>CM031240.1:825658380-825716203 GCA_018340775.1 Taxus wallichiana var. yunnanensis
CAGATTTGGTTGCCCATTAGAAATTGTAAGGATCAAGGAAGCCACTTCATTAATGAGGTGGTAAAGCCCTAGTTAACAAGTTTTCTAATAAGCACGTAGGAAAGACAACAACATACAATCCAAGCACAAATGGACCTCAGGTGGAACGAACAAATTTTGTGTTGTGTCAAATTCTAGTAAAAGATGCATCCTCAGAGGTACATAAGTGGGATAAAAGGATTCATGCAACATTGTGGGCATATAGGGCAACATCAAAGTCTGCAACATGATACTCCCCATTTCAGTTGGCTTATGACATTGATCCAGTTCTTCCTATTGAGTTTGATATTCCCACTGTGAGAGTTATGAAAAATGAAAGGATGGATGAAAGCGATTCAATAAAAGAAAGGTTGGTACATCTTCATTTACTAGAGGAAATGAGGGAAATGGCGAAGGATACAAGCTATAAGGAGAAAATGAAGCGAGTATGGAATACTTTGATCAAAAGATCTCGTTGGTCTCCATTTCATGTGAATAACTTGGTTCTAGTATATGATTCCAGATACAAAAAAAGAAGACAGAAAATTTCTTCCAAAATGGATGGGGCCCTACAAAATAACAGTTGTGCATGAAAATGGTACATACCGACTGGAGGAATTGGATGGTACTCCCATTATGAAATGGGTCAACCATGACAAGTTAAATATTTTCCAGGCACCAGCTTTAGAATGTCCATAAGAGTCTACTCCGAGGACGGAGTAGAAGCTAGGAAGGGGGAAAATGTCGACATTAAAATTTTCCTCCGTAATTTCTATTTTATTAATGTATGTATTAGGAATAGGATGTTGTTAAGTATAATTAGTAGTAGCATCTAATAGAAGATAACAAGGTCTTTGCTAGCTAAGACGTACGCTGCAATAATGTATAGTACGGTAATAGTCAAAAGTACAATAGGAATGTTGTGGTAAAAAGTAAATATTTTTGTAGGTGGTTCGGTAATGTTAAAATGTCAAATTTAGGATAAGTAGAGAAGTAGGGTCTACATGATTAGGAATTATAAATATTATATTGGTAATAAGGACAAGAAGTGAGGTCATAAATATTTTGCGTATTTTATTTGTAAAAAGTCTAAAAATGTGGAACCCATGTGAAATGATAAGGTTTATATTATCTTAAAAGATAAGCTTACATATACAGATAAGAGTTAATGTATAGAATATGATTCATCGAGTAGATTTCTTATCCCATCTTAGAGATAAGATGGATAAGCTCAAGTTCTATAAATAGAGAGGTCACCCCCTCATTTAGCATAGAAGGAAGTAATGAGAAATGTTGTATGAGTAAGTGTGTAAAGGAAGCCATCATTTTGAAGGTGTGTTAAAAAGCCATTAAGAGGTGTAATTGTGAAGTTTCTCCCATAGTTATTGTTGGAAGGCAAGTGAAGTCAGTAACACTTGAAGTAACTCATGGGTGAGATTGTAACAATTTCATGTTGATATTATAATTTACACTTATATTTCAGATTTATCATCATTCCTTCTTATCATAGTCTATGGTATTCTTGTGTTATGTTTGTTGTTGTGTTTCCGCATTCCATCCACCAAACTAAAAGTCTGTCCATTAGTAAATAATCATAGCATGAAGAGTTCCGGTAAAGAATTATCATAGTACCAGATTGGTGATGACAGAACATCAATTTCCACAATGAGCAAGACGGCGACATGTGGCACTAGATCCAACGACAGGGAATGAAGGAGGAAAAAGTTGATTTAAAGCATTGGGAGCTGAAAGGAGGTCACATGGGTGTCCAAATGACTCCCTATGGGGGTGGGTGCATTTTTCAAGGTCTGATGTCCCCCATCTCATGTGCATAAGGGACATCAAATTCCACGGTGGTCAAGAGCATGACACGTGGCGCCCGATCCGACGGCAGGGAATGCACGCTCCAAATAAGCACCTGGGGGCTGAACTGTGGTCACGTGAGTGTCCAGAAGACTCCCTATGGGGGCTGGGTGCATTTTTAAAGGTCTTATGTCCCCACCTTAGGTACATAAGGGAAATCAGTTTCCATGGTGGTCCTGGAGCTGACACGTGGCGCCCGATCCAACGGTAGGGGATGAATGCTCCAAGAATGCACCTGGGGCTGAACTGTCAAGTCTGAAGGTCATATGAGGGCCCCAGAGGTCACATGGGGCTAGGCACATTTTTCAAGGGCTTATGTACCTAACCTCAGGGACGTCGGGGACATGAAATCCCGCTAGGCTCCTAGTGCTGACACGTGTCCTCTCAAAAAAATGACTAAGTCTTGAACTCGTGTTCGAGAGGGTAACTTAAACGAAGATAACTCGAGCTCCGGTGGAATTTATTAGTGAAATTTTATATGATATTGACTAGAAATAGAATTTTGAATCCAATTATGGGGGTATCATGTCTTAATTCGACCCTATGATCCCTAAAATATTGGAGTTTTGGTTTGGGACTCCACTTGTGCTCGAGAAAAGCGCCTTCCAATCATATGCGCTAAGGTGTTGTGAAAAATATTATTTCACCATCATGTAGGTATTGGAATACTCTTTCCGATTATGTTTTTTTTACTTCCAACTCCATTTGGAGCTCCCGTAATCTTCTTATAAAGCCCAACAACTATTTGAGGCATGTGTACCGCCTAGGCTTGTGAACCTTGTTTTTTACTCAGACTGCTCCAAGTCTTGCAGAACTTCCCCAGACCTTCCAAAATCATTTCCAATATGTTCCAAGGTATTTCATTCACATTTATGTTTATTTTTCTCTTCTGTTACACTCCAAAGGGTTGGATCCAATCCTGGGAAGGCCAGCGATAGCCCTTCCCTATACTTCCATGAGATAGTGTCTTTTTAGAACTCCCTAAAATCACCTAGGTGGAATGAGTGCACTTTACTAAATCACCTAGGGGAAAAATTTGAAATCAAATAGGGGGTGATCAGATTGATGGATTTGACCTTGGGTACCTAGGAATGAAAAATTTTCCATAGGGGTATAGTTGTCGTGCTTGGAAACTTCCAATTTCCCTGTTGCACATTTTCACGACAACAATAGTCTAGGAAGCTAGTAGAAGTAGTCTAGAAGAGAAGGAGAATATGGTTTAGTCAATAAGAGGATATAATAGCTTTGTTTAATTTATTTACAAAAGGAATACGACCAAAAGAGTGTCGTAAGAGGGGAGTTAGATAGGCCTAATTGACATTATGTCTTCAATTTGTACAAAGGAGAATAGTTAGTGCAATATTAGGAATAATAGTGCTTTGATCAAATACATGTGTCTACAATATGAACCCGATTAAGGAAAAACCCTCTTAAGTTGGACGTGAAATGATGCTTAGGAAACCTAATCTAGAAGCAAAAAAGAGCGTGTTTCCATGTTAATTTCTTTTGAATCCTTAACTAATTGTAGGAGCATAACTATAGTGTAATTATAATTGACGCTTGGCCTTAAGAAGCACATGCGTGAGATGTCATCCCTCAGGTAAATTAAAACAAGACCTTCCTTGCAACGTGGTTTGACCCTCTTGTTATGGATGAAGTACCTAATTCCTATAATGCTTATTATGTACTAACTCAATTATCAATTTAGAAATGAAGGAAAGAAACTTGACCCTAAATCCTTAAACAAAAAAATGTGAACTTCTCATCCTTTGGACTTACACTTGTCCCATCATGTGTAATGGAGGTAGGATATAAGGTCAAGATACATGCCCTTAGGAGTGGATCTTAGGGATATTACCTAATAGCCTTATGTGTAAATAAATATCCTGTTAACAAATGAACGAATTAAATAGGTAATTGAAATAATTTAGATGATCCTTATTGAACGAGATATACCATAAGTTAAATGTTAAATTTTATAAATGAAATCTAGCAAAAAGGAAAGGAAATGTATGATTCACACATTATGAGCCTTTCTAGAACTTAAGTCAAATATTGAAACATGATTGTAATAAATGTGTAATCCTAAAAATATCGTGTCATGGAAAGACCCTATCTATAAGTTTGTATTGTGGTTGTATCGTTATGTTGTGCCTTGTCATTTAAACACAAAAAAGGGATCTTGTTGTGCATCACATGTTTCCATGATATCTGTGGGTTATTGTTTGTGCAAACATATCTTTTCTTGTGTGTTGTCCTAGGTGATCTCCTGTAGAGTCATGTGTACTACAATGTAAGTAAAAAAATATTCTGGTATTTTAGTGTTGTATTTGGGTGTGTAAAATGTGGGCGTTATGATTTCATACAGAAAGACCATTATTGGGCCATCGTAATGGAATTCTCCAATACATGATGGAGAGGACACATATGTGCTTATTTCTCCATTGATAGGGTGGGGAGCGCTTGTGTATTTCGTTCTTCATTGTGGTCGTGGGTAGATGAATTGTACTAGATTTGTTTGCATGAGAGTCTTCTTCTTAGGTTTCTCTCTCCCATCGAGATGATATATCCCATCCTCCCTCTAGTATTGTTATTTGTACATAGTGTAGTTTAATACTATTATGCACCATGTTCACTAGTTTTATTTTATTTTCATGCCTTTTTTGAGTCGTAATACCACCAATCATATTTTTTTATTGTAAACTATCTATATATACTTTATCTCTTATTGTTATGTGTAATCTAATATGAAAATACATTTACAATTAAAAACTTATCATTCACACACAAATCATCAATTCAAACTCCACGCTAAGTAGTGTAAACCCCTCTCTACAAAAGGGAGGAGCTCCTAAAGCCATTAGGAGGGTACCCCTCCCTTTAAAAAAAAAAGTAGCTACTATTTCAAAAATAAGAAAAAAGTTTTCAATTTAAAAACCTATGTAAAGACAAAGGGCAAAAATGAGTAAGCTAGCCATATCCATGTAAAGGCATTTACCATAAAAGAATAGACACCCATAACAATAACCATGTAAATTGATGTAAGAGAATCTATAATATAATAAAGACTTAGTCATTTTTATTTTGTTTTTGTCTTTTCACTACTTCAACAAGTTGGTCACATGTATACTTATTAAACCATTATAATAGATTCTCTCCATTCACTTTATAACGTCAAAGTTTTGTTTTGTTGTGTGTAAATTTTGTATTGATTGATTTAACATGCTAAACATTTAATGTTAATGTTTTGTTTTTATTAGTAGGCTTTTGGAAACACTTATTCATAAAGTAATAAAGTAAATTTAGGAAGAGAATATATAATAGACAAATAGACTCGAGCTTCTCGTTTTTGGAATCATATTTTGTGACAGATTATTAAATTCAAAAAAATATATTAAAATATTATATTTGATTTGTTTTTAAAATTATGTTATCGATGTTTTAGAGTGATAGTTAGGGTAGTGAGTTGTAATATATGTAGATTAATTAATAAAGATCTTTTATTTGATTTTTATATGATAATTTTAATTTTAAATTTGACGTATATATGACTATCATTTAAAAATTCTTTTTAATAATAATCACATTATATTTTTTTATATTTCTCGTTGATGATAAAAAAATTTCGGAGAAAGACTCCAAACCTTACGGTATAAATAACTATTTTTTGATTGACTTCTCAAAAATAAATAAAATTGATGATCAAGTCAATTTAATATATAAAACAAAATATCACAATTAAATCATTAAATCATGACAATTAAAGTCAATTTAATGTACAAAATAAAAACTTCACAATCACACTATCAAATCCTACCCCTTATTACTATTATAAAATACTATCATAATATAATTACTGATAATATAAATAATTGAAATTAAAATGTTTAAAATCGATAGGTAAAAAAGCACATTAGAAATAAAAATAAATAAATATCAAACTTCTTCACTTTTATTTATGAGTGTGAATAAAAAAGTTTTGGTTTAACTTAGGACACATTAATTTCAAAAAGTTGCCCAATTTTTCCTTCCAACTGCAAGTGTTAAGGTCAAAAGGTTTGTAGAATATCCTTTTAAGGTTCGCTACTTAGTATTCAATTAAGGTTTCTTTTCTTTTGAATTAAGAGAAGATTCTAAACTTCTAACAACAATTATGTAAAAGTTGGCCATATGGTCTTTTATGGATTTCAAAAAAAAAAGTCTTAACTTCTAGAACAAGAGGTTTAAAAAATCTAATACATGAATTGCTTTCCCATCTTTAGAATGAGACTGGCAAATTCAAACTTTTGTGGTGTGTTTTCATATTGCCTTATATCTATTCAAATTATTTTTACAAAGTAATATAATTTTAATTTATTATGAGAAAAATAATTTTCTTGGGAAAGTAACTTTATATTAACAATACTCTTACACCTAACTATATATTACAATTCATATTTAGGTAAATATGAACTTAAAACCAAATATAATTGTAGATTTTTTTTTTTTTCCAAATATAAATAATTGAGAAGAGGGAGTTTTATGTGTTGTTTTTCATAATTTTAAAGAGTCATTACAAATAGACAAGGCATCATAGGTAAAACAAAGAGGCAATAAGCTCCCAAAAATTCAGCATAAACAAAACAACATGCCCGAGCCATATTGTTTACCAAAACCGTACTCTTTGATAGAAGTGTAGCACATTTTTGACAACTATTGTAGAGTGTAAAATTTGAATTGAATACCTTGTTTTCCTTCTCTAAGAAATTGATCTCATTCCTTGAAACCATAACGTGGCAATCGACGCCTTGCAAAATTGTAAAATTGGAGGATGTTTTAAGCGGATTGTGTTATCCCTCCATCATTATCAATGCCCTTGACCTTGTGAAAATAATTATGTAAAGAGACCACATCAAGTATAATGCGATTCAACAAGATGTCCGGTGGAATAAAACAAGTTTCCAACCCTTATCACTTTCAATGATCTTTAGAATCAATGCACAAGATAAGTGATATATGCTCTTCTCTAAATCCTTGTAAAATGGCTTTGCCCTTGTAATAATATGCATTACTATTTATTCATAACTTTTATATCATGTCATAAATGTACTAATACACATGTATTTATAGACTTCTTGATTTCAACAAAGTAAGACAGGAGGAAATTTAGTGACGAATATTCGTTAATTCATGAATATTCTAGTTTTTAAAATTTAAAATTGATGATTTTTTAGGGTAGGATTAGGACCGGTTGCCAAAATTTTCCATGTACAAGTTAATTTAAGTCGTTTGTTTGCCAGAGTTTACACCAATAGCCGATTGTTTTTATTCAAATTACTTGTAGTGTGAAATTAATATTTGTCAAATTTGCCTCTTATATATACTATTTAAGCATTTACAATTCATTATTCTCATGCAAATTGATTATCAAATATAACCCATAAATCCTTTTTGCTTTAAAGATTGAGATCATCATCAAATGGATATTACAACATTGCATTAAGCTAGTTTCCATTATTATGGTTTTGTATTGCATGTTATCTCTATGGGCCTCAATGTTGTCATCCGATAGCATGCAAAATGCTACCAACCAAATGCATTGTGTATGTTACCACCAATAGCTTTGTGTATGCTACCGACAGTAGCATTTGTATGCTTATCATCCGGTAGCATTGTGTCTACTATCGGCCATAGAGATACACAATGCTACCGAATGATAGCATCCACAATGTTGTTGGCCAGTAGCATTGTATACATTGTCACTCTGCTTTAGCTTTAGTTTACAATTTTTAAAAATATTTTGCTTAAAAAATTGACCTATTTGAAAATTACACTTGGATAGGTACAATGGATTCTATGAATAATGAACACAAGGCAGATCAACTCAAAATAAAAAGTAGCATATTAAATTATTTCAACCAACTAAAAAAATGACCCAACTTGCATCCACTAGAAATAGTAACATGGGTACCAATAAGTTGTAACAGATTATCATTAACTTTTTCTTTATTTTTGTCAGTTTAGTTTAATTTTTTATATCTTTGTAATAATCAAATATTTTTGTGTTTGAATATAAAAACCCCTACTGTTAATTGTATTCAACATGAAACACTGAACCAAAACATATACCCTAAAGAAACAATTAACATTTTAGTAGATGAAGATATAATTGATGATGACATGCCAGAGCTAGAAGACAATCCTCACTACCAAATTCCTCCAATAGATGAATGTTCTAATGAAAAGATTCAAGCATAAGATGATATTGAAAATACTCTTAAAAAAAATCATGAGAAGGAAGAAAACTACCTTGACAATTGGAAGGTCTTTTTGGGTAGATCGGGAAACAAAACCCATTCATTGAACCTGTAGAGCCGAAAATGGTAATGATACTCCAAAAGAATGTATATGTAGGATTTGTAGTCGGAAATTGGGAAAAGTACATAAAATGCAACTTAAATTGGACATAATTGAGAAACATTGTGGCAAATTATATGTCATAGTCAAGGAAAATGATAGAAAAATAACAAAGACTCATAGATGGAAAACTGTGAAAGAGTGCATGCATGTAAGATATGCAAATGAGTATGACAACAAGATGATTTTTTTCAAAAACTTGAGGAGGAAAGAGGAACAATTAATGCAAATTTTGGAAAAGCTACAAATGAAAATCAGAAGGAAAAAACTACACAATTTTCAACCGTATTCTTTATTCTTAAAATGGGCAGACCATTTCAATTTTTTTAGAATTTAAGAATTTTTTTAAGTTCAATGGGTTTCCTAACCTTCCACAATCATATTAGTTAGAGAGCAGTTCTTGGGAAATGGTGGGATGTCTTGTGATGATTGAAAAATTAGATTGAAAGAGAAGGTCAAGAATACAAGTTTCATCTCCCTTTCCATTGATGAGGTTACAACAGTTGACAAAACTTCTTGGGTTTGTATGCATGTTTATAATTTCCATAACCACACAAGGACACCTCATCTATTAGTTTTTCATAAAATGAAGGAAAATTTCAATACAGAAAATATTTTTCAAATTGGTTATATCTAATTTGAAGGATATAACATGAATGGATGATTATTCAATAGCTACAAAGCTTATATGTGTTGGTGTTGATGGTGCATCGAATGTAGGATCATAGAATCGGTCTATGTGTGCACTGCAAACACCATTGCACATTTTATGATTCCAATTCATTACATGGCTCATAGGATGAATCTTTCATACATGATAGTAAGCACATTTGAAAATGTTGAAAATTTTGAAGAGCTTATCTATGAATTGCATGCATATATGTCAAGTAGTCCAAAAATATTTCTAGAGTTTCAAAAGTTTACAATTAGAGTGAAAATGGTAAAAAAAAATTCTTAAATATGTTGATACAAGATGGATTTGCATATATGTGCCTACATGCAGTTTTTTTATGAATATCCATCATTAGTTGGTTTCATGTTTAAGAATTGTATGCATTTTGACAAGGAAATAAATCTTCTTTACTATTTAATAGATTTGGAAACATTGTTTACACTTTGTGGTATTCTATCCACGTTGAATGAAATCAATTCCTTAACAAAGCATGCTCAAGAAAGATCCATCTATATAGTCAACTTCATTAGATTGAGAAAACATGTGTGTCAAACACTAGATTTGTTATACAACTATGATGAATTCTTTCAAGGACATGTATTTAGTAGTTGGCAAACTATGAAAAATTTAAAGGATCTTAAAGCTATTTTAGATTCAATATATGTGGTCATCTTTGTATCCTTATAAATGGGAACAAGATTCAAATGCACACTTTCCAAAAATGAGTGGATATTGTTGGATCAAACATTGAAGAAGTACCTGTAACACATAATTTATATGAAGCTCTTATATCTCAAACAAGAATCAAATTGTAGAAAATTTCACAATGCTTATCCAGTGAGATCAGAGATCACTTTAAAATGGATGAGATTCTTGAGGCCATGGGAGTGGTCAATCCTATATTTTGGAATCCTGTAGTAGGTAACAAAGCTTTAAGTGATACATATAAAATACACATGGGTACTCTCATTAAGAATTTTGGAAAATCAATTGAATGTAATAGAGTTAAAATTAAGGGTCTTCTTCAAAAGGAATTACTTTCATGTCAATCAACTCATTTCGACATCACAATGGTCAAACAATATGACTTACTAAGTGAACCAACAAATAATGGAGCAATTACACGTCTATGGAAAAATTTGTATCTAGTAGCATCCTATGTGAAAGCATTAGTGAATATTTCTGATTGTATTAATTGTGTCAAATAATGATATTGGGATCAGTTGAAGATGAAAATGGTTTTTAACACATTAACATTTGTTAAATCAAAATATCGAAACATACTTAGATAAAAATCTTGAGACTTGCTTGAGATTGTATGTTTCACAATATGATGTGGACACATTTCCTTGTGAACAAGTAATGGTAGTATGGAATTCCCTTATAGAGAGAGGGTATGTAATTCTATACAGGAGTAGTGATAACATCAAAATTGTGAATGAAAATATAAACAAAAAAATTAGATAACAGATTTGAGTTTTGGAGACCAAATTTTTAGGATTTGTTTAAGCTACCTAATATTGAGTAAAGAAGTATGTATGGACATACTTTCTAGAAATAAAATTTCATATCATATTATAAGTATGTAACTTGTTATTTTTGATATACGCATGTTCTTTATTGAATAATATTTTCAATGTTGTAATTTGTTGTTTAGAGTTTTTAATCGAGAAATGTTATACTTATTTTTTCTATTGTATTTTAAATCAAAATAATATCATACCATTATTTGGAGAAACGCATGAATATAATACAAGTAAAACACCATATAAATATTTTTATATTTTTATATTAAATGAAGAAGATTAAAATTACTATGAAAACTATATATACATAGTCATAAATACATGATACATCTTTAATCAACATAGTATTTCTAGAAATCAAATTAGTATCATATTATACTTATAAATATGTAACTTGTTATTTGGTAATACGCATGTTCTTTATTGAATAATAATTTGTGTTTAATTTGCAGAGAGGTATTAATTATATATATAAACTAGGCAGGATTACCTTTGGTAGGGCACCCAACAATCGTACTTAATCTAAAAAAATTTCCTTTTCCGATTAATTTTAGAACTTAACTTTAAAATAATTTGTCAAGATTTAATATTGATCAACCCAAATCATAGATATTATTGTATAGTATAACATAATTTCATGCATACACATAAAAAAGTATTGTAATTTTTTTGCAAGTAAAAGAAAATATCACATATTTATAAGCACATATGATTTTGTTGGTATTGTTACCCATTCTCTAATGTAGCTCCAGATTATATAGGTGTGTAATTTTTTTTTAGAAAAAGGTTAATGTATTTTTTATGATGTCGTTTTGTATCTAGTAGAGGTGAGTATAATCGAAGGAAAAAAGTATTTGATTTTCTATTCTTAATTTTTTTGGCAAAATTTATATTATTTTACTATGGAGATTGTTGAATCCGTAGGCGATATCCTTTCCAAATACGACTCTTCACAAAACCATAATAGCTACATAAATGTTTTTGTTTCTTTGCCAAAAATGGTATTTTATTTAGATAGAGTTCATGTCACCTACTTATATGGCTAAATCAAACTTGTAAGGCCTTGTATAAAATATTGTATTATTTTGCATTTTGAGCATCACCTACGATTAATGTTTTCCATCCACCAATATTTTTAGTATGTTGATAATTTAATAATATATTTTTATTATTATTTTATTATGACCGTGATGTAAATTTAAAAATACAAGAATATAGACATATTTTATTTAATTACTTTATGTAAAAGAATATTAAATAAATTTCTTCTTAAGGAGAGGCACCACTGTCTATTATTGATCATTCCGGCCTTTATTCAGGCCCCAGTAATTTGTTGTTGAGAGTTATTTAATAAAAAAATTTAATACTTATTTTATCTAGTCTTTTAAATTAGAATAATATTCTCATATTATTGTGTTAAAAAATAAATGCAACTTTTGTCAACAGAAAGTGTTTTAAAATAATAATCAATAATGTATTATGCAATAGTAATTCCAAACATAATTGAGTATTTTAATCACATTATGTTTTATTTGAAGAACTTATGCATTAATATAGTAAAAAGTACAACACCACATCGATTGAAATTTGAAACTCTCAATATTTTCATATAATGAAGAACTTAAGAAGATGAAAATTACCAATATATACATAGTTTGAATATTAAATAGTTTTACAACAAGATTTTCAAAAGAAAATTATAAATTTGACAATTTATTTTTGCAACTTCATCCTTAAGAAGTAGATTCTTTGGTTTGTGTTTTTGTCTCCTCTACACTAGAACTTTCTTTTAAAACACCCGATTGAACAAGATCCTTCGTGGCTTTGTTGATATTCAAAATAATTTCCCATTCTAGGATTTGTTTGCATCACCAACAGATAGTAACATTGGATCCTCTTCTATTTTCTTCTTCAACAATATCTCTAGATCCATTATGTCATCCTTTATTATCCTTCTTAAGGTATTATTCTTCTTGTTTAAGGTAACAAGTTTTGCTTCAAATCAATTATTACATTAAAAATTTTCCTTGCAATTTTTAAATTCACCTCAAGCATTATTTCCTCATTTTTCAAATTTTGGTACTTTGACTGCATTTCAAAATAGAAAAATAATTTAAAAAATTTAAAAATTTTGTAAATCATATTTGAAAATTTAATAAGAATTACCAATACCTTATCCCTTTTTGCATTTGCAATAACTACAAGGCCCTTGTCTCTTAATCGTGCATATTATGATAGACTTGTACTTATGCATTTAAATTCTCAATTATATTCAACATTATATCTAAATATTCATCATCATAATCATTTGTAAAGATATAGAACAAAATACAACTTGATCCAACAAAATATCAAGCTTTATGGCTTATTTTGAATCGAAGAATACAATATATGTCTTTGGGAGTGGTTTTTAATCAAGATTATATTTCTTTAATCAAAACTTTAGCCCTAGACTCCCACAATCTTAATTATTCAATATCTTTGGATAAAATATCATTAACAGTGACTTGAAAATTGTCAACCAAAACACTATCAAGTGAAAAACTAGTTTTTTTATCATCATTTAAGGTAGTTTCTATTGGAGAAGGTGTGTTTGATCTTTCTTCTCTTGTTGGAGAAGGCTACCTTGTCCCATGAATCATATCTTGGGATTGAAAGTTCCATGGGCTTAAACCCCACTTTCAATCCCTAGATATTCCTCATCCAAATCAATTTCATTCAAAATAGAAACACCCTATGCACTAGGAACATTTCCTAACAAAAAGTTGGAAACTTAACTACGAAATTAAGGGTGCCCTTGTTTGAAGCTAGAAGCAATAAATGAAATATGTTTTCCACGCCCTTGGTCCTAACATTTTTTTGTGGAGGTGGCGGCGGTGGCATCTTCCTCCTCATAGTAGTAGATGTATTTTGAATTGGAGGTGGAGGAGGCACTACAACAATCAATTGTAAATAACATGAGAAAATTCAAATGACAAACATAATAAGAATGAAATAATAATAAATATAACATTATATCATTTATGATTTTAAAAATTACTTAGTTGTGTGGATTGTAGCTAGGTGTAGATGGGGCATGTTGTAGTTGTGGTTTTTGTAGAGAAGTAGTTTGAAAATACTAGGAGTGGTACTAGTAGGTGTGATCTAAAACATAATTAATCATTAACAATTTATCATCTTCTTGAATCTTCGTTTAAAAAATATATCCAAAAAATACAACTTAAATGAGATTCATACATGGAGCCTGAGAGTGAGGTAACAAGATATTTCTAGATCATGTGTTTGATCAAATTCATATACAATTTTTGTTGGGCTACCACAAGCCCGATGATATAATCTTGTGCTACTAGAGGTTTCTGCAACAAAGGAATATAAACAAGTTATAAATATTTAATGTATATTTCTATGAAATTACATTTATTTTCAAATATATTGAAATATATAAATCATAAATACATGTGATTGATGGTATGGTGGATGTGTCAATTAGAGGAGTTAAGGAAATCCTCATCCATTTCACTTGATAAGTGCTTGTTTTTGAGTGGTGTCCTCCTTGGTGTGTTGAAAATCTAAAAGATTAACCAAATCTCTAGAATCCAGGTGGGAAATGACCTATGATAGAAGTGTCTCTCTGTGATGCAGATCAACAACTATCCTGTTATAATTCAACAATAAACTACTTATTAATCCCAAATATAATATATAAATATTAAGAAAATTAAGGATAATAATTAAAAAGCAAATAATCAAAAAATTGGACTCACCTCCTGCTCTTGAATTTTAAAGACAAAGGTGATAGATTTACATGTAAGTGCGGTCGGAGTGGTGCCACGTAAATTATAGAGATTCATAATATAAAACAAGAATATTTTTTCTTGAATTAATAGTAACATTTTCATTCAAATTAATGTTATCCATGTTAGGTATCATCCTAGAGGATAAGAAACTACACTTGATAAAATATTTTCCCACTTTGGGTGTGAACGATATAAGCGATGCCCACCACATAATATCTATATATCGACCTTGTATTATAATTTTGGCCTAGAAAAATTACACCACGACCTACAAAAATGGGTGAATGAAAATCCTTGAGTTAAATTCCCCCTTTTGAAGGGTTTGGGGAAGTTGTAAATGCAAGGAGACACAAATTTTATTAATGTTCAATAAAACCACAAAATAAAATTACTAAAATTTAAAACACAAAATAAAAATAAAAATGATGTAAATAGAAATAAACTTACCAGTAGCTACAATTGCATTAATAGAAAATTCACAGTGAGACTCTAAATACTTGCAAACTTGATTGGTTAAAATAGCCTTCTTCGTGACAAGATCCACATCTTTGTGTGGTAGTCTTGTCAGATGCTCAATGTCTTCAGGTGATGTTCCAAATGATTGTGTGTGATATGAAAGTTGAATATGAAAGGTAAAAGTGGAAGTGTCATAGTTGGCTAGAAGGTTGTTAAGTGTTTTCATGTCTATATGAAATTGGGGCATATACACTAGCCCTGTGAAACTAGCCACTTCAATCCATTGGGAAAAAGAATTGGGATCTTGTAGGAATGTGTACAATTATGGAAAGACAAGGCTCTTAAATGAAAACTTACGGATATTAGTTGTTGACGTACAAGCTGGGCTCTTGGGTTGTTTGGAAATGGACTTCCTTCTTGACATTTTTGCAATAACTGTAATAATCCTTCCTTCATGTTTGGATATGTCCTTTCTTCTTGTTTGGAGTCTGGAGAATTGGAGATGACCTTCGACCTTCCTTCCTAATACCTATGTGGAATCTAGAGATTACCTTTGTTTGAAGATGTCCTTTGAAAGTTTGATCTTTCTTCCTATTTGGAGTTTGGACTCTATAGATGACCTTTTCTTATTTGTTGAGGTTTTTTCACATTTATTGAGGTTGTTTTCTTTTTTAGTGAGGTTGTTTTCTCATTTGTTTAAATTTAAAATGACTACCTGCTGTCTCTATATAGGAAAACATTTAAATTTTCTACTTGGCTAATAATATTGGCCATTAGTTGTCTCCATCAAAGCTAAAATCCCTCCTTCTCCTAAGGAGTCACAAAGACTTGGAACTAGCTATCATGCATATTAGCAAGCGGTGGAGGAGCCCAAAGAGGAGGAATTGCAATAGGGTGGATAGATTAGCTACAAGAGCTCGGAGAACATGGGAAAGAGAAAAGGGTAAAAGGATCCTTAGTGAGGAGGAAGAGGGGTTATTGGTGAAGTCTTTAATTCAATCTTAGATGGCAGATTGGGAATGCTAAAAGTATGTAATGCCGCATATTATCTGCCCTCAAAAGCATTTATAATTTCATTAATGTCCACGGCGTTTTGCGGTTTAAGTGGGATTAATGAGGACATATGGGGCCCTAAAGAGAAAAGGAGATTGCAATGCCCAAGCGTCTTCTGGTTGCCTTCTTCATGTCTTATCAATGTTGATAGAGCCACCAATCGTTGTGATCTTGTTTGCTGGTTGTGGTGTTACAAGAGCTGGTTTTTGGCGGAATGATGTTTCTCTTTTGGTTTCTTTTTTATCTTGCCTTCTTTTCTCTGGATCTTTGTATTTTTGATCCTTTTTCACATATATTGTAATATTTGGTTGTTGGGCCTTCCTGGTTGATGCTTTGCCCTTCTCTGGGCTGCTTTTCTCATCTTTACTATATTTTGAATTTATGAGGAATCCCTGAAAACTATTTTCCCTTAATAAAAAAACATTGGGTATTACATGGGTAATACCAACTGAGTGTAAACTATCTAATGCTCCATTAGATGATCTTGAATGTTAATGGTTGGTAATCTCCATGTTGTCGAACGTTAATCCATCTATGTTCGCATGGTTGATGTTACCATATGGTAATCTCATGGTCGATGAGGTGGCATCTCAATATGAATTTATGAGGAATTGATGTCATAAATTCTTGTTACATTATCTTGTATACTATCATTAGATGAAAAAATGTAGGAGATCTAGTTTGAGGTGATTTTAAATTTATTTATATGAAGAAAATCTATTATCTAGTGATCATTATAAAAAATGGTTCTATGACGGAAAATGAATATATATAATAGTAAATTAATAGAAACCCACTTTGATGATTCCATCATTTTGATACCAAAGAATAAGGTTAAACAACAACCTTATACCATAACAAATTGTTTGGTCTTTCCTTTGTACATGACTCAAAGATGTGGTAAAAATTTATCCACCAATAAAAAATAAAGGACCAAACACTAACAATCCATAAAATGCATCAGGGGTTAGAAAACTGGATGAGATATAACACAAACCCATGTTGAAGTTTTGCATCCTACTTAATATCATAATCCATTTACATATGGGTAAAAATAACCCTTAATCATGTCACCCACTAAATTGGAGATACATAAGTTCTATGATCTCGTAGGAACGTTTTAAGATTGCACCAATAAAAATGAAGAAACTAAACTCTAAAATAATATGCATTATATTGGTTCTATACCCTTTTTTAGGTTTAGTATGCTTATTTCAAACTTTGGGTGATATATTCCTTTAAAATTTATCAATAAACATTAGGAAATGACTCTCCTTTTCCCACTTACCCAATTCAAGAAAAATATAATGAAAGGGTTATAGATTATGCCATGTAAATTACAAGAATATACTCTCTCTAGGGCCTAAGAACATTGATGAGGGTGAGTTAATTAAACTATTCATTATTGGCCTTATCGCACTACTTAGGAAATATATAATTCACCGGTAGGCATTCACCTTTGAATTTTCCTTTGCTGGAAATTTTCACAATCCGGTAATGTTTTCCTAGCAGAATTTTTTGACAATATTAATTTCTCTTATACCAACATAAATATATAAATATTTATATTTTGACATTACCATAGAAACTGCTCAGGCCTTGGCGTACCTCCAGAGCATCAATCCACCTATATTTCACAGGGACGTGAAATCCACTAATATTCTCCTAGACAAAAAATTTCACCGCAAAACTTGCAGATTTTGAACTTTCCCGATTGGTGCCTATGAATGTCTCACACGTTACCACTACTCCGCAAGGCATGCCAGGTATGTTGATCCAGATTACCATCAATGCTCTCAGCTAATAGAAAAATTTGATGTTTACAACTTTGGGGTTTTTGGTGGAGCTTCTCTCTAGAATTACCGATCAAAGAATCTGCCAAATTAATAGGTGTTGTGCCGCCACTATCTCTGAATTCTGTACATGACAGATGGCCCAACATAACCTCGAGAAAAAGTTCATAATTATTTTTTAGGCATGGAGTTAATAAGTCCACTTATCAAATTTTAAAACAATCAGTGACAAACATTATTGGAAATTTGTTCAGTTAGTGATTCTAACAAGGAGATGTAAGGCTAATTGGGAAGGGAAGGGAAGGGAAGGGGGATAAAATGGTACCCAAGAAAACCAAAAACATTGTACATTAAATCAAAATTATATGTCGGTATTACTCTTACATTTAACGTAAACTAAAAAGGATTTGCTAGAATTATTTACTATTTATATGTCTTACTTGGGATATGTTCACCATTTTTTTTTTTTTTAATTTAGGCCATACACATACATCACAAATTTTATGTAAGGAGTAGTAGTCAATAAATTTGTAACAGAGTACTTGTTAATTTTCACAAACATCACATTTAGTTTTCAGGCTCTTTCCCAATGACATCTTGAATGGGTTTAGGAGTATCCCTTGTACAAAATAACGGAACCCCCGCAATGTTCACGAAAATATCGAAGCTACTTTTTTACAGTATATCGCACTCATAAACAAGTTTGGGAAGAGCTATCACGACACAAAGTATGGAAGAATAGGACGTAAAAAAATTCATGTGGGCATGTTCACTTCACGGTAACATCATAAATCAGTAACCAGGGTAGAGGCTGGGGAAGATAAGGATCAAAGAATATTTCCAACATGCGGTGCCACTTTTTCCATGAAGATTGAAATGTGAGTTTCAATATTCATATGGTCCTCCTCCTCATGGTAGGAAATATCAGGAAGCTTTGTGAAGTGGATGTCGAGGCGGAAAAGGCCAACAACTAAGCATAACTCTCTTGCTTCACGAGTGTTGTATCCACTTTGTATTTATTACGAGTTATGGAGAAACCATGGTATGCACAAAGCTGCTTTGCAAATTCAGCCGCGTGGATGAAATGTCCAACTCCGGCATAGATTGTAACTCATGTGCAATTGCTAGTTTTATCTACCTTCACATCCTTTTAATACCTATGTTAGATAGTCAAGATCTATAAGATAAATCTCATTGTTGTCAACAACTTAAATTATGATAAAAATACACTTGCATTCAAGTGGAAACAAATTCCAAGAAAATCCTCATATAAAGGCAAGCCAAATAATAATAAGAAAGATGTGGAAAAAACCATCAATGTCGTATAATAAGTACTTACTCCAGTCCTTACCTCACCTCCAAAAAGGAAATGTATCTATTTAAGTGAATCTTGTCAAATATTAAAAAACTCCTTGATTGAAAATTAATCGACTTACCTCCACCTACTATAATTTATGTATACAAATCCAAAAGCACTATATTCGACAAAAACTATCTTGTGATTATTATGGGTGTTATGAACAATAAAAATGTGTCTCATTGTCTCATAATATCCAAGACCTAATTTACACCAAATATTTTTTTAGAAACACCTACCCATAAAGAAATGGCTTAACCTAATTATAAATTGAGTTTGTTTATTGATAAATTTTGGGAGTGTATTAGGATGAAAAAAGTTGACTTTGATGTATTGTGTATAAGTTTATATATTGCACATTTTATAAATTATATGTATAGTATAAATAGGAAAAAGTAGAAGAAATATAATGATCTCTAAGCTTTAGGAGAATGTGAAGAGTCCCTCTTGGTAGAAAACAAAAGATGAAGGGACTTGAATGATGACATTCACATTGGAATGTATAAATACATGTAAAAACATGTTTTGAGGGTTGGTTTTGGTTAGATTATGGTCTCATTTTGGTTCATGTTTTTAGTTCCTTGTAATAATATAATTCCATTTTATGTTCCATCTATCTCTCTAGCCTACTTATTTTCTTTATATATTTCTTAAGTTGTAGTAACTATGTAAATTGTATGCCTTGTTGAACACACCTAATTTTACATTGAATTAAGAAATAAAAATGAACTAGTTTACAAATTCTCTAGACTACAACTTATAGTATGTCCCGATGAATGATTCTAAGGAATGAAGCTAAATTTTTTTCCATTATTGGGACCTTAAAATTTTAATATGGATACCAGGGAAAAGGGATGAGGAGAGATGGCTATAAGAAAAGATGAACCGGTTTATGAAATATGAAGATTCTACGACGGGAATTCATGTGAAGAGGATTAAGATAAAACACATCTATGGAGAAAATCATAAGATATTTGTGTGCAAAATTCCAAAAAGCTAGTAACTTTCCTATTACTATTTTAGGCATGATTATGCATTATATTACCTTAAATATTTAATTATTTAATAAGGTAATTAGTTTATATATTGTTATAAAACTTTATAACAATATTTTTCATATTATTGCATAGGTTATATTGTTACGTAGTTGTAACAATTATTATTTGTTTGTATTTAATTATTGTTGCTTCCCGGATGTATTTTGGAAGCTGTTGTGATTTTGGTTGTACCTGTGTAACCCATTTATTTGTTTGTATATTGTTGTCCAATATGTATAAATATTGCAACACTCCATTGTAATGGTTGATTAATTTCACATTAATAAAATATACAAGGATTCCATCCTTGTTTGTGAAATTACATTTGGTGTCAGAGCAGGTTGAAGGATATTGGAGGATTGCAACAGAGTTTGAGGAGCATTGGAGAAGCTTGTGCAAGAAAAGGAGAGCCAGAGTTGCCTCTGCAACTTCCCAGCCCCATCCCATGCAATACCATCATCAAATTCCTCAAAACCACCATCAAATTCATCAAAACCACCTTTATTCATTGCAATTAAGGTTGAGGAGGATTGAATACACCAAGGAAGAGATTACAAGCTCAAAGGAAGGAAGAAAATTGATCTAAGGTGCCATACACACTCAAAACCACCTTCATTCTCTCCAAAACCACCTGTCATTTTTTTTTTTTTTTTGCTGGAATTTTTGCTCAAAACCACCTTTCCCAAACCGTGGTTTTTTAAAGAGGTATGGTTTTACAGTTTGGAAGTGTTTAATTACAATTTTCTCTTTATACATACTTGTTTAGCTTAGCCACCCAAGTGGCTAGCATAACTTTTGTAAGACACTTCCCATCAAGAGAGGTCAAGGGGTCAAATCCCCCTCCCTCACCCACTACCAAATTTGGTGGGAAATTTAGTGGAACCACTAAATTTAGCGGTAAATTCAAATTTAGTTATAACTAACTAAATTTAGTGAGAAAAACCCTATTTTAGGGAAAAACTTTTTTTCCTCCACTCTGCATATTTTTGCATTCTGAGCACATTTTTCCAAAGGAGGGATACCTAAAAACTTCATTTTGAGCTAGTTTTTATTTTTTTTCTCAACAAGTCGTATTGGGCTCCAGAGGCCACCAAGTGCCTGCAAAAAAAAATTTTTTCTGTCATTCAATTTTTTCTAATTTTTTTAATGTAATTACATGCTTGAGTATATTGTACTAATTTTTAGGTTTCCATAGTCAACTGCAAACTTTGTAACTACTTAGAAACTGGTAGAATATTGTACTCAAAATCAATAAAAATTGGTTCTATAACACTCACGAGATCCTAGATCTCATTCGCGTAGTGTTCGGTATATATATGCCTCTAGGGAAGCACTTACGGGTAAAGCCATCATGACTACTACTACACACTTAACACCTAATATAGCTGCAACATGTCATCTGGCATCGACCCTTTAAATCAACGAGGAGTAATAAGGTCACAAGCACACTATGAAGCCATCCCATCCGTCGTGAATGATTACACGACATAAATCCAGACTAAGAAATTATCCAAGTATATAGTGAAAGTTACGCATGCGTATGAGGATATTTCTTTGAGCCGATGTCAATAATCACACAGACCCTTTCTTTCAATATCTTGGTACCACGTATTGAATTCTTTCATTACATTAACACCTCTTTCACATATCATTAACGCCTTCTTTCACGTACCTTTGGGGTATATAGAAAGGGAGATTCTTCCACGTACCACTAGGTATATCGGAAGGGCACGTATATAGAAAGGTTCAGTATATCGGACTGATGGTATATAGATTGGGAGACCTTATACCTGGAGTGATAAGAGCCAAACCTTATCAGTGATTTCTGCAAAATGGGCACCAATGCCCCCAAATTTTTCTTCCAGATTCACAACTACTCAGGAAACAACTATGCTGCATGGAAGACAAAAATCAAGACACAACTTGAGTTTGAAGAGATCTGAGACTACTTGTGAATGGTACTCTGACCAGATCAACTACTGATACAACACAACAATGATAGTTTGATAAAGCAGATCAGAAGGCCAAACTCATCATCTTGTTTGGAGTGTCCGATGATGTGCAACCCCACATTCGAGATGCCAAAACAACCAAAGAAGCATGGGATAAATTACAGCACAGTATATGAGGCCAAAAACAAGAATGTCATACTAAATTTGTAGAGTCAGTTACATACACTAAAGTTCAAAAACAAATGAGAAAATCAAAGCTTTCTTAAGAAGAGTTAGAGTTGAGGGCTTCACTTCTAGCCCTAGGAGAAGTGGTCACAGATGATGCTCTCATTCCCATTATTCTGAGAGCACTCCCCTCTTCTTACCACATTTTTGTCACAACACTAAATGTGTTAGATATGACAATTTAGTTTTGACAAGTTGGTAAACCTACTACAACAAGAGGAAGCCATGCATAATAAGGATGATGAAGAGGAGCAGGAACTTTCTTCACATCAAAAATGGAAAGGAAAAGGTAAAGGAAAACCTAATTCCTATCAAAATCCCCAACATCAAAATCAGTATCACGGGACAAACAATAGAAGAAACAATGTCCAATTTGTAAAAGAGGACATGACTTAAAATATTGTTGGTATAATACTTACAAGAAAGGTTCATCCAAGTAACTCTAGACCTCCACAACAAAATCTTACAAGGGACATTCTAACTACAATCAAGGGAAAAAAGGGGAACTGGAAAAGAAGACCCCATCAAGCAAGGAAATATTGTTGAGCAAGAAGAACATTCAGATGATGAAGACTTCTTGTACACTTCTTGATCAAGTGAACCATCCACGTCATCTAGTGATGTCTGGTATGTTGATTCGGGAGCCACTCGACACATGACCAGCCACATAGAGACTGGTTTACCTCAATGAGGGACACACCTTCAAAAACCATGTTTCGTTGGGTGATGATTCTTCATATACAGTTTAGGGGATTGGGAACATTTCTCTACCCCTTGGTTCATGCAACTGCAGACTATCATATGTCTTATATGTCCCTAGGTTGACAAAGAATCTACTTTCAGTCAGTCAACTCCTAGATCACAACCTAAAAATTGATTTTGATACTCATTCCGACAAGAAAACATGTTTGATTCGAGATAAATCATGAGGCTCGAAAATAGTTGCAAAATCCTCCAATGTGGGATGCATGTTCCAACTTGATTTTTCCAGAGATGATCAAGAACTTGTGGCTAAGAACTCTACCTCAACACAGTTGTGGCATCGAGAGACTTGGTCATGTTAGTTTCAAGTATCTCGAGACACTTCACTAGTTGTAATATGGTACATGGGCTACCATCTCTTCAGAAGGATACAAACAAGTGTCCTCACTTTCTAGCAGGAAAACAACACATAGAGCTTTGTTCTAGAAGAGTACATATCGAGCTCATGGTCAAGATTGATCTAGTTCATACCAATCTTTGTGGTCCAATGCAACCAAGTCATTCTAGATTTCAATACTTCATGCTATGTGTTGATGACTATTCAAGGAAAATGTGGATTTTTTGTCTTCACAAGAAAAGTGAAGCTTTTGAAACTTTCAAGAAGTTCAAAGTAGTAGTTGAGAATGAAACTGGTCATCACATCAAAACTCTCCACTCATATCGAGGGGGAATTCACCAGTAATGAGTTCAAAGACTACCTACAAACTCATGGGATTCATCGACAAATGCCTCCTCCACACACACCACAACAGAAATGGTGTTGTTGAGAGAAGAAATCATACTATCATGGAAATGGTGTGATGCATGATCGATGACTCTAGACTTGCAAAGACATTCTGGGAAGAAGCAACAAAGACAACAATGTATTTGTTGAACAGAGTGCCCATAGTTTCTCTTGAAGGAGTAACACCACAAGAAGCATGGTCAAAGTGGAAACCATCTATTGCACACCTTAGAGTATTTGGTGCAAAGCAAGTATGCACATACCCAAGAAAAAAAAAAAAATTGGACATGAAGTCACAGAAACTCATCTTCATTGGGTATAGTGAAGAAACTCTTGGGTATAGATTGATGGATCCAAAGACCAGAAAAGTCTACACTAGTAGAGATGTTGAGTTTTTTGAGAAGAAGGAAGTAGAGTCTCCTCCTCTAGACTCACCTGATGTAGATTCTTCACCAGTTGTAAAAATTGAAGCTGATGTTCCCACAGATGAGGAAAGTGATGATGGGGATGATGGTGTTGATCTGATAGAACCATGACCCATGGGAATAGTTCAACGTATGCCCAAGTGGTGTACTAGCACATTACGAGATGCAAGAATGGATGCTCCACTGGATACATCCACCCCTAGACCACGGACTCACAGTAAAGAAAGAGAAGAAGTTAACTTTTCTTTGATGAGTAGAGTTATTGAGTCTGATGAGCCCTCTATAGTCCAGGAAGCCCTACAGTCAAAATCTTGGAAAGATGCCATGGACTCTGAATATCAATCAGTAATGAAAAATAACACTTGGCAAGCTTGTCGATCTTCCACTAGGAAGAAACCCATTGGATGCAGATGGATATTCAAAATGAAGTACAAAGCAGATGGGACAGTGGACAAAGTATAAAGAAAGACTTGTAGCAAAGGGGTATGCACAAAAAGAAGGCATTGACTATGAGGAGACATTTTCTCCCACAACTAAGATCAAGATGATCAGGATGATCTTTTCTCTAGCTACACAGTTTGGTTGGAAAGTCCATCAGATGGACGTAAAAAGTGCCTTCTGATGGAATTTTACAAGAAGAAGTCTACATGACTCAACCTGAGGGATATGTAGTACCTGTCAAGAAGAAAAGGTATGCAGACTCAAGAAATCTTTGTATGGCCTCAAACAGGACCCCTGGCATGGTACATCAAAATTGATGAGCATCTCATACAACATGGATTTGTTAGAAATCCATATGATCCCAATCTCTACCTCAAAAAGAAAGGGGGAGATTGTGATTGTTATTTGTCTATGTCGATGATCTAGTCATCACTGGAAGTTCAGTGAGGATGATCGATGCAACGAAGAAAGATCTTAATCGATCATTCGACATGACAGATCTCGGGCTGATGCATTATTGTCTTGGATTGGAAGTATGGCAGAAAGAGAATCACATCTTTGTTTCTCAGATGAAATATACCAAGACAACACTCGAGAAATTTAGGATGATGGATTGCACACCAATTGCTACACCTATGGAGAACAAATTGCAGTTATCTCATTCAGATCCATCTCCTAGGTAAATGCCACTCTCTATCGGTAGTTGATTGGGAGTCTCATTTACTTGACCTACACTAGACCAGATATCAGCTTTGTAGTAAGCTATCTATCCAGTTCATGTAGGAACCCAAAGTTTTCATTGGAAAGCAAAGAAGGCACATCTTGAGGTATCTCAAAGGATCAGTGGATCTTGGTCTAGAATACAAGAAGAATGAAAACTTCTTGTTAGGATATTCGGATTCAGATCATGCAGGTAACATTGATGACAAAAAATCCACTTCAGGATTTGTGTTCTTTATGGGATCTGGACCAATATCATGGGGAAGCAAGAAACAACACTTTGTTTCTCATTCTTCCACAGAAGCTGAGTATTGTTCTACAGGAGAAGCTGTCTGTGAAGTGATTTGGCTACGTCGCATACTAGAAGGACTTGGAATACCACAGAAAAACCACCACCATGTATGTTGACAATGAAGGTGTTCTCAAACTTGTTCACAATCTAGTGTTTCATGAAAGAACAAAACATATTGAAGTACAAGTTCATTTCATACATGAACATGTGTTGAAGCACAATATACAACTTCAATTTTGTCCAACAACTGAACAAAAAGTAGATATTTTCATGAAGTCACTTACACGTGACAAGTTCGAGTTGTTCAAAGAGTTCCTCTCCTCATCCCTTGAGGAAATGCAAAAATTAAGGGGGGGAATGTTAGGTTAATTTATGCATTATATTACCTTAAATATTTAATTATTTAATAAGGTAATTAGTTTATATATTGTTATAAAACTTTATAACAATATTTTTCATATTATTGCATAGGTTATATTGTTATGTAGTTGTAACAATTATTATTTGTTTGTATTTAATTATTGTTGCTTCTGGATGTATTTTGGAAGTTGTTGTGATTTTGGTTGTACCTGTGCAACCCATTTATTTGTTTGTATATTGTTGTCCAATATGTATAAATATTACAACACTCCATTGTAATGGTTGATTAATTTCACATTAATAAAATATACAGGCTTCCGTCCCTGTTTGTGAAATTACAGGGGAATGAGATTAAGGGGAAGAGGTCAAAACAATTGGGCTTATGATGGGTCTAAGAAATATTAAAGAGAATAAAAAGTATTAGAAATACTACAAAGAGAAGAAATACAATGCAATAGATGGGGGATTGAGTTCTACATTGGAAACATAAAATGAATACAAGTAGGATTAAAACAAGTAAAAAATGCATATAGGGAAAGGAAACTCCATAAAGGATATAAGATAAAAGAGATGAAGAGGATATAAGTGAATGAGAGGGTGTAATGATTGTGGACCTTGAGAGTGGAATTGAGAAGAGAATAGAAAAGAACTGAAAAGAGAAGAGGAAATGAATTCCAAATTAGTTAGGATTAGGTTTAGGATGAAGTTGGAACTTAACCCAAAGAATCCATCTTAGAGACCATCATATTACATAGATAGGGAAGAAATAACTTATAGAAAAGAAATTCATATGGGATCTACATGTGCCTATAGAAGATGAACGTACCCCTCTAGGATGTATGTCCCTACGAAGATAGATAGGAATTAATAAATTTGTATAGTTTTAATGATTAGAATAAATTATGATTTTTGCAAGAGATAAAATCATAACAAGATGATTTAAGATAAATAATAAAAATATTAATTTAGTCATAAATTACACAAACAACGCGTACCCATGAAACCTTCAACTATAAATACATAAGATCTTGTAAGGGATCTAGAGTTTAATAAGGGAAATAATTAGTTGGTCATCTATTTTCTTAGCACTAATGAAGAATGAAGTGAAAATCATAGTAATAAAAATCAATAATCCCTAAGTAATGTGTAAAATTTCTCAAATATGCAAAATCTAGAAATGAGATTTTGGATTCAGAAAATTTATAGTGCACATAAAATAGTGAGTGTTGAAGAAAGAAAAAACCATCCAATCATGTAGATCAATACAAGCTCAAGTATCAATTCAACACAAACATGAATAAGAAAACCAATTGCAAGAAGAAATATGGCTCATATGAATAACTTTGTACACAAGCTTGTGGCTGTCATGGATCAAATGATCCACAACACTACTTATTAACTTATGAAATGAGATGGGGTGTAAAGGTAGAAACTAATGATAATACGAAGAAATGTGATATTGTAGGAGATTTATAAGGTAGGGCCTTGAATTTCATATACTCCATTAATTTGAGTGGAAAAATAGTAAAAAAATACATGAATCTCTCACTCATGAATTTAAGAGAGAAAAATGCGAAGGAAAAATAATACAAGAGTTAAAAGATATAAATAGAATCCAAAAGAAATGGTAATGAATTATGGTATGTGGTTTTCTAATGTAATGAACAAGACAAGATTTAATTTTGATGATGCTTGTAAGTTTTTTTGGTTTATAGAAGGACTACACAGTAAGATCCATTTTTCCATTATGAAAACAAAAAATTCCACTAAAAGAAAAGAAAATGAGGCTATCATAAGACTAGAAAATATTGAGTACTATAGAGAAAGTAAAACAGATATACAAAAAATCTAAGCTAAGTTGGATGTTGTAATGCATAGGTTAGAAGAAATACTAAAATGGAAGAAACAAGGCTCGATATATGTTGCATAGAGTGTAAAAATAAGGTGCACCACAAAATGATTGCCCAAGGTATTAGATGAATAAACCTATATTTTATATGGATAGGAGAATGAAATATTTTAAAATTTTCATAGTATGGGTACATTATACTAGTAAATTTTATTTGACGCAACACTATGTGCATCGACCTAAGAGCATAGTATGTAGATTTATTCCAGTCAACCATGCATGAATCTAAGGATTACATAGGACTAATGAACCTAAAAGAGGAAGTAACAAATAATGTGTTTGTAGTAGCAACAAAATTGGCCCCACAACTACAACTAGCTTCCCCAAATATAGAAATATATATAATATGGGGTTAGGATCCTCCATCCCCTCAACATAATATGTAATGGACTCTGCCATATTTGATATAATTTCCAAAGCTATGATCCACCTCTGCAAAATATGATGGGTTGGGCACCTCCTTTTCCACATAATCAACCAATATTACTCTAAAATAATATGTGGGGTACCCAAATCAAAAGTAAGGTTGGAATTCTCTTAAAATGTCATATAATACATAACAAGAGGATACCCAAGGTTATTATCATCAAACGAGGTAATGACCTTGACCACAAATGAAAGTAGTAGTGTGTTATCTTTGTAGAGAACCAACCCATATTACATGAAATTTTCCACCTAATCTAATATGGTAGATGCATTACACACATTATAGGGTAGTTGTGTAACAACACACAAAATATTACTCCACGTCGAGAAGAAATGGAAGGAAAAAAAATTTTGTAATGTTAAGATGATTAATGTGGTGCTTAGAGGGACTACGAGTATTCAATATGCTACTAATGTACAAATAAAATAACAAGGATGGGGTCATATGAATATTCTAATTATCCCATAATACACAATGTTCTCATGTGTGTGTGTGTGTGCGTGCGTGTGCGCGTGTGCGCGTGTGCGTGTATGTGTGTGTGTGTGCATGCATATGTGCATGTGCGTGTGTGCGTGCGTGTGTGTGTGTGTACATGTGTGTGCGCGTGTGTGAAATGAGAGAAGGAATTGTTAGAAGAGGTTAAATTATTATTATATTATATCCATAATAGAGACACAAGTAACCACAACATAGGGGAAGTTGAAGCACAACTATATGGGAAAGTGATGAGGATATTGAAATATGAAAGAGTGTTATCTATAATTACATACCTTCTATGGATAGTAAATGTATTTCATAACGAATATGTCTCCCATAACATATATAATATATTGTAGACTCATTTGGAATGTGCAACCAACATAGTGGTCAATTCCAACATGATAATTATGGTATATAAATACTAAATAAACCATAAGATGTCGATACTTTATACCTAAATATCATTCTTGTATTTTATGAAATAAGAGACAATGTTTGAGTTTGGTAGCACATGAATATGATGCAAATATCTACATGAGAAGCTATGAGTGCACCAAATCTCATATATAACCTAGTGACTTCAAGCCTAGTATATTATAGAAGGGTAAATCCAATTGGTAGGTTAGAATATATAGAAATCATAGTGGGACACCTTAGTTTGAAGGGTGATTTTAAAGTCATCAACATTAACAAAAATGAAATACACTATCATGTTTTGATCAGATGAAATGAAATGGGCCTACAATGGAAAAATTACAAGAAAAATAATAAAAAATTAAATAGAATCACACTTAGAGGAATCTATTATTGTCATTCCCATGAAAAGTATAGAGAAAAATCCTTACACCATCTCAAAATAACCCTTATCTCCTTATACGCATGGTATAAAATATAGTTAAAGGTTGACCATTAAGCTATAGAAGTGGCTATAGAAGCATACGATTGAATTTTTACACAACCTATTAAATTCAACTTGGATATCCCATGAAGTGTGTAATTAAGGAATTTATTTCTAGATGAGGATATGCAATACAACATAAGATATCCTACCAAATATGAACTAGGATTTTATTTTAATTTGAGTTCACACATCAAGATTACACCAAGAAAAATGGTGAAAGTAAAATTATTTGGGAGATTGTTTCATCTATTAGAGTAGATTCAAATGAAGATATACATATTTGGATATATATGGAACATAAAATATGGCTAATGAGGATGTTTCATGTGGAGGAGCGAAAACCCCCATAATAGTTGGAACATATAACTTGGACACCTTCATGGTCATTTTCTAGGAGCATGTAAATTAGTAAAATATGAGAGGAAACACACTTTGGAATATATGTTGAATTGATTGGCGATGATCTTGGTGGGTGGTAAATAGAAGAAAGAACCTTGGATGACTTAAGGAATAAGTATAATGTATGTAATAGATGAACTAGATTCTAGATTGACTAAAACAAGGATAATATTTTGTGTTATCTAATGTTAAAAATTTATATTCAAAGATGCATTGATATATCAAAAGTGCAAAAAATTGAACCATATTGGTGCATTCACACCTTTATGGGAAAACTCACTCCTATTAAGGGAATGGTAAATACACCAAGAGAAAAGAAGGGAAACATGTAAATGGAGGAATGTACAAGAATAATTTATTCATATATTAAAGAATGAAGAGAAATATCCTATGTTGAATGAAGCCATACAAATATCAAAATAATATTACATGTTATGGGACTATAAATTCAAAAATTGGAGTTGACTTAAGCACCTAGAAAGTAGAGAGACTATAGAATGAATAATTATGACTAGTAAGGCCATAACAAAGCTTAAATACATTGATCAAGTAATAAAAGTATGCCAAAAAGTAGGTGATAATAAATATGAAGGGAAAATACATATAGTGAAGAGGATATGGAACTTAAAGGCATGTTTGAACCGAGCATAATGCATCACTTCCAAACAAGAGATTTTACAATTAATGGAAGAGGAACAATTGTGTAATTTAAACATAAAATAATATAAAATATCTAGGATAGTTAAAGACACTAGAAACAAATGAAAAGAATAAATATATGATGATTTGGTGAAAAAAAAAAGAACATGATACATTGGATCCCCAAGAACTATTAAGATAGTAACCATTGGATATTATTGGATGAAGTAGGAAATATAAGATATTCTAAAGCTATTAAATGACTATAAAGATGTCTTGCCAACTAAGTTCAAAAAAATAAAAGGAGTAGATTTATATCTAGGAAAAAAAAATTCATTGAACTAAATGAGGCTTCCATCCTATTAACAAGAATTTATATATATTGAATACCAACACGAAGGATAAAGTCAAAGTGAAACTAGAAAAATGATAAAAGCGAGGATTGTTATACCCCATAGAGAAATTTGATTGGGTAAGACTAGTAGTTACTTAATAAGAATTTTCATAGACTAAGGGCATTGAATTATGACTACATGAATGATATTTTTCCTACTCCATTCATAAATGATATATTTTGGAGGTAGTAATAGGACATAAGGTATATACCTTCATAGATGGATCTAATGTGATGTAGAAGCATCATCATGTACAAAGGAAAAAAATCAAGAAAATTTTAGGTTGATTTAGGTGTTAGAGGTCCTTTTAGGGTGTCTTAACATGTCTCATGTCCTTTTTGGAACTATTTTACAATGTAATAATGACTCCTTTTGATTTAAATATGATATTCATATCGATTTCATCCGAAATTCAAATTTGATTTATTTACATCAACATTGTGTTTCATCATGCCGACTCTCAAGGATAATTATCAATATCTATCTAGCTTTCCTACATTTTCTTATTCCCATCCCACTTTTTCTCACACTTGTGCCAAAATTCATAACACTCATCATGTGTTTCCACCACTGCATTCTTATGATCATCCACTTGTTCTTTATGGCTAACACTATTACTCACACATCATATCCTATCTTGATCATTTCTTTCAATGATTATGATATAGATGACTCACTTATCTTAGACACATTATCCATTCTAATATCTATTAATCGATTCATATTCAAGGTTTCTTGGTTGCTGGAATTTCATATAAAATGATTTTCCATGACCATTACTTCGATCTCTTCACATTCCTTTTGAGATTCTAGCACTTGATTGTGATCTGTATTTTTGATGCATACTCTATCAATCATAGTTGTATCCATCATAATTTGAAATCTAGCCAATATTTTTCCTTGACCAACGGACCCCTATAGGAAAATTAATTTGGTACCAATTTTACTCCAAAATTTTAATCAACTTAACCAAAAATGCAATGAAAAATGGAAAGACACTACAACAATTTAATAACGAGTTCGGCCAAAATTCCTATGTCTCCAAGTTCACCAATAGTTGAACCGATTCATTACAAAAATCTGAATGCAAGTACAATATAGGAACTTACAATGCTTATAATGAACATGTCGGTAAAACTAGAACTTGGTGCCACTCGAATATGAAGATCCGAGATTGGTCTTAGATGATCACTGCTCAATCCCCATACAACTTCCCAACTTTGACACCTCTTAGAACTAAGTCAGAGTGTCATCAATCTCAATAATTGATCCTCTGCATCCAAGTAGACATCTCCAGTAGAGAATCAAAGCTTCTATATGCTTCTCTAACGTGAAATGATCTCGTTCAGCTCTAAAATGAAAGTATGGCTCCACGCAAGAAGACTGAAGGCTCAAATGGAATTTACAATATCATGGTGAGTTAATAATAACTATTTAACGCCAAAAATACAATTTTTTCCTATAATAATATGTCTTAAAAAAATTCCAAAAAAAAAAAAAGGCCTTCTTAACATGTCTTTAAAATTTCGACCAAAAAAATCCTTAATAATCTTAAGGCCTTCTTAAGATTCCTCTCCTAACTCTCCTTCATTCTTGAGAAATGAGGAATTCTTCCCCTATACTCATTGTATTGAGTGGGGGTTTGAGGGGATTTATATACCCACAGCTCGGACGAAAAACTTGCATATCATCCACATCTACCAACTTATCGCTACTAGCTCAATGAGTTGGGTGGATTAGTTCTCGACACACTATTTGAAGGAGATAGGTCATGGGTTTAATTCTTTGCCTCGAAATTCTATGCCCGAATGATTTTTGTGACCTCCACGCCATGGCCACGTGTGTGTTTATTCTATGCCCACCACATCAATTTCGACCACGTTGTCAGACCTCCATGTGGACCCTAAATCCATTTTGAGCATTCGGGTCCCCTATCCTCGTTTATTTCCCCACTTGACACGTTTCTTGACCCATCCCTCTACGAGTCACTCATGAGCCTTTGTCCTCTGTCATACCTCATGTCCAAGTATCATGTGGTGTTGGATTTGGCATGGGTATAAATCCCACATGCACCTCAAAATTTTCAACGCTCTCTACGTAAGCTAGGATAGGATATAATTTTTAAGGATTTATCCACCCATTTAATTCAAGTGGCTTAGGCTATATCTTTGCATATATTTTTCTAGTTTGATTCAACCTTAAGCTTACAAGTCATTGTTGTGTGTAGCTCGTCAGTCGGTGTAGAAGGGTTAGTTTATTTAAAGCTTCTCTTGTAAGCCGAGAGAGGAATCTCGCTCTAACTCAATCACTATCTTAGTATATAATCTTGATCACGACTCTCTCTTCAACTTCTATCAAACCGTCGAGTTATCTCAGCCCAAGGATTTTCACACGCCCAACTCATTCTCGGAACTCGACAAGTTGTCCAAATGATTGAAATCAATGCTTTGGATTACGGATTCCATTAATAAGAGTCTTGATGAAGGCTTCGACCGATTTTTAAGAAAATCCAAATTTATTTTTACTCTGATTACATTGCATGGGTCGAGCCGTCCAACAAAACGACACATTTTGCACTACACACATTCCCAGTCAATGTGTCATTTCCTATGTTTTGGTTGTGTTTTAGCAAATGTCCCTATTCTGTGTGGATTGCATCCAAAAGTGTATGACATCCGTTTTGAGCATTCAATAGGTCCCAAAATATCTCAACTTTGTACTTCCATAAGGAACATGTTTAGGAGATCTTTGGAATGTTACCACCCAATTTTGACCTTTATATCACACCTCCTCACTTCGAGGAGGTTTTGAGTCCACCAAAAGCTTTGTTTTCTCCACTCTAGATCCATAACCTAATGTTTAGAAGATATCTCTGCCTTTTGATTTGACTCGAATGGTCTTTGCACCATTACTCCATCGACAATCATACAATCAATATCTCGGCTCGATCCCTGGGACTTGTCACACATGAGACCATTTCCTTCTTTCGCACCATGTTGATCTTGCCACCCTTGTCCCATTGTGTTTTGAATTTTGTACCTCTTGTTGACTTTCACTCTATTGCCCACGGCCTCAAAGAAATATTCTCTACGTAAGCTAATTGAATGTGTGAGGTGTTGATGATTTTCACCCTCCCACTGACTTCCATTTTTTTCTGTCCACATCCTTTAGCCTCTACGTAAAACTAAGTCGGATCTTAGTGTCATTAGAAAATATCATCTACATGATTCTTCTCCATGACTTTCATGTAATATGAACTTGGAAATATGCCCGTATGTAGCATACAAAGATTCAAAGCTCTGTCAGTATTTCATGAGGACGTCATTATGGAGCTTTTCTTACCAATTATTGCAAGGAACACTAGGCATGATAAACCTATCGTGAAGTGTTCTATTTCTTGGTGGATCTTGTTTGGTTTTATCTCCTCATGCACAATCATCCTTGCTATAAGTATTATGCCTGTAAAATTTCTTAACAAGAATTTTTTTGATACATTACAACATTATGGTGTTAGTACATCACATAATTTTCCCCTTTTATTGGGTCTTACAATTGCAAGTATCTCACATTACAGACAATGCCCGGATGGTTCTTTTATTTTATTATAAAATAGGAGCATGGGTATGATATTTTTATTAAAAGTAAAAAAAATCTCAAAAAGATACAATCTCCCGTAGATGGCTACTTTATTTTTCACCTAGATTCTCTATCAATACCTAAATCTTTGGTGAGGACTTAGTTTCTTTACTAGTTACTCTTCTAGTCCTATACATCATCTAGTACAAGTTTGTCTTCCTTCGGTGATTATGAGTAATATGAATCACTAATGTATCTATTATGTGGTCGTGTAACCTCTTGACCCGTGTCAAAATTGATAATCAAGACATGATTTAATCAAAGTTTGAGGCCACCTCCTTCATTTGTGATGAATGTCTACCCATTGAGAAGTGAGGTACATATTCCCCAAGACTCTCATCCATCTCTAAAGGAATGATGTTGAGATTCACAATGTTTGAAAACTATCCTCCAATAATATATTGTAAGGTGAGATATCTAATTGTTATCCCTTGGACACAACCATATCATTGGACATATATTTTTAGGCATGAGGAAGAGACCTAGTAGGTAAGCCAAGTTGGCATACCAAGTTAGATGTAACATAGCTCATTTCGATGCCCAAATCGAAAACAAATTACAACTTTGGGTGTCCTTTAGCAACCATTGGAACACTTTGTTGATCTGGAAATCCTTATTGATCGCAAAACCAAGTCGGGAGTCTCATCGGTGTCCTTTCTATTGTTGCAAGGGTGTTGTATGTTGACTTTGTCTTAGGAATGTTGGGAGCTTTCCCCTTGGTTGTAATTTTCCTCTAAAACCAACGAGGTGCCTTATCGAGGCAAGAAGTCCGTAACTAACAATGCTCTACATCGTGACCACTTTTGGAGCAAAATGGTGGCACTAGCCTAACCATTTGCCCTAGAGAAGATCGGGATGTCGATCTCTCTTTGTGAAGTTTCCTTTGTCGGGGAACTCAATTTCCTCTCACTACAACTGTTAGGTAAGGGGTCAATATTTGCTCTGCATCTCGCAATCAATCGATCATGTACATTTTGTCACTCGTTGACATTCTCTCATATGCATATGTAGCTCAGTAATGTGTTTGGTCTTGATGCATAAACACCACCATGTGTATCATCATGCCCAAGATAGTGAGCACTACGAGGCCATTAAAAGAATTGGTATAGGTCCATTGCTCTGTAGCCAGATGAGATAGCACTGTAATAACTTGCGGCCAAATTCTCTTCACTTCCCGAGCTCCAAATTTCATCGCTTACCGCTCTATCGACATGTGTCCACGTTCTATTAGCCGCCCAGCCGCTCAAACCTTGCCCCTTTGACTCTCTCGATACTAGACTTAATCCAAAATCGCGCCAATAATTTTCCTTGACCAATAGACCCCTATAGGTAATTTAATCTAGTACTAATTTTACTCAGAAAATTTAATCAACTTAAAAATAAAAATGTAATGAAAAATGGAAATACACTCTGATGAGTTGATAAAGGAGTTCAACTAAAATGCTTACGTCTCTGGGTTCACTAATAGTTGAATCAATTCATTATAAAAATATAAATTGTAAGTACAATATAGGAAATTATAATGCTTATAATGAATGTGTCGATTAAACTAGAACCTAGTGCTAATCGAATCCGAAGATCCTGGCTGGTCTTAAGCTCGGTTTCTCAATCCCCACACAACTTCCCAACTTTCGACACCTCCACAGAGCTAAGTCGAGTGTTGTCAAGCTCAATAATTGATCCTTTGCACAACCTCCAAATAAAAATAACATGGCCTCCAATGCCCAATGTAGATAATCAAAGCTTCTATATGCTTCTCCAAATCGTGAAATGATATCGTTTAGCTCTGCACATGAACATTTGGCTCACATGAGAAGACTCAAGGCTCAAATGGCCTTTACAATATCATGGCGGGTTAATAATAACAATTTAACTCCTAAAATACAAATTTTCCTATAATAATAGGTCTTAAAAATTCTCCAAAATATTGGCTTAATAATCTTAAGGCCTTCTTAACATTCCCTCCTTTTAACTCTCGTTCGTGCTTGAGAAATGAGGAAGGCTTGTGTATTTAGTGGGGGTTTGAGGGGTTATATATACCCATAGTTTAGCTTGAAAACCTTGCATATCATCCACATACACCAAATTGCTACCGGATCGGCAAGTTCCGAGATGAATTGATTTGGGCACATGTTTTGAAAGGGATAGGTTGTAGGTTCAATTATCCACCCCAAATTCTATACCAATGGTTTTTCTAACCTCTACGCCTATGTCAATATTGACTATGCTATTGACCTTCACACCCTTGGCCACATGTCCCCTATCCTTGCAAACCTCGACCGTCTTTCTACATTCCTCAACCCATCTAAGTCACCCGTGATCTTGTTTCCTCCATCTGCAATGGCATGTTCTAAGTTTTTACGGTGTTGTTTGGATTTGATCACAACCTCCGAATGGCCTCCAATGCCCAATCTTTCTCCAACGGGAGGGATCCACATGAGAAGATATTATTTTTAAGGATTTATCTCCTACCCATTTAATTCATGGATTAAGCCACATATTTGCATTTATTTTTCGTCTTCTAATTTATCCTTGAGCTTTCCAGTTGTTGTGTATCTCGTTGGTGGATGATTTGAATGGTTGGTTTATTCGAAGCTTCACCAATGGTTTTTCTTGACTCATCTGTTAACTTGATCACTAATTTGGTGCATAACTCGATCATGACTCATTCCTCAACTCATGTCTAAGAGGTTAGCTCGTTAAATCAACTTGAAAAGTTGTTCAATTTAATGAGTGAAATCACTCTGTTCGGTGGGTCCCCTTCCAAAATAAAAGTGGGCCCCTTAATTGACCACATTTTTACTCTTAAGTTGTTCAATGAAAATATCGCAACCTATACTTTTTCACTCTTAAGTGACGAAAATATCGGAACATGTTTAGGGATATATTTGGAATCTTACCACCCAATTTGACCTCCGGATCACATCACCACAAAAATTTCATTCTTAGTTGTTAAATCTATCCCCATTGGCTCAGTATTATATCTAGGTTTCCCTTGGCTACATGTTGTTAGGGTTGTTCCATCCATTTTCATTAGTGTGTCAATTTTATTCATCATCGACATCTTTTCACTATTTGAGGTATTCCTTTTAGGGATTTCTCACCTAACATGCCTAGTTATTCTACATTTTCTATCACTCTTCTAGTGCATCTATGGATAGGTCTCTTGTTTAGAGTATTACTTTGCATATTTCTAGTTGTCGTAGGTATCATGATTGGCCTTTGGATGTGCATGCAAAATATTTACATTACACATCATTCTCCACTTGTGATGAACTAAAATGTTATTGATTTACATGATGAACAATCTATTAATACCCATGATACTTTTTATGTTATGTCTTTTCTCATACAAATGATGCTCGCCCCTAATGCATATTGTTTCACATTTACCTATCTCTAGATATTTGTCCCCTATGGTGGTTGGGGTACATCTATACTACCTAATAAAAGGAACGATAACCAGATCATACCAAGCCAAGAACATAGATGCTAATCAAACATCACGATCAATAAGATGAAAGCAATTCACCAAAATAACTTTACATAAACCTTTGCAAATAAATGAGCAACAATATCATATATTATTATGGAACTCAATTCAATACAATGAGAATGGGCCTTGCTTAAATAGGTAAGGAATAACAATCTAAGAACCAATCAAGGTCGTAGATCAAGCCATAAATCAAGGAAATAACTAGTTATCAAGAACTAGTCAAGACCATAGATTTAGGAGAGAACTAGACATCAAGGATCTAGTCAATACCATAGATCAAGGAAAGAACTATACCTAACAACTAGATAATATTTCCTAATATCTAAATAGATAAAAGAAATATCCACACACATAAGTGGGTGAGGATAAATACAATAAAGGTAAATAAAGTACTTAGGTGAACATGAGCTAAGGTAAATACCTACTCTAACACCTAAGGTGTTACGATAAACTCATACCCAAATTCACAATGTCACCATGATCATAGATTTTTAAAAAGTTTCTTGGACACTTCTCGATAAAAATCTAATAATCTTATGCTCATTAAGTCTAATATTATATCACTTTATCTGAATTCCTAGTCCTAGATCATCCCCGAATCCTATACTCAATCACTCAAAATCTCCCGATCCATGCAAAATCAGCTAAGTATGATTCTCCTTTTTATTTTGTAGTTGTTAGATCAATAGTCACTTTGAAAAGTGTTATTTTGATTTGTGTAATTAATGTTGGAAGTTAATTAAATCAAAATATCCACCTATTATAATATTTCATCTTTTTATGTATGTTAATTAGAAACACTTTAAATCTTTAAAGGGAATGAAATAGGAATTCACAAAAAAGTGAAATCAATAAAATTAAAGGGCCTATATTAGATATAGTGAATAATATACCTAGATTATTTTCTTTTATGCCCTTAAGTGGGAACTATGGTATAAATAAATATTAATTACATAAAGGAAACAAATTTACAAATGTAAATTACATAATATGGATAAAAACCTATGTGTGCGCTATAAGTTCTCCACAATAAAATGTTAGTATCAAACAATTATAAGTTTTCTAATGATTGTTTGATCTTTAATGTGCTTAGGATTTATTTATGTGTGAATATAATATGATGTTAATTCATGATAATATATTATGTAAAATGAACTATAATACTTGTTTATTTAAAGATAATTGGATTCAAATTACGAACATATTAGGGTGTGTATTAATATTAAATGATAAGAACAAAAATACAAGAAAAAGGAGATGAGTGCACTCTAAGCTAGCGGGGACCAAAATCGATAGGAATCATGCTTTTGATATGTATTGAGAGCATTAATACTTTTGGCATAGCTTATGAAACATAGTGAATGGAATAGATAGATACATATGGTTGAGAAAAGTGGGAAATCAATCAAAATATGAAAATGTGCTAATAATGCCTAACATGGATGTATATTTATTGACAAATAGAAATGTACACTAAAAGTTTATGAATTAATATTGATAAATATATTGATCATTTCTAGTTTTTTATATTAAAAACAATTGTATGAGGTGCTTATGTGTTAAGTGAGTCCCTTTAACCTTATGATTATTATAAAAATAGTATATACATTTTAAATACATCTTTTTAAAAATATCCAGAGTTATATGAATATGAAGGTTGTTGTCTTAGATTTTTCATATATCAAATTGATTAATAACTTTATTATTTTCTTTATGAATTTCTTTTTGATTGATAACAAATGACATCAATCTAGTTGCATTACTATGTCGGGCTCGGAAAAAAATTATTAGAGAAACAAATAGGCTTCAACTCTATCATATGACTACAATATTATAATTTTCAAAATTATAAATCACAATTAAATAAATACCAAATCTAGAATTAAAATTAATTTTTAACAATTCCCAAACATTACAATCCTCTACCACTACCTTGATTGTCATTCTAAAATATATATCAAGTTGTATGCATGAAGAAAAAATATCATCAAACTATAATTACTCATAAAAATCATCTTAAATAAACTAAATACAAGGATAAAATCACATCCAAAAATAATAAACTATACAATTATATTTTACTTTTAATATACTAATATACATATATTATATGTTATTTTACTAGAACATATCCTTTTAAATTAGTGAATATGCCATTAAAATTATTGAGAATAAGTATCTATGCTTACATATATTCTACTAACAACCAATTATTTTTGTTTCATTATAAAAATCATGAAATCCGTGCAATGTCTTCCTTTCTACACTACACAATATATAATGATTGAAGTTGTTATATATATATATATATATATATATATATATATATATCCTTTCATGGTCATATATTATTATGATACATGAAAATAACATTTGGTGAACAACATTCTTTTATCTCGTGGATGACATCCAACCAAATTTGATAAGGAAAGATACAAGTATATTATTCCATTAATTAAGTATTTACAAAGTCACAATGATGAATTTTAAAGGGAAAAAAAGGAAGAGAGTTACCAATATTGGTGTCATTATCATCTTTCATTTCAAGGCAAAATAATACAAATAATACACATCAAAGTTCATATAATTATGACAGATGTATAAAGTGGGTAGTATTCATATGCTAGCTTTAATTACACGTAGCCCTAATTTGCAAGAGAATATAAAGATAAGCATTACCTTATTATATGAAAAAAAAAAAAGGTGATCCCTTTAAAGGAGAAGATACCACTTGGAGCCGATGCAACTTAGGATTCTTCCATTAAATTTATTGAGCAAATAATTTACAAATACCATAGAATTTGTAGACTAAAAAGAACTATATTGGGTAAGTCTAAAATATATATTAAATAAGTGTAAAATATATATTTAAAAAATTGGTCCCATTCTAAAAGAAAATAACTATGTGAGAGAGCCAATTCAAGAGATATTATGATAGATTCATTGAATGTGTAAGAGTTTGTTTGTATATGGAGTCAAATAAACATATAAAATTACCATTCAAACATCAATGACATATTATTGTATTTTTCAAAATATTATCTTATTTAAGTTATACGTAATTAAACAAAACATTTTAGTATTTTAATATTAATTTATGTTAATTTATAGAGAGTCATAAAATGTATTATTTTATTCTTTAAATATTGTTATAAATTTAATATGTATGAAATTGTTATTAAATGAATATTAATATTGATTAAATTTTTTAGGTCGAGTTAAATCTTAGTTTAATATTCTTCACACTAATAGAATTGTGATATTGTTTTTGTCTTCAATTCATTATATACAAAAACAAAAATAGGAAATAAGTGTTGGATTGAGGGTTGTTGACAATTGATATTACTATTTTCTTAAATATGACATCCATTTGACCATCATAGGTAAATTTGATTTTAAATTTGACATTTATTTAATCATTACTTGGAAGTTTTTCTTTTTACTTATAGAATTATATCTAAAATTAATAATATTTTTGTAAATAAGAGAAATTTGAAACCTTTTTTTTAATCTAACATCTATCTTTTTGTATAATTACATTGTACTATATTGTTTTCATTAATAAAGAGACATTTTTCAATCAAAAATTGAATACAATAATGAAATCAATTATCACAAATTAACAAAAAAAAAAATAAAAATAACAAAAATAATAATCAATAAAATATTACAAAATCCAAAATAACCACATTAAAATTAATATATATATAATTTTTAAAAATAAATACATTTAAACTATCCCCATTAAAATAAATTAAAGAAAGAAATTCAATCTTTTATTTTGGTAACCAAGGATTTCCATACAAAGCTACATAATCCGGATGGATTACAATATCGTTTGGGAGAATGGTCTCCATTTTGTACTTACTGAGCAACTATAAAATATGTTTCTACATATTTTATTCCAAAACCCATCCTATACTCTAAAGTGCACCCACAATGCTTTAGGGAAACACTTTATTCACATTACAAAGCGCCCACAATAAGAATCAACACAATTTATTTTCTTCTTCTTTTAATTGAAACAACATTGTAGAAACTCTTATATGATTTGTTTTTGTTTTTATTTTTAATTAAAACAGCCCCAATTTTGGCAATGTTATAATTTACAAGAAAAGTTGCGAAGGTCTTGATAAATGTATAGGTTTGTCTTCGGATGAGAAGCTTAAAGTGGTGAATTATTACTACTATTCTTCCCCATACTAATAAATATTTGTATTCCTCCCCATAGTAATAAATATTTGTGGTGCATCGGTATTAAGTGGGTCCTTTATCTTGTACTTAGTAGGAATAATATCAAAGGAAAATATCATTCGATAATGCTTACTTATGGAGGTAATGTGAGTAATTATTATTTAAATGCACAATGAAAATTCTAAAAATATATCACTAATCAAATATTTTTCCATTTAAATGATAGGAAAGATAGCTAAAAATATATATGATACTATGCGAATTAATATTTAGAGATAGAGGATAAGGGAGCATTGTATCCTCCACAAGGCTTTCGTGTATCCTCCATACCTCCTCCCATTATTGACGATGTTATTTTATCTTTCAAGCTACCATTTAATTTCTCTCATACTTATCCTTGTCCTCACTTGTTTTTTCTAAATTACCCTCATCCATTTTGATCACCAACATGACAAGTGATACACAAATTTCCTTAAAACAAGCCTTTTCTTAGTTTATGATACCCATAATCGAGATCAATGACCTCTTTGTTTCTCTAGGCCATTTTGTCATCCAACCTAAACAATTTTCCCCATTCCATCCACACTTCTTGTAGTCCTAGCAATGTTCATCGTCATTATAATGTTTGGTATGACTCTAATGTAAAAACATCCATTGCCTAACCAAACATATCATGTTGCATAGACCCTCCAAGTCAAAAAATGGATATGTTCTATAAGAGCATTCTTGAGAAGAAAAAGAGAAACTATCTCCTTAATAAACACAAAATCTCTATCAACCAACTATAGTCAACTCCCAAACGTTTTTGAAGAGCTTTACTTCTGAGAAATTGTTATGTATTTTATTTGATCTCCCTACCTAGTTTGATTATTCTTTTAGCCTATAATGCAATGAGCTATAAATCAACCAATAATTTGAGTCAACAAAATAACCTTTTCATTGTCATCTCTTCTCTAATCACCTTATCCTTTGTGCCATCATTAAGCTTCAATCCAATAAATCTCCTAATGTTTCAAGAACCTTAAAGTCAATTTTTTTAACATATCCCAAAAGTATTGGCAATCAATAAATTACATACCCTTTAACTACATGGTGACCCATGGCTATCCACCTTCTTAGACCTCTCACATCATCCATTCCATCTACAAGACTGGAAATAAGAATGATCCTAGTGATTACTTTGCACTATCATGGTTGGACACAACATGGCTAAGATCTTTTCTAAAACTCTAGATGTCCATATCTCCAAATAGGCAAAGAAAAAAAGAGGTTGAGGGCCATAGGACAAAAAAATTTCAAGAGGGCCATAGGAAAAACACATTTCAAGAGGAACGAATGTACCATTTATTATATATTTACTTTGACCTTTATCATTAAAGAATCTAGGAAAAACAAGTGTGGATTTTATTGTTAATTTGTGGAATTTGGCAAGACATTTGAAACAATTCCTTGAAACTTGCTAGTTGACAAGATTGAAGCTTTTGGTATTCTACCCTTGGTGTTTTCACTTATGATGGAACTTGATGAGAGTATTGTTGGAAACACATGAATAAGAGACAAGGATACAATGATTTCTAGACTACCATAGATGTAACACAAGGTTTCACACCTCTCTTACACTTTTTGTAGTCTACATTACTTGAGTTAGAGAAAATATTTTCTTATATATTAGGTATAATATATGCTTACTTACTCTTTGAAGTATCTATTTTAATTCTCATTTTGAAAATGGCATTATTTTTATGTCTCACTTGGTGAAGGGTATTCTCAAACAACTTGATATCTTAGCCTCACTTTGTGATATTCACGAGCTTTAGGTAAATTTAAGTAGAAAAATTCATGAATTTTAACATCTCTATAAATAAGGAAAGAAAGGTGATTCTTACTTATTGAGGGGAGAGGGTTGATGTGGCCTCTTTGTATGTTTACTTGGGGTCCTCTTTTTTTTTAGACCATGTTTTATCATAATTTTGATTATAGAAGCTAAAACGAATAATGGATAAGCACATCTCACCATTATTGGAAATAATTACTTTTAGCTTCAGTTTCAAGACATTTATATGAAGATCCACCTTTTTAATTCACTAGTCTTACATACTCTCTTATATTTTTTGAGGTTTGGTAACCATATCTTTGACTTGAGGATCAACACTAAATATAAATAGTGATTTTCACAATGCTATCCAAACATATTTACAACAAGAGATGGGTTCTTCATGTAAACATCTTGCATATTTTAGCATGACCTCACATATTGCTTTAGTGATCTTTCATGTAATGAAAGTGATTCACATACTCGAAAAAGTTGGGTAAATCCTAGGGTGGTCACATTAGTCTACACATATTTTTGTCATAACCTCTATGAAGTAGGAAAATGGGGTTGATTCATGTTGATATGAAAGTGTCTCTTCATTCCTTATCCTTGTTATAGGAATATTGACAAGCCAACCACACATAGCCTCCCATTGGATTCTCTTAATCTCTCCAATAGAGATATAAATAATGGTATTCAAAATGACATTTATAGATACTACCTCTAGTCTAAAGGCTACAACCTAAAGAGTTACTCACTTCAAAACGTTAGCACTACTTAAACTTATATTCACTTCATTGATGGGCTCATCTAACCCCTAGGGTACACAAAATATAGTTATAGTGCAGCATGTAATGACACATCTCACTAGTTCCTAGAATAAATGGTCTAAATTTTTCGTCACAAAATAAAAGGACATTAACTATTCTCTCATACATCTTAACTGAATCCCTATGTTAAAAACCTTGATTCACAACTAAACAACTCTAATCTAGTTACATTGATCATCTATTAATCATAACTAAAAATTAGTTTTTAGATTGTGGGTTATTATCCAAAATACAAGTCTTTTCGTTATGCTATTCCATTCCAATCCTTGGAAAATCGACCTATTTGAGGTATAACTCATTTAATATGCCATACTTTGTTTTATACTAAGAGATTGCATTGAGTCAATCATGTATTCAATGAAGTTATCTTATCATAAATTTATATTCTCAACTAGGTATCATAAACATGTTATATGTTTACATAGTTTTCCCTAGGATTCTTTTTCATTATCATCTTTTCATTGTAGAGGTTAAATCCTCATCCACCTCTAGGAATATAACAAAAACTCAATAATTCATGTTTTAAGCTACCTGTATCTTACTCTTGAGCATATGTAATACTTATGGTATATTAGTAAATTTATATTTATTTATGCCATCTAATATTTGATTGATACATAACACTAGATCATACAAGATGATATGTGATATATTATATAGAATAATCCCACCATCTTAATAAGAATTATGTGGTTAAAAAATTTCATACCTTATAATATAAGTGATTACCAACGGAATTTACTACTTATTCTCATAAGACATCATGTGTACTTCAAATTATGTTACACCATAGTCAAGAGGGGAAGGCTATAAGTGTAATCATGGATAGTATCAAGTCTTGCAAATAATCAATACTATATTCAATTCACATGATCTTTCAAAATTTAAAGCAAAATCCTACTCATAGACTTTAGTTCATATTTCAGCATACGAATGAAATATTATAAACTCATGTTACACCATATTGTAGTTGTGTTACATTCCATTATCTTTACAATAACCCTATTAATCTTGACAATCCATTACAAGTTAATAGTTTATAGTCCTATTTCATTATAGGTAAAAATTAGAATCTAAAATCTTTTTTTCCATTCTTTGATCAATATTTTTAGTGCATATGGATTCAAGTTTAAACTACACATGCCTCTACACTTTATACAAGTAAAATTTCATAAACCTAACACTCCTAAATTTCAAGTGCATACAAATCCTTTTAGCCTAATCACTTAATCAACGATGAAAGTGGAATGACTAAATTGATGGCTCATGGCTATAATAGGAAATCCACAACCAAATGATATGGATTACACCACAAAATTAGTAAGGGATTGCAAAAACACCTATCCAAATTTATCCATATTATGTCAATAAGATCTACAAAGAGGATTTTGCATTTAAAATTGATACTCGTATGGAAGAATTAATTAGTGATCCATATAGTTAAAAAAGTAATTTGATAATGGTTTCTAATCACATTGAGTAAATTTTCTAATTATGCAAGAAACTAAGCAAAGTACGCCATTTTCCAACTATGCACCTTATGATTCAATCAAACTTGAGACCGAGACATCAAGACACACATAATGAAATATAATTAAACATGTATTCTCCTCACATGATCATCATAATGTTATGACCTTCAACATTTATGATTTTGAATCAATTTTACACTTCCCTTCATATTATCACATTCAATAAGTTGGATGTGGGTTACAAAATTTCCATCAAATACTCTTCCACAATTAGAAATGATAGTATAAGGAATTTTAAAAATACCCGGAAAATTATTACAATCATACATCACTCTTATTACTTCAATCAAGTATTTATAAATCTATATATTCATGGATTATCCCATATCTATCTTAGTGGGTTAATAATTGAATTCCCACAAGTCTTCTAAACCTATTACTATAAGTATGAAACTTTTCATTTATTTTTAATGGAAATACCCAACACTCCATCCGTTATGTCACGATATAAAGGTTCCTACTATGTTAAATATTGAAAATAAACTAAAAATCATGAGATGATAATTAAATTTCAATTTTACATTTCTAGCCAAACATGCAAATGTCGATCAAGTTAAGGGATATTCTACACAAAAACTATTAAACTAAGACATTTAATATTGTAAGTTTGTGTCCATAACCCAATCACTCATCTCCTTATTATGATTAATAGTAATAGGTAAATTTGTTGATGTGGTAAGATTTTACTCTAAGATATCAACCGTTAGTGTCCAACTATGAAGAGCACAACAAACAGATGGATTTAAGATCGATCGTAAAATACTCATGAATACCCAATAATAAATCAATTCTAATGTATAAAGACTTCCCAAAATATTTCCTACATGAATTAGGTGAAGATGTCTAAAATAAAAATTATAATATAAATAAAAAATCACTTATAGAGTTTATTTTGTAAATATATCATAAATTGAAAGTTAATAACCTAGTAGTGATTCCTTAAGTTAATAATTCTAAATAGGGCATGTTACTAAGTCACACACAAAAACTTAGTAACAATAAAGTTAAGCTTAATCAAAATAGTCCCACCGAGCATTCCAAAACTATTAGAGCTCAAAATTACACGCCACCCCAAATCAAGAAGATTTAGGATTTTGAGGAAATGTGGAACTGTTTCCAAGTGTGGGACTTGCGGCTTCAAATAGAACTCCGAAGAAGGCCAACTTCCTTGTTATATAGGTTTGGAAAACTTGCATAACACAACCTACTTCTAACGTTAAAACTACTCCTACAAATAAATCCTAATCTAACAATTCTAAGGAACCAGGAGAGATATGAAAGAAAGGTAAATCCTAAGCTAAAGGCAAGTGATAACACCAAAAGAAGGTGGAACTTCCCAAAATCTAGATGTCTGCTTTTCACCGTTTTCTTTACGTTTTTGAATGACGAAACAGATAAGGGTAAGGGCCAAGGAGGAATACCTATTTATGTTGGTTGGTTGATGGTTGTTGCACGCGTTCTGACTTCTTGATCCAATGCCGATTGTGAGAGCTTCCTTTTGGCTAGGAGGAACTACCTGTAATAGAAAACAAGACCACAAGAGAGGAGTTAAATGATATATGACAGTGGACTACCTAGCATGTGCTAGATCTGGGAAGTGTGATACTCCCTAGATGGCTGTCAATCCACTGTTTAAAACAAATTAATGCGAGAAATAAACAAAGTCCTATTGTAGTTGATATGATTTAGGTATCTCATTCAAGAACAATAAGAAAATCTAATATAACAGGCTAGGTTATAGTCGATCTAAATAATAAGTAGGTGTCAGGTTGCTAGAACTGGTCAGGGTCATATTTTGGGTTGTTTAGGTCAACTGGTGAGATGATTGTTGGGTCTGTTCTTGGTCAGATATAAAACATGAGACCAACGTCAATCCGTATGACCAATGGAAGTTTAGGTAGAACCGATGATGGTTGTGGATAACCGGCGTCGGTATGGTCGAGGTAAAAGAAACTCGAATAGATCAAATGGCAAGGGCTGATCTGAGGTCAAATGAGGTTGGGAGAGTGGATGAGAAGGTGCATGGGAGATATTAGGTTTACTCAGAAATGGATATTAGATCATAATGGTGATTTGGTGATGTGGGTAAGGGAAATGGTTGAATTACAAGCTAATAAGAAATGGAGGAATGAACATGCAAAGTATAAACTAATGAAAGGAATGAAAAAAGTTAACTATGCTGAAATAGACAATGTTGGTAGAGATGTACTTATTGTGATGCAGATTTTGATGGCTGAATGGAGGTGGTTATTGATCAGAAGAATAGTGTTAGATATCGTAGCAATGGCTCCCAGAATGATTCCATGAGTGCGATGCTTCAATATATATCCTGGTGATGGCTATGGATATCTAGATACATGAAAGGATGCCTGTTATGCTTGCATGTAGCTCTATTTTTGTATCTTTGCTCTTAAAAATGTGCCAACCCAAAAACAAGGTTGTTTAGGTGAATAAATGGTAACCGATGATGGTTTTGGGTTGATCGGCATTGGTTTAGGGGTGACCGACGTCGGTTAAGGTGGGATTCCCTAGGTTTACTAAAATGGGTAGATATTTCTAATTTCTTGGGCCCAGTTAGTTTATTCTTGCGGATTAGAATAGAAACTTCCCTTCTAATGAGCAGGAATGTGGTTAGAGAGATTTTAGGGTTTTTAGGGTTAGACCAAATCTTATCTCATTAAGGCAAGTAAGACTTAGTTATTGTTGGTTATGGAAACATGCCAAGAATAAGTCTAGGGTGAGGTGGTTGGATGAGGTGTTTAGGTGAGGTGGTGGAGTATAAATTAATGTAATTAGATATTAAATATTGTGAGGATATATATTAATTTAATTAAATTAATGGTGATGTGGGGTGGAAGGGGCCATGGTTAGATGAGTATGTTTGAGCTGGTTATTTGACAAAGGACCAAGGGGATTGTGACCCAATTTTGGTGTCTATAATGACACAAATGTAAAAACACGAGGCTAGGATCATGATATGCATGCATTTCGATTGCGAGATAGATAAAAGAAAATGAAAAATGTGAGAGGGTGAAATATTCACATCAAACACTATGTATTCGAAGGAAGGAAGTAAACCACACATGCATTTATAAATATTTAGTTGCTTACATACATATCCCAAGTAGGAAAATCACCATTCATGAGTTACAAAGGTCGACAACATTAAGTTTCGAGTTTCATAGAGAAGAGCTCAAAAATATGCTATGGAAGGAAAGAGGGAGAAGAACCCATACAAAGTGCGCAAGAACTTGTATTTATACAATTCGTAGAATGAAGAAAGAGAAGGAAAAGAGGGGATAAATGACCATTGAGATGGAACTAATTGAATTTGAAAATGTGTTTAGTGAGTGTGGGCACCATGAAATATTATAGAGGTTGCTTGTAGTACAAGCATGGATGCCCCCAATTTCAGCCAATAACCATTACACAAACTTTGAGTCTATTGCATGCCATCGACTACTTCGGAATGGTGTCATACTTCATTAAATTATGGTGGTTGGGATAGTTCTCTCTTTCTTTTGAATTATGATGTGGCTTTGAAACCTTCCGCAGATTTTGCTATGTCATGCGGCCTTCACCACTTGTATTTCATAATTTCTTTCTTTTGTGGGCCTTCACAAAATTTTCCCTCTGCGTGTCTTGATGAGAAGAATTAATTCACACCACCCACAAGGTTCATATTCTTGATCCACAAATTTTGACCTTGTGTAGACACAAAATCACACACATATTACTATTTTACTATGTTATCAATATGTTGTTTATATGCATGGATCTTAAGTAAGAAAAGTATTCACTTTGGTGACACAATCCTTTTTCCATCCACTTATTTTGATTGTTTCTATTGTCTTTCTCTCTCACATTTATCATTTTTGTACCTAGTTCTAGTCAAGTCACAAGGATCCATGTCTATCTTTCTTTTCACATCTATCGTCATTTATCCCAGGACACTAGCACCCATTTTGGACACTAGCGCCTAGGCGCTCTGTGTCCATTCTGGGAGCTTCTATCCTCTTTGTTATTTTTACTTATTTTGACATTTGTGGTTGGCCTTTTTAGTTTTCTTATCCTTATCCCAAGCTCATAGTCAGCCTTTTGGGTCACTAGTGTCGAAATTCAAACAAGAGATTCATATATATACACAACATACACACTATTATTCTAGATGAAAATTCTAAGGAAAATTTCATCTACATACTACCATTGTCATTATAAGGGACTACATTTTTAGGCTACATACATTGTATAAAAAGGGAATTTATCAATTCCATATCACACATTTGCATCTTATCTATCCATAGCCCACTATCTTGGCATCATTGGTGTGAGGGAAACCTAAGGACAACTATTTCACACACAAGCATAAAGAACTACATGGAGTCTGGAATGTAGTGCAGTTCTCGGTCATAAGTTCACTCTTTGAGTGACCATCAGTGGTCGATAATACTTCACATATTTGCATTTTAATTCCAATTTGATGTTTTTGTGAGCTTGTGCAGGTAACTAGGGTTTGTCTTATAGGTTATAGGTACCCTTGGTGATCAAAAAGTGAATATCAGGTGAGTGACAAGAAGTGATAGTGAAACCATAGGGACACAAAAGAAAACATATTTTGAGCTTCGTGTGTAGTCACAGATGCCCAAGAAGAGTCCCAGGTGCCCAAGCACCCTTGTCCAAAACTAGGATCCCATGTCTGACATCATTCTCAGGTCTCATAATTTGTAGGGATAAGTTACGTCATTGTTTAAATTTAGTTCAACACTTTACACTTCCTAGACTAGTTCCAGTTGCACATGAATAAGCTAAGTATTTCATCTCTCTCATTTACTTATAGTATTACATTGTTAGAGTTCTTAACATTTGTATATTATTTAATTTTACTATATTTGTTACTCTGCAATTATATTTAATTAATTTTTCATTAAATCATTTGGTGATCCTACTCTTCTTCAAATTTATTTCCCTAGGATCCCAAAACCCTCATGGCTAAGGAGAGGTCCTCATCTCCCAAGCATAATATTCCTGATACATGCTTGCAACCTTTTTTGAATATACTTCTGCAAAATCTGAATTTCATGACCTCTATCACAATCCTCAATGTGATTCTTCCGTTCTTCAAAAACTTCTTGCTTTCCAAGACACCCTTCCTATTGGCCATGACACCCCTAACATTTACATAGTCTCCCATGAAAAATATTTTCTTCATGTCCTCCCTCATCTTCTATCGTCACTCATGTTGCTACATCTTCTTCTCCTCCTCTTATAGCCCATGATAATATTAATGTAGATTTTGTGCTTGATCATCTTTTTTCTTGTGACAATATAGATACCAATAATGCTACTTCTAATGTTGAAAATGTAAATGTGAATGATGTTGCTTCTATTAGTAGTCAAGATGAATGTAAATCTATATCTCCTACTCTTCCTACTTCTGAAAGTGCTTCTAATGAATGCAATGATAAATCTAATATTATTACTCCTACCAATTCTTTATATGTTGATGATAGTCTTGATGAAATAATTTCTTGTGAAGATATGATAGATTGTGATGAAGATTATGCTTCTTATCATAAATATACTAGTGATAATTTTAATTCTCTTAAGACTATTGAATGTGAATTTACTACTCCTCTTTCTTCTACTTCTAAAGTTATTCTCATGATGATTCTACTCCTACCACTAGTACACCTCTCATTGTATCTTCTGATTCCACATATATCATTCACATAAAGCCTCCATGTTTTTCTTCTTCTCTTCCACCTCCTTCTCCTCCCATTATTACACCTCTCATTATATCTCTTGAGTCTACATCTAGCATTCCCATAGAGCCTCCATATTCTTATCCTCCTCTTCCACCTCTTTCTCCTTCTTCCACATCCATTCCTCTTTCACACATTCCCATGATTACTCACAATGGCAAGATCCAACCTCTCAATATGCCTTTCACTTCATGAACCATTCCATCAAATGATATTTTATCCCTCATGCATGTTGTTGGCACTTTGCAATCTCAAGTTCATACACTCACCCTTAAAATTAAATCCTATTATGCTTATATTGACAATAATTCTCTGCATGGAAATCATATTACTAAAAATATTCACAATTCAGATTTTTCAAAGGACTTCATCATGCCTAACTTCTCATGTTTCAATGGCACTAGAAATCCTTATTTTCATCTCAAGAATTATCATTCGGCCATGTCTTCTTATTCTAATGATCACTTTCTACTTAAAGCATTTAGTCATAGCCATGTGGACCATGCTCTCTAATGGTATACCCATTTGCCTTAAGGATCAATTAGTACTTATTGTGATATGGAGGATGATTTTCTTAGGAAGTTTATATCTAAAAATGGTCCTAAAGTCACATATGAACACTTTCCTTTATTGCATGAAGGAAGGAAACAAAGAATCAAATGTAGATTACATTTTATGCATCAATTCTTGTAGGCATTAGTTATTATTTCAGCCCATTGATTTATTAAAGTAATTTATCTTTTGTCATGGCTTGATTCCTACATTGAAAGAAAAACTATTATATGATACATGTGAATATTTTACTCTCTTATGCTAAAAATTCATTGATTTAGAACAAGATTTAATTGTTGCACATATTATACCACCCCCTTCGATTTCTTGCACTACTTTGCATTGTCACTACTTATTCTCCTTTTTCATCCATTAGGATCCCTCCACGGTCCCCATTTCCACCTCCACTACATCAAAATCACCTAATCTTTCCTCATCTCCCACTCATGAACCATTGCAATTCTCACATAATGCAAAGCCACATGATGTTCTCGCAAACCTTACTTGATAAGCGGCTCATCTCGTTTACCTTCTACTCAACATCATCCACCTCACCACTTACAACACCAACATGACCATACTTTCTATAATTTCCACCGCATCAATGGCCATCATGATAATGACTGTTATGATCTCCATGATTTCTTACAACAATTATAAGAAAAAGGTGTCATTACTTTTCAATCTCGCTCTCTTTATCCTATTCCACATAACTATTCTTCCACTATTGTTCACTTGTCTCCTTCACTCCATCTCAAATTTTCATCCGCCCATCTCCTAAGGTCATTATCCATTTGCATCCTCCATCTAATCCACCTATGGTCACATCATCTCATTCCTCACACATTGCTACAGTTCCTCATTGGCTTCCTAAGCCCCTTACTTCCGCACTTCCTCCTACCACACCTTCTATTCTTGGTTCCATTCCATATAACATCAAATTTGGTACTTATTCTCACATAATTGATGCTTTACATGCTCCATATATGCCTTGCAGGCCTCTTAATCTCTGGTAGATGAAATCCACTTTACATTTCATTACCATATGATGCACTATCATGCTACGGTTCACACTTGACCTGCCGAGGTAATAATACATCAATGAAACTCTCCTTTCACAACTCATACTCTGTGTTTAATGACATATCTTTTCTAACATCTCCTTAGATGTGACAAACCCATCTCCCAATGATGCACTCTTATTCTCTAGTTCATTCTTGACTTTTGAGGGGAATTTAAAAATGAACCTCATTCTAACACTAGGGGGTAGCTCTTCTTCTCCCCCCTTTTCATTCTAATCACACGTAATTACGAACATTGTTTTACATCTCACCATTATTCCATTATCAACACACCATTCTTACTTCTTGTATTTATCTACCAAATTACATCACATCCATACATTTATAATTATTACATGTTATACCATACATTCCTATTTACAAATATTTGTTGTTTAGCTCATTTACTTGGTTATTCTTTCCACATCATAACACATTTCAACTATAAAAAATATCTATCCAATTAGTCATCCCGATAATGCATATAGAATTTATCAAACCAAATACCACAAACATTTCATTCTCATCACATAGTATATAATACACATCAATAATCAATGCCACATCAACACAAGTCAACACACACACACACACACACATATCCTCCAAAATCATAAGTTAAAAAATACATTTCTGGGGAAGCCCTATGCATTGATACATCATATAAAAAACATCACACATCATCATAGATGCTATATATAATTATGGGATGTATAGAACTAGAAGCTTCACCGATCACTCTACGTCATTGATCTCACCTCTATATCTCTCTACCTATGTCATAATATAGAAATCTAGGCCATATGATCTTCGAATCGTCCATGTAGCTCAACATATTTAGCAAAAACATCCTAAGCTAGGAATCCTCCTCCTCCAATCTATCTATCTCACTACGTCTCTGCACGAGCCTCATCATGCTCGATCAATAACATGGTACACGTGGTTGTTTCTATAGCTAGTGGTTCAAACAAATGGGCATTCTCTCCCACAATAAAATCAACTCTCTCTAGCATACCACCTCCAATGAGCACATCTGGAGGCACATTACTCATCAATGTGTGTGTCGATGAATCTACAATCAAGACCAACATGCATCACTTGTAATCACAAAATTCAACATCGATTCTATACACTTTGTAATATCTAATAACCAAACAAAATATACCAAATAGCAATGAAAAATACTTACATTCGACTCGTGTAGTTCTTGTGAGTGTGTGGAAGAATTTTTCCCTAAGATGCCTTTACAAGTGAAATTAATAGTGGGTTGTAGCTATATGTAACAATGTAGATAGATGTGTGGATGGAATAATAAACTTCCCCTTCCTTTGATATGTATGCAAAAAATGTAGTCCATTTTCCCTTGAATGGATGCTAGATGGATTCCTTTAGTGATCTTAGATGCCTTTGGATGCAAGCTTAGGCAATGATAATAGATGTTTAGATCTTGGTCCATTATTTTGATCACATAGTTATGTATTTATATGATCTCTTTGGTTGAATTTCAAAATTGAAAATTGGAAGCATGAACCATAAGAAAATAAGATGCCCAAATGATAAAAGAGACCCAAAAGAAGCAATTAAGATAGAAAATGGTCAAGGGTGCCCAAAGGGGATGAGGGCACCTAGGCACCGACATCTTGGAAGGGAGCCGGTGTCAAAATTCATACAATATAAACAAGTAAAGTTTTGACTAGGTTGTAGGGTGTGTAAGACCAAATAGAAAGTAAGAAACACAAAGAAAAAGACAAAGATAGATGTTAATTACTAGTTTTATCACTTAGGAATCATGTAAATACTATTTATGATTTTAGGACCTAGAAACATATCCAAGTGTGTGGTTTTGGGTCTACATTTCCCCTAATTTATGTTGTTGAGTGAATACTCGATAAAATTAAGTAGTTAGAAGATGCATACCTTTTGTTCCTGTAGAGTGTGATGGAGATAGTGTGCCAAAGAGATAAGTAAAATCGTGAAGTGATTAAAATGAATCATGGAAACTAAAAAGAGGAAGTGACCCTATAGGTGAATCTGATGGTGTTGTACCTATTATTGTACTTGACATTATGCTTGATGTAAGGCTACTTCTTGTTACGTATTAAGGAAGGATTTGTAAAAGAAGATTGAAAGAGTAGTCAAAGTCATGTATTATGAAAATCTATAAAAATTATGTAAAATAAAAGTGTACACATGATGTATAGAAGTGTAAAAGGATAAAAAAGTGTCCCGAAAATATTATGTAGAGTGATTTTTGGGTGATCTCATGCTAAGAGTGATTTTTTTGGGTGATCTCATGCTAAGAGTGATTTTTTTGGGCGATCTTACACCAAGAGATATTTTTGAGAGATCTCACGCCATGACAAAAGAGTGTTGGGGAGAGAGGTCTAGTGCTACTCTCCTTCCATGAATGCTTACCAAATAAACACTGATGTAGATAGTGTGTCCCATGTTATCACGAGTTGTACTGAATTAGTTCTTAATTTATTTTGAGTATAGTGATTACAATATAGATAGAATGCATTCTTCTTGCTAGATAATTGTGCATGTACTGTGAAACTACTTTGTAAAATTATTGTAAACTATGCTAATATGAGAAAGTAGTTGTGTTAGTGCAAAATCACAGCACCTCCCTGACGCACATCAAGCTTCAGGTTGATGTTCAAGCATCCAAAGTGTGATTGCACAACATGGAAACCTCTCTCCAAGCATGGGACTTGTGAAACCGAGAGAGAATCTCCAGAGAGAGGTGGTTCCTCGCTCCTAAACTACTCGCCACAAGCTATTCCAGAGGCGGAAAGCTAATCTAATCCTAATCTAACCATGCCAAGGAGACAGAGAGAGAGAGAGAGAGAGAGAGAGAGAGAAGGGAAAAAAACAACAAAAGCCTACACTAAAATGGTGATACACCGAGAAGGAGAATGTTGGACATCTATCAAAACTGCCATGGGACAAGGAGAGGTGAGCAATGGGAAGGATGGACAGATGCATCATAGGCCCAAGGATAGATTTCACACAGAAAATGTCCCAAAACTCCATGAACATAGCTCCGTGCCTGTAATGAACATTCAAACATGCACAAATACACGCAATGAAGAGAGGAAAGAAGAGAACAAGCAAAAATGAGGAAGGATGGACAGATGCATCACAAAACACGTTTTGTTGCTCCAGAAGTTTACACAGAACATCATTCCATTAATAAGAGGCAAAAATGCCATTACAGAGCAAGGGAGGAGGCTCAAACTCCATTTTCAACCCTAGAGAAGAAAAGAAGGGAGGGCAAAGTAAAAGATGAACAACTTCTTTCTAAATGAGCCAAATCTGGCTTTTTACATTGCAGTGGGTCGAGCCTGGGGGACACAAATGTAGGAAAACGTGCAAGCCCATTCCTCATTGAATGCCAATGCATTAAATCAGCATGGAGGATCTTACCAACCCATACCCTGTCACTTTGACCGATTTTGGAGGAGAATGCGACCCATGTGTATTAATTGGGCGCCGAAATGTCACTTCTAGCCGTTATCACGCGTCGAGCCATTTCTTGATTTTCTCTCTCCAGACTACACCAAAACTCGAGATTGATCCCATAATCATGTAGAGGATTTCACTATCTTTCCATTAATGTCGTGTCAACGCATTACAAATCGAACAGCTCTGGGTCAAAAGATATGATGATCTCAAGATTTAGGGCACGGATGTACCAAAACGGATTTTGAAATATTTCCCACGCTTTCGCCACACGGATGACACGTGGCACACATTGATTGTCGCATGATTCTCTCTCCTCTACCTTTGGTGATTTCTTTTGAAATTTCCTTGTGGGCCCCGTCTTGGGACACGTGGCGCTATTTCATTGGTTTGGATCGGTGCTCGAAAACTTCGCCCCTTTGACTTTTCTAGACCTTTCCCCCTTGTGACACGTGTCATGCG
>CM031240.1:825716303-825810428 GCA_018340775.1 Taxus wallichiana var. yunnanensis
TAATCTACAAATTTCATCAGAGCCATGTATAAAATACATTCTGATTGTAATAATTAAAAGATTGATTTTATACCAAAGTGAGGTGTTTTTCTTATGCAGATTGCGCTGACAATGGGGCTGCCAATGATTGCCTCAAATCTGATAGTTAAATTTCCTCCATCAATGACATTTGCTGGGGCATCCATCAGGACAAGGGGCGTATTGGCACCAACACGAGCATAAATGTCAAGCTCAGATAGAATCTGCGCCATGATTTCAACTTTTTAAAACATGCACTACAGCTAGGAAACAGTGAAAACATACATGTAACATAAATATAGTTATCTCGCCTTTTCTTCCTGTATAAAGACATCAAAAACACGCATCCTTGGGGGGCCATTTGTGAAGATTATCTCTGCAAAGTGAAGATCAACAAAACATTCCCCGGCAGGAAGATCACCAATTACGTATGAGAAGTCCCCAAACCGAGCAGTCTGATAGATAGATGGGACTTCCTTTTCAAAAATTACCTCCTCTGTTCTGATTACATCTCCACCAACAAAATACAAATCTTTCTGAAAATCAATTCCCGTTAGTTATTCTCCAGCATTTATGCACATGATTGCATTTTCTGCAACATTTACCAAAACAAGCACTACCCATGGTTATAAACCCAAAACCCCAATTACGCAATTCATATTGTGTGATATTAAAACATTGAGCACACTTGTAGAATCCTCTTCGAGTTTTATTGTTTTCTAAACATGTAAAATTCTTGCACTGGTAATGCCTCCATCGAACATTTCGATCATCAGGAAGCTTCCAGAGGGATTCATTGATAGGAAATGGCTTCTGATGATATTGAGGAGCCCTAGCTAGACATCTTCTTCTTGGTAATGGATCACATCCATGAACCATTAGTCTTTGAGCTACATGCCAGTCGCCCAAAATTGAAAACTCAAAGAAAAATTACATACCAGTGGTCGATGACAATGTCTTTGGACTGGCTAGCATTCACGGGAACATTGTTCTCCACAACCACTTCTTCTCTGGTTTCTTTTCCATCAGAAACAGACTGGGTTTCTTCTCTTTTTAAGACACGGGTTTTGAAATGGCAGAAGCACCTCTCTTCTTGGGAGCCATTGGAATCTCTTTGCAAGTCTAAATTGAACATATGCTGCAATCATGGCATTCCATAAGACAACATCTCTTTGAGGCATTTTGTCAAACAATTCACGTACATTGTTAATGCTTCCAAATTTTGCATACATGTCTACAGGGCACTTGCAACTACATCATCTGACAAAATTCCATTCTCTATTATGCTTTGGCGGATGTCCATACCCTGTTTCCAAGCTCCTCTTTTGGCAAAGGCAGGGAGTGTCCTCGAGATGATGGTGTGACCTGAAACAACAGAAATGGCATGTTCATAAATGGCGAGGAAAACATAACCCAGAAATGGCATGTTCAGATATCCGAAAGATATGTCGGCGAGATATACAACCAGGGTTTTCAGAGAGACCAAAACCTGCAAATACACAGACGGAGACACAAGGTTCGGTGGGAATTGTTGAAGAGGCCTAACCCACAAATTTGCAAGCGGGTGTATGTAGTATTGGAAGGAAGATGGGCAACTGAACCAACCTGTATCCGCCTGACAGGGATTCAGAGGCAGCAAGAAGATATTTTCAGAAAAAAGACAGATGCTAACAAACAAAAAAACCCCTGTAGTCACACATGCACGGATATACACAAAATAACTATATGTATGTAACCTGCGTGGCAGTCTATGGCCGACTAAAAACATGCAAGCAGGAAGGAGGTCGGCGGAGAGCAATGGATGACGAGATGGTCAAGCTGCTGAGCTGGTCAAGCAGGAGGATCGGATGACAAGCAGCAGGAAGCTGCACACCGTCGTCGTTGGAGAACGAGTGCACTATAGCCACGCCTCCGGCGTAATTATCTCCCCAAGTTAATTTGAGGCATGCCTTTCTTCATAATTAATATCACTTTGCATATATATGACATTTATTTCTTATTCCTGACTTTCAAAACATTTATAGGGATGATTAAATTTATATTTTTATATAATAAAACCATTCATTTCTAGTATAAGTATATGATAAAAATATCTAAATAAACACTAACTTAGCATAATATTTTGGCATGATCCTTTTTTTCCTAAAAATTGAGATTCCATGGCCACCCTTAACAAAACCCAGGTAATAGTTGTATATTTATAAAATTTTGAATGGACAATGGATTTATGAAAAGACTAAGTAACAATTGCAAATCTAGGGGTCATTTCTTGAATGTGTAGTAAACTTTAAAAAGAACATTACTAACCATTCCTAATGATAATACCGCCTGATATATGCCTCAATAAGTATGGTTGGAATTTACAAATACCCAATGGGAGTGTCTCTTTGATTATTACAGTTGAAAATCATGGGGAATTTGGGCCTTGATAATACCCGTAAATAGGAAATCAGATCCACAATATAGATGCAACATACAAAGAGAAAATAGGACTACCACAAAGGGCAAACTATAATGTTATCAGTAGCACAATTATAACAAACAAAGCCGAGAAAACAAACCTTGAATAACATGGAACAAAAACAAAACCAAATAAAATATAATAAAAATGAGAAACCCTTACCACTACTGAGATCATGTCATTTCAGAACTATTGGATGCTTGGATGCCTATTCTTTGTAACCTCAAAATGTAATTTTGATGGATACACCACCAGCTAATAGGGTTCTCATATTGGGTTTTGCATTTTTTTCCATTTTACTCATTTAATGAGAAAACTATAGAATTCCGAAATAAAAAACATCATTGCAAGTTGTAAATTTGTAATGCATCGTTCAAGACATAAACTCCTTCAAATACTCGAAGTTCAAGTGTGTCGAAGTGACACTTGAAAGGCTATAAATGACAAGTGAAAAATGGCCATTAACAAGTGTGTATTAAAATTTGTATTATTTAATTCACATCATTTCGGAGTTAATGTGCTTAATTGGAAAAATCATCATTTGCAGGTAGGTGCTAAATAGCCTAATTTTGTAGTTGTGTAGTACGGTAAATTAACAACGACTTGCCACATTTTCACTAGCCCAACACCCATGCCCGTAGCTCTATGCAATTACCATTAATATATTATTAATAGTGCGATAGTGGCTTATATAAAAGTATTAAAAATGGATTATTTTTAAATCGAATGTTAATATGACAGTTCTTAAAATTCATCCCATCCTTTGCTACGGTTTAAAATTTAATGTGGTTGTATTTTACCATTAAAAACATAGAAAATATCTAAACATGTGTTAAATTTAACACCCCACAACCCATCAAAAGAGACCATTCACATGCATGTGTATGCATTAATGGGACTGCGCGTCAGCGATTCCATCGATGGTATCTTGCTTTTTTAACAAACCATGTGGTAGGTGGTAGGCAAGCTGGTGGAGATTGTATGTTCGAAACATGAAGGCCACGGGTTCATCCCTATTGGGCCTCTTTGTGTCTTTGTGTGTTTTTCACCCCCAAAAAAAAACTAAGTCTCGAAACCATGTGCCACATGGCACTTAATGATGTCATGGTTGGAATGATAGCTTAGATGGTCTCGATGATGATGTGGTGCATTTCTCTGTGGGGAGGATAGCTCTCACCTACAAATTCTACCATTGTACGTGAATCATAAAATTTTGTACCAAGGTTTTAAAAAAATATTTAAATATATTTACTCATTTATAAATTGTTATTTAGGATTATGTCATTTACTGATAAAAGTATGTGGGAAAATTTCAACCCCTCATTTTTATCATTCAAACTCTACTCCTTAAAATTTGTTACACCTTATTTTAAGGAAATGATTCAAAAGTATGTTTTCTTAAATTTTATTTTTCATAAAACCACCTCCCAAATTTAAAAAAAAATCAACAAATTCTTCCATGGCACTCGTTCTTTAATACTTGTGAGAGAAACGATACTTGTGATGTTAAATGCGAGAATACAAAAAAATGAACAATATTAGTATAATTTACAAATTATTGTACAACTTGTCACCAAATGATTTAAAGTACCTAATCACATGGTGACATATCATATTTACAACTTTTAAATATTTGATGCAGATATTTAAGTCTACTTGTAGTTTTTAGTGCATTTAAAATTTGCTAGTTTAAATAAATTTAAAATGGGGTGTTCCTTCCAATTCAACACACGAAAGAAAAAAATGATGACTCCATTAGGATGAATTTCAAGTGTTGATGTGGCAACATTTAAGTGACATGTGGATACCAAGTTTGGGTGCACAAGTAATGTTTCCTTTTTCTTGATCTAACATTAATGTAATTGGCATACCTTACTAGCAATCTCAAACAAAGATTGCATTGGGATTTCTACTACGAGACCAAATTTTTCACTATCGTGAATATGTGTTTAGAAGTGATAGAAGTGAAGATAGAAATACATAATTAGGTGTATAAACTACTATTTATATTGTAAATAATGTAAAAATTTGTGTTGACTTTGCATCGTTTTTTTAGTTTTTATATAGTGGTACAATCATGGTCCACTAATTGGTGGCGCAATGATTGTGGCACAACATTTGCACCACCTTTGCACTACATATGCAAAAAAAAGTAACTTTTTTATTCCTCTTCCTCATTTGCATTTAATATAAAATTAGAACACATCACATTGTACTTCATTTTTTAAATACCATACTAAGATATTAGGGCATCTTTAATCACATAATAAGCAAAGCATATACAATAACATGATAGAGATATGGAAAGGAATGTGATAATGATGAGAAGATCTCATGAATGATGATTGTGAGTGATGCAAGCACGTTGGAGGAATGTCCAAGAAGTCTATGGATGTCTCATAACTACTCAGGCACAAGGATGCTTAGGCTGGGAGAAAGCTTGAAGATTGCAAGTATCTAATTTTTTATTTCCTGATGATGAATAGAAAGGAAGAAGATAGTTTTATAGGGTTGGTGGTGACCAGCTAGGTGACTACGCAGAAATTTTCCCAATTCATGATTTTATACTTTTGACGGGATGTTTTTTTATGTTTTTAAGGATTGGTTGAATGCTTTAAAGCATGTAGGCAGGATTAGGTTGCTTGGGGATGAATTTAAGTTAGTTAGGGCATAAAAATAGATAGGGTAAAATCTAGAAAATCAAGGTGATGTGTGTGTAGGATAAAAGCATCCTAATTAGAAGGTTGGTTAGGGCAATGAGAAAATGATTAATTAATTAACATGAATTAATTAATTAATAAATATGGGATAATTGGGCATGTGAAATATTAAAAATGATTAATTAATTAATTAATAAGGATTGGGATGGGCATTTAATTAAATAAGGGGGATGATTGAATAAATGATTAAATATGTGCACGCGGGCGAATGAAGGCATAGATACTGAATTTAGGTGTCTACATTTTTCCCCTTTTATTGAGTGGCTTGGGCTAGCAAGCCATGAGACAAAAACAAGAAGGATTGGATGATTATTTTCAAAAGGATTGATGATAAGTTCCCGCTTAAATGGGGATCGATGACACGTTTGAAAAAGGTAGATGATGAAGGGTGGGTGGGTGATGAAAAGATGGGTGAAAGCATAATAAAATGTGCCCTAGGCAAAAAGGATCGCAATAATGGTGCAAAATATAGAGGTGAGCCCAATATAACATCGATAGGGGACAATTGCGGTCTACACGCAGACAAACAACAACATTTTATGGACTAGGTGAGTGGGTGAAGAACACCGTTGTATGTTGTATGGATGTAGGTTGGGATGACCAATGGGTCATAGGAAGTCATCAAAATATGCACAACTATATGCAAAAATTATGTGAAATCCTTTGTACATGAGGAATTGAGCAAATAGGTATGTATCCACAGTGATGGGGATCACAATATAGTGCCCAATGGGATGCGAAAAATGGCCGAGAAGGGAAAATGAAAAAAGAGTGATGAATTAATAAGCCCCAAAGGGGGAAAATGAAAAATGAAAATATCCCCAAGTGGGGAAAGGTATGGCCATAAAGGAAAGAGGAAAAGGGTATATCCTAGAGGGGAAAAGCATGGCCATAAAGGTGGACTTTGATGAAGAGTAATGGTGCTTTGAGCAAGGAATGAATATGGCCACAAAAGTGGACTTGATATAATGAATGTAATGCCCAAATGGGAAGATGAGTATGGCCTCAAAAGAGGACTTCGTGCATAGATTAGATAGGATTATAAAGTAAAATGCCCAAAAGAGGAGTGATTATGGCCATAGGTGTGGACTTAAGGAATAGATATGATTAACATTCCTAAAGGAAAGGAGATAGCCACAAATGTGGACTTAGAGAGTTACATATGACAAAGGAGGAATGATTATGGCCATGAGTGTGGACTTAAAGAATATGTATGCCTAGAGGAAGAAATAGTTTAAAATGTTGTATGAAAATTCCCAAAGGGAAAATAGAGATGACCATAAATGTGGATTTAAAGGTCAACAAGAGATGATGCCCTAGAAAGGAATGCAAGAAAGAAGGGAGAAAGCCCAAAATTGATGGTGTGAAGGAAAATTGACAGCGATTGACACCAATCGACGGTGACCCAAGGTGGTCAACGATGACCTAGTGTTGGTGGGTGTCATTTTCACGTGCGTGAAGTTGATGAGAGAGAGAAAATAGAGAAATTGAGGAAATGGAGGTTTTCGGAGCTACGAGGAAACGTTAGAGGGTGCGGAGGATGGTGAGTAACAAAACTCATGTTGGTTTTTTATTTAATTTCATGTTTTATTCAATTTTTTTACATTTCTTTCCAAAAGTGGATGACATTAATGGTGGTTGGTAGTGACTAAGGTTGGGTTGATGTCGACCCACCTTAAGCCACATTGGTGACACAAAGATGTGTCAATACGACATGGGTCCGTGTCCACTAGGGTTAGATTGGATAGATTAGGGTTCAAATTGAAATTTGGATGAAATGTTGGATGTATTTTAGATCAAAGGTCTAATGTATATATGTTATGTTTATGATTGCAGGCCAAAGAGGCCTTATATTTTAGAGATCGGGTGTCAGCTCTATATGAGCACATTAGAGGGGATGTGACATATGCTTTGAGTGGGACCATCATGTCTATAATCGATTAGGAGGATTTAGACACTATCAGAGGATCCCACGGGATGTGGAGCTTATGATTTCTTTGGTTGAGAGGTGGGATAGAAAAACATGTATATTCTGGTTCAAGACAGGGAGATGACTATTACCATAGAGGATATGTATCGTATTCTCGATCGTCGATATAGTTACAATAGATAGTTCCCATTACTAGTGATGATAGATTGGTAGTTTGAAATGTCTATTTGGAGACAATACACCTCGGATGAGATTTTCTTCAGGGGATTTTACATATGAGTTGAGATATAAGGTTAGGGTACCACGCAACCATTTTATCTACATAGTTATGATGGTCATGTCATGTTATGCTTTACTGACTCGGAGCAGCGGCTCGGTTTCCATGGGTGTTAACCAGTGTAGTGACCAATATTGTTGATCACCAAACTATCTTTTCATTTGGGACTACACTATTGGCTCAGGTTTACCATGAGCTATCTAGATATAGGGCGGGTAAGAGATCAAGATTGGATGTAGGCTTCTTGCTACACTGTTGGGCCTACGAGCATATCACATTGATTAGGCCACCAAGGCTTATGTGGGTCACAGGAGACCATATATAGCTAGAGGTGGGATTTATGAGATGGAGGGTCGATCAGGCCTTTGGAGACAAGGGCGAGAGAGGGGTGGATTGGTATGTGGATCGGTTTACATAGTTAAATGTTGATCAAATCAGGTGGTGGCCATATTTGGATTTCCTTGCCTAGCCTAGTGTGGATACATATCTAGTGGGGATGAGGAGGATGAGATGGGTGCAGGGGAGATGATTAGAGATGATAGAGGTCATTCAGTTTGATAGGGTGAGATGACAGTTTGGATTCATTTAGTCAGTGCCTCATGATTTGATTTTGTACAGGAGGGAGGAGTTGGATAGAGAGTTATCGAGTCCTACTATGGCAGACCCATTGGAGGAGGATGTTGCATCGTGGAGTGATGATGACAATGTTAGAGTAGGAATGGGAAACTCATATTGGCATACGATAGCATGGGTAGTTTGGGTGGTTGAGGAGGGAGGGAGGAGGAGATGGAGGTCGAGATCAAGGTGGCTCTAGGAGGTGGTGGAGACGGAGCGGGTTAGGCTATAGAGGTGGTATGCTTACGTACTGCAGGTTAGATCATATGAGAGCAGCGGAGAGAGGGATACAATCTTACAATAGCGGGATGTGGTCACTCAGGAGAGAGACCGAATTATTCAAGAGAGGGACCGCTACCATAGGCAGAGGGATGCCTACAAGGCCCACTTTGGAGATTTGGCTACTATTGTAGCGACAAAGTTGGCCAATGGTGTTCAGAAGCACCGCAAGGATCGGACAAATGGCACCATTGACATGATTGGGATGGATAGGTACTTAGTGTTGGCCACCGAGGCCAAATATTATGAGGACATTGTGATCCATAGGCTACATCAATGCTGAGATACTGGGAGCATCTCCGGAGGCAAGACGTGGGTGGAGATGGTTCGTCGAGAGTACAACAAGTGTAGCTCATCCATGGTGAGAGGAGGGATGTCGGGAGGATGGCGATGGCAAACAAGGTTCAAGTGTTGTACCCGCCCAGAGGGGGAGGACCTGAGGGCCTCATACATTAACTTTACATATTTTGATAGTATTTCTACTTTGAGGGAGCCCCCTAGAGGGCCATGATGTATTGATATACATTTTTATATATGATATATGGTTTTGTCATGGATTATCATGTGTTCATTATGTGATGTGATGGATTTTAATGTCATGATGATGGCTTTTAGATTAGATGTGATGGTGATTTTAGATTATACATTTATTTTATATTTGATGATGATGGTGAAATAGATGTATGATCAGATGTTTATTTTAGATATGCATGTGTATGGATGATGATATAAATGTGGTAATATGTTTTGTGTTTAAATTTGATTTTGATCATGATGATTAGCATGCATATGGGTAAGATGTGATGGAAACAAATTAAGAATGAATGTGATTAATGATAAATGTGTTGTAAGATAGATAGATAGCATATAGGTGATTGAGATGAAGAAAGATGTGTTGAAAGATAAATGCGATAGGATTAGGAAAAGATTCCTCGCAATGGTTGTGACTTATAAGTGCGAAAAAACTACACTATAGCAAGGAAATTATGAGGAAATAATGATCCAACTACATGGAGGTAAACAAAAAGGATCTAGGTAACACAAGGCGCATGCAACCAAAGTGGATATTAGCAAATAACTAAGGATAATTAGTCCTTTCTAAGATAATAAAGAAACGATCGATAAGATGATCTTATAAACCTAATGTTAACATGAGAAAAGGGGTTTGAGATGTACCTTGTACAAAGGAAAGAGGGTTCTCCAAAAGTGGTGTTCCCTAAACTATGCCCCAGCTCTAGGAAGAGAAATCTTATCAAATGCGAGAAGCTTTCTTAGGATGCTTTGATAAGATGGAAGGTTGATCAATGCGGAAGCCTTCAAATGTCCTAAGGAGTGCCAACAATCCATAGCCTATAAAATTTCATTCTTCCTTCCATTAATAAATGAAAAAACTACATTGAATGAAATTATTGTGGCTATTCATGACATCAATCGTCTTTCGACATGGTTCCTAAAATTATATGCGAGATGTAACTTTTTATATGGGTCTTGAAATTTTATACAACTCGTATTGTAACTTGGGATCTAAAATAACACTACAATTGTTTCCAAACTAATACCATTTACCTAAAATTTCAATAACATTAATGTATTATAAACGTCTTTGGTTATGCAAAAACACAAAAAAATCGACACTCATCTTTGGCCTCACATAATTTTTTTGAATTTGGAGAAGATGTAAGCAAAAACTTATCAGGTATTTGTCATCATATGGAAAAAAATAGTTGAGGAAAAGCTTGAGAATTTACATCTTGGATTATGTTTCTAATCAATCCTCATGTGTGGCTTATGGTTACAACAACACAAGAGGATCGAATAGGAAATGCCAAGGGATATTGTCAATGCAATGTTTGTTGAATATTAAATATTTTTTAATATTTACCAATAAAAAAATATACCTTTTACTATTTTTGTAACTTTTTGGGATCACTACAATCACATTACTATGTGTTTTAATAATTAAAATCGTGAAGAACAATAAAAATATATTAACTAAATGAAAATAGAAAATACTTCAAAATAGAAAACATAGTACATTAAGAATAAATGTTGACACATATTGCAAGGTCGCATCAAATTTGATAACTTTAAATATTATTAATAAAATAATAGAGGGACACATCAGATCATTGGGACATTAACTCTCATCACAAAATCAATTTAAAATTTTCTCTAGTCATTGCAAAAACATAAATACCTAAGTAATATTTAAAAGTTTAAAATTTTAATGTTGTTAAATATTTACTCTTAAGCGGTTGATGCAAAAATCCTTTTAGACTATGATGCACATATTATTGTTTATTGACTCTTAACCACCAAATAATTTAATGGAATCCAATGGACGTGCTTTGGCCAGTGTTGGATTTTGATGTTCAATATTACATGTCACAATAAAATTGTTTGACTGTTTAGAAAATTACATGGATGTGATTTGACATTCAAAATTTAATATGCATGTCAAATTTATAGTTATAATAACTATTACAAAATACATAAATTGAGTTAAATTTATATGGATGTTATTGTTCTTTGTAATATTCCCATAGTTCTGTGACTTCTATTTAATTTTGGAAAATATATTGGAGTAATCAATTTCATAGTTTTTCACATATTCATTTTTTCCCCATAAAAATTAATGTTGCACTAATTAATTTGAAGATCCATAAACATCATTAATATTTATGAGAATATTAAAATAGAATTTCAAATTACAATTTAAAAAAAAATTACAAAAAAATGATAAAATTGACTCACTCAAAATCACTAGTGCACACTTGCAATTGTGTAGAAAATGAGTTCTAGCTTCCAACTTCCAAGCTTGTAAGTTGAGTCTTGACATCAAACTCCACCCAATTCTCGTTTTAGACACATACATGTCACCAACTACACCTGAATAATTTTTGTTCATGTTCTTAACAAAGAAACCCATCATGTGACACATGTAAGATTCATTTTGTAATCCACCAATATGAATCTCTATCACCTATCGGTGTCAATGAATGGGAAAGGTTATTTCTAATGAGTGAATGCCAATTTACATAATAAAATATATTGAGGATTTGTACAATGACAAATGGAATCATTTTAATAGGGAAATACTTATTGACGTAAATATAATAATTATGAAGTATTTATCATATATATATATATATATATATATATATATATATATATATATATATATACATACATTCTCAACATTGACTCACATCTTTTAATTATAAAATTTATAGAATATTTATCATATGCATATATTAATATATCTCTAAAAACCACACACAATTGTTAATTTATAATTTACACAATAATAAATAGAGTCATTCTAATTTAATATTACTTATTAAAATTACTATAAAAATTATAGAATATTTAACAAAACTTCTAAAGTAATGTGAGATGTAGAATACTTCCAAATTTATTTTAAAGCGCCCAACGACTTGACAATGACTTGCCACATTTTCACCAGCTCAACACCCATGCCCATAGCTATATGTAATTACCATTAATATATTATTACTAGTATTGACAATGGCTTATATAAAAATATAAAAATGACTTATTTTTAAATCCGAACATCAATATGAAAGGTTCTTAAAAATTCTTCTCATCCTTTACTATAGTTTAAAATTTAATGTGGTTGTATTTTATTGTAAAAAACACATAAAACGTCTAAATGGGCATCAAATTTAACCCCCCACGACCCATCTAAAGAGACCATGCACATACATGTGCATGCATTGGTGGGACCCGCACGTCAGTGGTTCCTTGATGTTATCTTGTTTTTTTACCAAACCATTGTGAAATCAAATTCAACCATTTGGCAAGTGGTAGGCAAATTGGTGGGGATTGTATGTTTGAAACATGCAGGCCACATGTTCAATCCCTACTAGGCCTCTTTGTGTGTATGTGTTTTCACCCCCAAAAAACTAAGTTTGAATCCATGCGCCATGTGGCACTGATGATGTCATGGTCGACATGATGGCTTACATAGTCTCTTGTGATGTATGTAGTACATTTTATGGGGAGGATAGCTCTTACCTACAAATTCTACCATTGTACGTGAATCATAAAATTTTATACCACGGTGTTAAAAAAATATTGAAATTTATTTACTCATTTATAAATTTTTATTTAGGAGTATTTCATTAAAAAAAAATTATGTGGGAAAATTTCATCCCTCATTTTGATCATTCAAACTCTACTCCTAAAAATTTGAAATTTTGTTGCTCCTTATTTTAAGGAAATGATTCAAAAGTATGTTTTCTTAAATTTTCTTTTTCATAAAACCACCTCCCAAATTTCAAATAAAAATTAACAAATTCTTCCATGGGACTCTTTCTTATTAATACTTGTGAGAGAAACAATACTTGTGATGTTAAATGCGGAATTAAAAAAATTTAATAAATTTAAATGAACAATATTAGTATAATTTACAAATTATTGTACAACTTGTCATCAAATAATTTAAAGCATATAATCACATGGTGACATATCATAATTACAAATTTTAAATATTTGATGCACATATTTAAGTCTACTTGTATTTTTAGTGCATTTAAAATTTGCTAGTTTAAATAAATTTATAATGGGATGTTCCTTCCAATTCAACACAAGAAATGAAAAAATGATGACTCCACTAGAATGGATAAATTTCAAGTGTTTATGGGCAACATTTAAGTTCCATGTGAATACCAAGTTTGGGTGCACAAGTAATGTTTCCTCTTTCTTAATCAAACATCAATGTAATTAGCATACCTTACTAGCAATCTCAAACAAAGATCGCATTGGGATTTCTAATACGAGACAAAAAAATTCACTATTGCGAATATTTGTTTAGAAGTGATAGAAGTGAAGCTATAAATACATAATTATGTGTATACACTACTACTTATAGTGCAAATAACGTAATAATTTGTGTTGAATTTGCATCATTTTTTGTTTTTATAGTGTTACAATCATGGTCCTCTAATTGGTGGTGCAATTGTGGCATAACATTTACACCACCTTTGTGCGATATATGCAAAAGAAGTAACTTTTAGATTCCTCTTCCCCATTTGCATTTAATATAAAATTAGAACACATCACATTGTACTTCATTTTTTAAAATACTAGAATAAGATATTAGGATATCTTAAATCACATAATAAAAAATTAGGGTATGTGGCAAAATCATTTTCCTCTTGCTATCACACTACAATTTTTTTTTAAATATAGTGGTGAAATTTAGATTAAAAGTGTTCCATCAAAAATAAGATGAGGAATTTATTGTGTTGGTGCCCAATTTGAAACATCCCTATTTTGCTAAGGAGAAATGTGTTTTTGCCCTGTTTCTGAGAAAAAATAGTTTTGGGATTCTCATATACTTTGAATTTGACAAAAAAACAACTCATTTTTGTGTTTGAGTGCTATGTGTTGTTCGCATTTCCTCCATTTTGCACCATTCTGAAGGAATCCCAAGTTTACTTTGTGTTTTGCCCTAATTTTCCCATTTCAAATGCCTCTGCCATTTTTTTATTTTTCTCGGCCTTTGGAGCTTGAAATCATTCGATTTGTACTTATTTTCCCTCAAAATCCCTTGCCATGGTCGTAAATTTCCTAAAATCACTTTCCATTTGTCTTTTGATCAAAAAATTCTTCACCCATGAAGAAAAAATCAATTTTGGGGTCGCTAGCAATTTCTACATTTTTTAATGGTCATACGAGTGTCCTTTTCCCATCAAATTCTAGCTCATTTACTTTTGCATATGTGGTCATTTGTAATTGGACAAGGATTGGAAAGTCATTTCTAAAACTTAACATTTTTATGTTTTTGGAAAAATGTGCAAGTTGCCCCGCAGCTCCACAAGCCCCAGAGGAGGACACGTGGTAGGCGGGAGATGGAAAGGCAGAGGAGTTTGATATTTTTCAGCCTTTGGTGAAAAAGAGTTAAAGTATAAAATTGGACCGCAAACTCGCAGCCAATGGGATGAAGACACGTGTCAGCATCAGAGCACAGAGCGAAGATGGAGCCTTGGAGGAAAGTTAGAATTTTTGCCCATTTTGGAAAAAAGGGAGAAAATCATCAGAATGACCACAGCCCCACCATCAAATCAAAGGATGACACATGGTAGGCTCAGAGGTGGGGAGGTAGGCCATCGGAGGCAAGTTGTATTTTTAGCCTCTAGTTATCAAAAGGGTAAAATCATTGAATGGACCCGAGCCCGAAGGTAAAAAGTCAAAATTCATCTAAGGAGTCAATGGCGGAGGAACGAGTCAGAGGAAATGTTAGCTTTGGTGAAATAAGAGGAGAAATGTTGAAAAGGATTTTCCTTTGTCTAAAAATATGCAAAATGTGTAAAATTGAGTCGTGACTCCATATCTAGTCATATTGCACCACGTGTCAGACCCAAATCACAAAGGCGGAGTGGCGGAGGAAATCAAGAAATTTTGTAAATTTTCAAAAAGTTGTAAAAAGGTCAAAAGTGTCCCCGAGGCCCATTTTTTTCGGATCTGCCACATGGAGGGCTCAAAGTTAAAGATAAGAACAGATCGACGGTAGCTGTGCATTTCACCAATTTGGCTGCCATTTGAGCTTCAGAAATTTGGAGATGCATTTTTGCATCAATTTTCATCAATTTTTTTCCAATTCGTGTCGTTTTGGCCTGCAGGTCTCGAATTGATCAAATTGGGGGCTCAATTTGTGAATCCAAAGCACATTTCAAATGAATTTTTACTCTAATTTGTGAAAAATGTGAATTACCAGATCCAAAGTTGCAGAGTAAAAATTGGGAAAGGAAAAGATGAAATAATGAAATGAAAGGGGTCTACATGCATGGGGAATGAAAAACATGCTTCCACTTTGAAGAATGATGAAATTTTTGTAATGATTCACCTTTTGAAAGAACAACTGACAACTTTTTGCAGTTTTTAAATGTCATTTTCCAGAAATATTGCAAAGCAAAGGTGCTTCAAATATTCCACTTTTGGAGGGAAGATTTGAGGGGAAAAGTGAGTGAGTGAGTGAAAGTTATATATTGTATGAATTTTTCATGCAAATGGTCGAGAAAAACTTAGAATTTTCATGGGAAAATTTGGGAAGAAGCCCATTCTCTGAGAAACCACCTGAGAACCATTTTAACTCCTTTTGTATCAAATTTGTATCATGTTAGGTTGGTTGCAGATGTATAGCCACTAACAAGCTTTGAGATTGTTCTTATAACATTCCCTACTGATAAATTTGGTCATTCTAGGATTATTTTGTGTTGTCTCTTGGTAAAATTTGCATTTACTTATGTTTTAGAATGTTTTCAATTTTTGTTTCTTGCTCTTATTGCAATCTGGTGTTTGGAATTTCCTTTTGATCATGTAGATCTAATTCTGGTAACAACTTAGTGGCATTTGCAATTCCAGAATCATAAGAGCTTTCATCTGATGAAGGGATAAACAAATTTAAATTCACTCTGCTTTCCTTGATATAGATTTGATTGTAAACCTTTGGGGGTACCTTAGGTCTGATAGAATAGAAATTTCTAAATGCTTTGCTGATTCATTTAACTCAATATTTTGTGATAAATCATCAGAGATTGTGTGGAAGAGTGTAGATCTGGGCTTCCATTTGATGCACATATCCTGGTTGAAGGAACACCTTAACCTCTTTGAAGCATTTCTGTTGTCTGAGTCTTTCAAGTTTTGCAAAGGTCCTCAAAGAAGTTGGCAAATTCTGGTTAGTCTTGTCTGAATATCTCCCACCCCAAAATTCATTTCAAATTAACTCATCCTACCTATAATACCCCTGCATTGTATTGTGTGTCAACAAAAGAATATAATCCATTTACAAAAATACACAAAGCAAATCAGGATCATACCATGTCTTTAGTAGCCTTAGCCTTGTCTTGAAAGCATTTCCATCATTTAGTAGTGACAGCTCTGTTGAGTTTGAATAATGGGAAATTGATCATGTTTTCTTAAGGCCATCTCCATATAATCTACACAGTATAAGGATATTTTCACCTCCTTCACAAAATAGAGGCTACAATATAGGTTCTCTTACCTTGGTTGATAGGCACAACCTAAAATAGTGAGGATTAGATCAAATCCTTCCCAAGTGATACCCACTTCTTCAAAGCCGAGTCTAACAAGTCGGATAAATTGCTTCCCAACTACAAAAATGACATATAAACCATTTATCTTCCTATGATTTTTTATAAAAACCAAGATGCAGCTCAAGTTGTGAAGGAGATTAAATCTGGGTACCAACACCCAAATGGCACCATTGTCGGGGATGAAGAATGCAATATCTAGACTAATTTGTTAATCTTCTTCCAGTTCATATTCTTTTGAGCCCATCAACACCCAAATGGCAGCATTATCGAGGATGAAGAATGCAATATACATACTAAATTTTTAATCTTCTTCCAGTTCATATTCTTGGCCGACGCTTGGCCAACACCGAATGACATCATTGCTTTGGGGATGAAGAATGTAATATCCAGACTAATTTGTTAATCTGCTTCCAGTTCATATTCTTTTGAGCCCATCAACACCACTGTATGTCAGCGTCGTTGCCCAGGATGAAGAACGAATATCGAAACCAATTTTTTAATCTTCTTCCAAGTTTATATTCTTTTGAGCGTCGATACCTAATCAGTGCATTGTCGGGGATGAAGAATGCAATATCCAGACTAATTTGTTAATCTTCTTCCAGTTCATATTCTTTTGAGCCCATCAACACCCGAATGGCGTCATTGCAGGGATGAAGAATGCAATATCTAGACTAATTTGTTAATCTACTTCCAGTTCATATTCTTTTGAGCCCATCAACACCCAAATGGCGTTGTTGCTTCAGGGATGAAGAATGCAATATCTAGACTAATTTGTTAATTTTATTCCAGTTCATATTCTTTTGAGCCCGTCAACACCCGAATGGCGTCGTTTCGGGGACATTTTTCAGTATTTCAATTTTTCAAAATCCCAGTAATACTTCTCACGTATTTTATGTGCAACTACATTGTTGAGCATCAATTTCTGATCAGATTTATACTGAGGAATGAGAGTAGAATTTTGAGTTTGATATGTTCAAGTGTCTCCAATTTGTTGTTTCAAACTTTGCACAATAGTTGATAAATTGAGTGAAATAAAATCAGATCTGTTCAAGCTTTGCATAGTGCTAATATTTGCAGTCATTTGATAGATCTTCATAGTGCATTTGCACAAACTAGGGTGAAAGTCCTTAGTGGCGACTCCTAGCTGTTATATTTTGATAAATACCAGTACCTTATCATACATTAAGTGAAGTGTGTCATATAAATTTGCAAACCTGGAAGGAAGAAGATCTCTCTTTAGGAGGGACCCAAGTAGAAAGCTATTTCAAGAATTTGGAAAGATAGTTTTAGAGGAGAGAAAATTTGGAAGGTTGTTGAAGGACAGACATCAAGCAAAGGTATATCCATTGGTGAGAGAGATCAACCTTTAATAGAGGATTATCACTCTTCTTCTAGTGATTCTGATTCAAGAAATCTTCTCATAAACTTGTTTACTTCAACTAGTGAAGGTCCTTTATTGTACTTGGTGAGTTCCTTCTTCAATCTACACCTGTGTGTTTCAATTCTAGTAAAACTTTCCAAGAAAATCAGCACCTAGAGAATACCAATCTTGTGAACCACATTCTTGAGCCCCAAAGACCTCACACTCCTCATCAGCTTGTGTCACCCCCAAGATCACCTCCACCAGACAACATGGCTCAGCCTCCACCTAGGCCTCCATTTGGCCTCCATTTTAGGGGAATGGTTTGTTATCCTAATGTTGTGCCTCAGGATGTTAGAAGTAGATTTCCAAAGTTCCAAGGGAACAATGCCATAACATGTGATCAACATTTGAAACTCTTTATTAATATGATGGAGGATTTTGAAATTGGATTTGAGGATGTGTACATTAAATTGTTTGTCCACACTTTAGAGGAGGATGCTAGGGATTGGTACAAGGCCTTGCCAAATAATTCAATTGATTCATGGAATGAAATGTAGAATGCATTCAGATTGTAATATGGTGACAAAACTGATCCCAAATTCCTCTTATCAGAGTTTGAGAATATCAAGAAAAACCCAAATGAAATGGTCCATGACTTCAACACAAGGTTCAATAAAACTTTGAGGAGATTGCCGGTAAATTTAAGACCATGTGATGAATCTTGTTTGATAAAATATTCTGATGCATTTGACAAGAAGGCTGCATATTACTTGAGGGACAAAAATCCTAGAAATTTAAGGCAGGCCTTCACCATGGCACTTCAAATTGAGAACAATATCAAGGTCATTTGGGAAACCTCCTAAGAGAGATGGAGTTAAATTGGTAAACCCTGACAAGCCTCAAGAAAACAAGAGTGTAGACTTGGAGGAAGTGGTGAAAAATTTGGCAGGGGCTGTCAAAGAGATTTCCTACAAGTTGGCAAGAGCTGAGAAGGGAATTGGACAAACTTCACAAGGTCAACCTAGGCAACAAACACAAGATAGATTTGGCAATCACCATAGGAATGAGCAGAGATTTGATGACAAAGGTAAAGGACCTATGGGATTTGGAAATAGACAATCTCAGGCCAAAGAAAGTAAGGTTGTGCCTGATCCGTTAAATGCTAGAGTGGTTGTTGTTGATGATGTAAATCAGATTGACTGGTGTGATAGATGTTTCTTACCCCATCCACCATGTGAAATAGATCAGCAAATTGAAGAGGAAGATGATGATTATAATATGGATGATGATGCTTGTATGATGGACTTCCCTACACACTCATGTCAAGGAGCAACATCTACTAAGTGATAAGTGCATGGACTGCTACTAGCTTTTGGGATTGCATCCAATAGGTACATCTTCTTCCTCCTTCTCATGTTTTAGAAATTGATAATGTACAAGCCTTTGAGCTTCCCAATAATGATTTTGAGTACTTGAGGGCATTGATGATCAAGAAGTATGATGGAGGTATACCCTTGGAAGAAGATAGGCAGTTGCTTATGAACATTTTGGTTGCCCAAGAGAAGGAGTATAACACAAGAAGTAAGGATGTCAAGGGAGCTAGGCCTCAGGCCAAGAATAAAACCCCATTGCTTTCTAATATCCCAAAAGAAGTTCCTAAGAAAGAAACATCTGCTAAGAGCCCTGCTGTCCCAAGTAAAAGTTATGCTTCACCCCATGCTCAAAATGTTAAAAACCTTGTGCCATCTGATGAAATTTCTAGCCCTCCTTCTACTATTTTTTTGCCTAAATACATTCCCTATGACATTGCTCAAGTTCTGAGCCAAATCAAGGTCAATGTTCCAATTGTTGAGCTGCTTAGAATTCCTGAGCACAAGAAGAGAGCACTTGAGTATTTGGGATTGAAAGAGGAGAAGGTTACCGTGAAGAGAAATGTGAATGTTGTAGAGGATCCACTTGCTATTCCAGAGGTAGGAAAGATATCAGCATTGGAATAATTTGGTGAACCACCGAAGGTATATTTGGGAACATCCTATGTTGAATCTCATTAGTGTTGACCTTTCTTCACAAGTTTGATCATCAAGATAGGTTGCTACATAATTGTATGTTTGACTCGGGGCATCATGCAATGTCATGCCTTTGGAAGTTATGAATGAGTTAGATATCAAAGTAACAACAACATATGGCAAGTGTACTACCATGGATTCTAGGAAGTGTCAGTTGTTGGGTGTGTCAAAGGTTTGGTGGTGCAACTTGCAGCCTATCCGGGTAAAAATTTGAAACTTGATGTTGTAATTATTGATTGCCTTGCCAAATGGGGTATGTTATTATCAAGAAAGTGGGCTGCAAGTGTTAGAGGGAGTGTCCAAATGGATATGTATTTTTCCACCATTCCCATTGAAGGCAGCCTTGTAAAATTATATGGAGAGAAGAAGATGTTGCATCTAATTGAGGATCCAAACAATGCTTCTTATGAAGTATTATTTGTTGATGTTGATGTTGATAATTTTATTGGGTTTTCTGATGGTAAGGAGCACAAGATGGATCATTCTAAGTGTCTTGAAGAGGTAGGCTCACCATGGACCTTGCTATTTGATGGAGCTTGCTCCAAATTTGGAAATGGTGCCGGTGTTGTTTTGATCTCTCCAAGCAAAGAGGAATTTGTTTTTCTTTCAAACTTAACTTTGAATGCACCAATAACATAGCTGAGTATGAGGCATTATTGTTAGGGCTGAGGATTGCTTGGAAGTATGGCGTAAAATATGTTGTTGTAAAGGGAGATTCTGAGTTGGTTGTCAAACAAGTTAGAAAACTATATGCAACAAAAAATCAACGGATGAAACAATACAAACACGCAGTTTGGGATCTGATTGAGATGTTTGATTCCTTCAACATTGTTCATCATGACAAAAGTTTAAATATGATTGTAGATAAGCTGGTAGTGTTGGGGTCTAGATTTGACAATTGTACCATTTCTCCATATTGTGAATATGATGTAGAAATACTCACTAGGCCTGCAGTCCCTGATAACATCAAACATTGGCAAGTATTTGATGATGATGCTTAGGTTCGAGGTTTTTTTCAGAACCAAGGTGATTTTTGGATCAGCATATTGATTTGGAACCATTGGTGTGTAATGTTGATGGAAAAGAAACCTTGTTTGGCAAGGATATCATTCAATTGAAGACTAACACCATCCCTAGAGGGCTGGTTGCTCTTGAGTCAAATTTTAACAATGCTGATTGTGTAATCAATAGAAACATGTTTGCATCTAGAGATGTTGAAGAGCATGACTTGGGAACAAAGGAAAAACCAAGGAATATTTGGTTAGGGAGTGGTTTAAATAAGGAAGAAAAACAGTCCTACATCCAATTGTTGAAACAATATCAAGACTGTTTAGCTTGGTCTTATTCCAAGCTGAAATCATATAGAGAAGACTTATTCCAACATGAGATCCCTCTTGAGAAAGATGCCAAACCATTCAGATAGAAGCAAAGGCCAATTAACCCACTCCTTTCTATCAAAATGCAAGAGGAATTGAAAAATTTGAAGGATGGAGGAATCATTCAGCCCACAAGGTATTCTTCTTGGGTTGCAAACTTGGTGCCAGTTAGAAAGAAGAATGGAGATATCAGAATTTGTGTGGATTTTAGAAATCTAAATAGAGCATCAATAAAGGAGAACATGCTGCAATTAGTGATTGGTTTTGAGATTCTTTCTACTTTGGATGGTTTCTCCGGTTATAACCAAGTTGTTGTCAAAGAATCAGAGAGGATTAAAACTACCTTTACTACGCCGTGGGGAACATATGTTTTTGTCAAGATGCCCTTTGGTTTAATGAATGTTGGAGCTACTTTTCAAAGGGCCATGGATGTTGCTTTTGCTGGTTATATCAATGATTTTATTGTTGTTTATCAAGATGATATTACTATTTTTTCTAGCAAAAGAAGTGACCACTTGCAGCATTTGGAAAGAATGTTGATCAGATGTAGAGAATATGGCATTTCACTCAATCCAAAGAAGTGCCATTTTGGAGTGCAAAGAGCAAAAATACTTGGTCACATTGTGTCTAAAGAAGGAGTTATGATTGATCCACAAAGGATAGAAGCTATCAACAAGATCCCGTTCCAAAGACTAAGAAAGGAATCCAATCCTTCTTTGGTCAAATCAATTTCATTAGAAGGTTTGTGTCTAATTTTACTGAGTTGACTCTCCCCATCACTTCCATGTTGAAGAAGGACCAGAATATCAAGTGGGAAGAGGCTGCCCTTAAAGCTTTTGATGGAATCAAGGAAGCATTGAAGCATGCTCCTGTTCTAGCAGCCCCAAATTACAAGAAACCTTTCCAAATATTCTCCTTTTCTTCTGAGCACACCATTGCATCTGTTTTGTTGCAAAAGGATGATGATGGAGCTGAAAGACCTATTTCCTTCTTTAGTAAGGCATTGCAAGCAACTGAGTTAAAATACACAATCATGGAGAAGCATGCATTTGCATTGGTGAAAGCAACTAAGGTTTTCAGACCTTATATTTTGAGTTCCAAAGTTGTTGCTTATGTTCCTCACATAATGGTAAAATATGTCTTATCATAGATGGATATTTCAAGCAAAAGATGCAGGTGGGTTAACAAATTGTAGGAGTATGATATGGACATTCAGACCACAAAGCTAGTAAGAGGTTTGGGTCTTGCCAAGCTCATGGCTGAAAGCAATTTACATAATGTTGAAGTAAATGAAGTAGAAGAAGAGAGGGTAGATGTTCTTGAAAAATTGAACTCTGAGTGGTACAAGGATGTAATCTATTATCTCAGACACCTATGCTTCCCTGGACATTTGAATAAAAATCAGAAAAGAGCTCTCAAGCTGGATTCTCAAAAATATATCATTACAAACTTTGGGTTGGCTTGGAAGAACCCTAAAGGAATCCTCTTGAGATGTGTGACTGAAGATGAAGCTCCCAAAATAATTGCTTATTTCCATGGGGGAGTCTGTGGAGGACATTTTTCTGGAGGGTTACTACACACAAGATTTTGAGGGCTGGTTATTGGTGGCCAACTCTTTTTAAAGATGTAACTCAGTTGGTTAGAAGATGTGAGAGTTGTCAGCATTTCTTCGGAAGAATGAAAGCTTCAAGCTCCCTCCCTTTACAACATGTATCAATTGAAGCTCCTTTCAAATAATGGGGGCTAGACTTCATTGGTGAAATCTCTTATTCATCAAGTGCTGGACACAAATGGATTTTGGTAGCTACTGATTTCTTCACAAAATGGGTGGAAGCAATCCCCACTAGGAAGGCAATGCACCAAGTTGTAATGGACTTCATATTGAATCATATCATCTATAGATTTGGAGTGCCAATCAAGATTTTTGTTGATAATGCCATGATTTTTACGGCTAGACCTTTAGTGGAAATGTGCAAAGAATATGGAATAAAGTTGACATATGCTTCTAACTACAATCCACAAGGAAATGGACAGGCTGAGTCCAACAATAAAAACTTGTTGAAAATTATTAAAAGGACTTTGGAATTAAACAAGAAGAAGTGGGGTGAACAACTAAAGTTTGTTGTTTGGGATGATAGGATCACTGCTAAAAGAGCTACTGGTAAAAGCCCATTTGAATTGGTATATGGAACACAAGATTTGCTGCCCTTGCATCTACAGTTGTCTTCATTTCAGTTTGTTCAACAACTTGAAGATCAAGAAATCAGTTCATATGAAGCAAGGATTAATTAGATTGTTGAACTTGATGAAGCAAGAAGAGCATCCCATCAGAGGCATGTCAAATTCAGAGAGAGAATGAAGAAGTTGTTTGATAAGAAGGTAACCCCAAGAGCTTTCAGTATTGGAGATCTTGTGCTATTGTGGGATAGTAGGCATGAAGATAAGGGCAAACATGGTAAATTTGATGCTTTGTGGATGGGCCCATATTCAATTAACATAAGAATTGGTGAGAATACTTTTTTCCTCAAGGACCTAGATGGGGAATTGCTTGAGTTGCTTTATTAATGGTAGACATTTGAAGCATTTCTTGGATTGATCCCCAAAACTAAAGTTTGCATATCACTTGTACAATGTACAATTTTTGTTTCTACTCTATTTTTTGTTGTTTTGGTCAGTTTTGGTTTTCCTTTGTGTGTGGCAGCCCTTTTTGTTGGTTTATCGGTTGGTTTTTTGGATGTTTTGGCTTGTGACTCCATTTTCCCAATGGTTTTTTGGCACATGGTCTACTTCAGTTCTTGTGGCACTCATTGGGAGTGCCCATCCCCAAGCTGGAGCCAATGTTGGTGCCCAATTTGAAACATCCCTATTTTGCTAAGGAGAAATGCATTTTTGCCTTGTTTCTGAGAAAAAATGGTTTTGGGATTCTCATATACTTCAATTTGACAAAAAACAACTTGTTTTTGTGTTTGAGTGCTATGTGTTGTTCGCATTTCCTCCATTTTGCACCATTTTGAAGGAATCCCAGTTTACTTTACGTTTTGCCCTAATTTTTCCCATTCAAACGCCTCTGCCATTTTTTTATTTTTTCCCATAATTTAGAGCTCGAAATCATTTTATTTGTACTTAATTTTCCCTCAAAAATCCCTTTCCATGGTCATAAATTTCCTAAAATCACTTTCCATTTGTCTTTTGATCAAAAATTCTTCACCCACGAAGAAAAAATCAATTTTGGGGGTCACTGGCAATTTCTACATTTTTTACGGTCATACGGCGTCCTTTGCCCATCAAATTCTAGCTCATTTACTTTTGCATACGTGGTCATTTGTAATTGGACAAGGATCGGTGGGTCATTTCTAAAAACTTAACGTTTTTGTTTTTGGAAAAATGTGCAAGTTGCCCCATCACTCCGCAAGCCCCAGAGGAGGACACGTGGCAGGTAGGGAGATGGAAAGGCGGAGGAGTTTGATACTTTTCGGCCTTTGGTGAAAAAGAGTTAAAGTATAAAATTGGACCACAAACTCATAGCCAATGGGATGAAGACATGTGTCAAAGCATCATGAGCACAGAGCGGAAGATGGAGCCTCGAGGAAAGTTAGAATTTTTGCCCATTTTGGAAAAAAGGGAGAAAATCATCAAGAATGGACCATGGCCTACCATCGAATCAAAGGACGACACATGGCAGGCTCAAGGTGGGCCATTGAGGCAAGTTGTATTTTTAGCCTCTAGTTATCAAAAGGGTAAAATCGTTGAATGGACCCACAAGCCCGAAGTAAAAAGTCAAAATTCATCTAAGGAGTCAATGGCGGAGGAGCGGGCTGGCGGAGGAAATGTTGAAACATTTCCTTTGGAGAAATAAGATTAAAATCTGAAATCAGAGTGCTTCCCCTCAGCCAATCATATGAGGACACGTGTCTTGGGGCGGAGCCATGAGGAAAATTGAAAAATTTCCTTTGTCTAAAAAGATGCAAAATGTGTAAAATTGAGTCGTGACTCTATATCCAGTCATATTGTGCCACGTGTTAGACCCAAATCACAAAGGCAGAGCGGCGGAGGAAATCAAGAAATTTTGCAAATTTTCAAAAAGTTGTAAAAAGGTCAAAAGTGTCCTCGAGGCCCATTTTTTCCGGATCTGCCACATGGAGGGCTCAGAGTTAAAGATAAGAACAAATCAACGGTAGTTGTGCATTTCACCAATTTGGCTGCCATTTGAGCTTCAGGAAGTTTGGAGATGCATTTTTTGCATCAATTTTCATTGAATTTTTGCCAATTCGTGTTGTTTTGGCCTGTAGGGTCCGAATTGATCAAATTGGGGGCTCAATTTGTGAATCCAAAGCACATTTCAAATGAATTTTTACTCTAATTCATGAAAACGTGAATTACCAGATCCAAAGTTGCAGAGTAAAAATTGGGAAAGGAAAAGATGAAATAATGAAATGAAAGGGGTCTACATGCGTGGGGAATGAAAAACATGCTTCCACTTTGAAGAATGATGAAAGTTTTGTAATGATTCACCTTTTGAAAGAACAACTAGTAAACTTTTTGAGTTTGTTAAATGTCATTTTCCAAAAATATTGTAAAGCAAAGGTGCTTCAATATTCCACTTTTGGAGGGAAGATTTGAGGGGCAAAGTGAGTGAGTGAGTGAAAGTTATATATTACATGAATTTGTCATGCAAATGTTCGAGAAACTTAGAATTTTCATGGGAAAATCTGGGAAGAAGCCCATTCTCTGAGAAACCACCTGAGAACCATTTTAACTCCTTTTGTATCAAATTTGTATCATGTTAGGTTGGTTGCAGATGTATAGCCACTAACAAGCTCTGAGATTGTTCTTATAACATTCCCCTACTAATAAATTTGGTCATTCTGGATTATTTTGTGTTGTCTCTTGGTAAAATTTACATTTACTTATGTTTCAAAATGTTTTCAATTTGTGTTTCTTGCTCCTATTGCAATCTAGTGTTTGGAATTTCCTTTTGATCATGCAGATCTAATTTTGGTAATAACTTAGTGGCATTTGCAATTCTAGAATTAGAAGAGCTTTCATCTGATGAAGGGATAAACAAATTTAAATTCACTCTACTTTCCTTGATATAGATTTGATTGTAAACCTTTGGGGGTACCTTAGGTCTGATAGAATAGAAATTTCTAAATGCTTTTCTAATTCATTTAACTCAATATTTTGTGATAAATCATCAGAGATTGTGTGGAAGAGTGCAGATTTGGGCTTCCATTTGATGCACATATCCTGGTTGAAGGAACACCTTAACCTCTTTGAAGCATTTTTGTTGTCTGAGTCTTTCAAGTTTTGCAAAGGTCCTCAAAGAAGTTGGAAAATTTTGGTTAGTCTTGTCTGAATATCTCCCACCCCAAAATTCATTTCAAATTAACTCATCCTACCTATAATACCCCTGCATTGTATTGTGTGTCAACAAAAGAATACAATCCATTTACAAAAATGCACAAAGCAAATCAGGATCATACCATGTCTTTAGTAGCCTTAGCCTTGTCTTGAAAGCATTTCCATCATTTAGTAGTGACAACTCTGTTGAGTTTGAATAATGGGAAATTGATCATGTTTTCTCAAGGCCATCTCCATACAATCTACATAGTACAAGGATATTTTCACCTCCTTCACAAAATAAAGGCTACAATATAGGTTCTCTTACCTTGGTTGATAGGCACAACCTAAAATAGTGAGGATTAGATCAAATCCTTCCAAGGTGCTACCCACTTCTTCAAAGCCTGAGTGCTAACAAGTCAGATAAATTGCTTCCCCGGCTACAAAATGACATATAAACCATTTATCTACCTCTGAGTGTCTTGTAAAATCCATGATGCAGCTCAAGTTGTGAAGGAGATTAAATCTGGGTACCAACACCCAAATGGCACCATTTCCGGGGATGAAGAATGCAATATCCAGACTAATTTTTTAATCTGCTTCTAGTTCATATTCTTTTGATCTCGTCAACACCTAAATGATGCTATTTCTAGGGATGAAGAATGCAATATCCAAACTAATTTGTTAATCTGCTTCTAATGCATATTCTTTTGAGCTGTCAACACCTGAATTGCGCCGTTGTTGGGGATGAAGAATGCAATATCCAAACTAATTTGTTAGTCTACTTCTAGTTCATATTATTTTGAGCCCGTCAACACCCGAATGGTGCTATTGCTAGGGATGAAGAATGCAATATCCAAACAAATTTTTTAATATGCTTCCAGTTCATATTCTTTTGATCCCATCAACACCCGAATGGCGTCATTATTGGGGATGAAGAATGCAATATCTAGACTAATTTTTAAATTGCTTCCAGTTCATATTATTTTGAGCCCATCAACACCCGAATGATGTCATTTTTGGGGATGAAGAATGCAATATCTAGAATAATTTGTTAATATTCTTCCAGTTCATATTCTTTTGATCCATTCAACACCCGAACGATGCCCGAACAACACCTTGTTAATCCGCTTCCTTTGATTGGACTAAGAGGTTCCAAGAATCTTTTGACTTCCTTGGTGGATGTCAACCCCATTTGTTTAGAAAGGATGAAATAAAATAAGTGTTGTAAATTATATATAAAAACAACAATAGAACATTGAATCTGGAAACTGATTATGATGGATTTAAGCCTAATTCGATTGAAATGACTGTAAAATAAGTGTTACCTAGTATGGGTTGATGGTGACCCAGATTGTGTAAAGATAGGTCAATGGAGACCTGGGAGGATGAGTGTAGACATGTGGATGTAGTATGCATACCTACAAGGTTTAAGAGTGATTTGAAGCTGATAAAGACCTATAGCTCCTACAAAAGGATTTGCATAGGAGAACTAGGGGGTATAGAGATAGGATAAAGGACCGAGTAATGGATAGATAGGAGCTTGGTTTACAATGACCAAGGGGTTGGTGGCGACTATATCGGTGAGGTAGATATTCGAGGATGATAAAATGAAAATAGTAACCTACAAGTAAAAGGAGTTGTGGAAGAGGGTTGTTAAGTGTTTCCAAAATCTACAAGTAAAACATTAACCTATTAATGAAGTGTAGTATTTTCCAAAATTGTAGGGTTGATGAAAGCATTTAGTACGGGAAATATTTTCAATCGATGTCCCATCGCAATTGAAGACACGAGTAACTTTTAATGCTAGTACTTTGAAGATTTGGAATAGAAAGAATGTCTTTAAGTTCTTTTCTCAACACATCTAATTTTTTTCCCACAAAGTTACGTAAACATTTTATCCCGACCTATCCTTTAATCGCAAAGTTTTATTTTTTTGAACTCGTCACACCCAGTGAATAATAGAGTGTGGTTATTTAGAATGAACAATGCCAATCATATTAACAAAAGAGATGGCATTGATTCAAGGTATGTCTTTTATTTTTTTGAATTTAAATTAATGTGAAGGTATTTCTTCCTATTATCTATCGAAAGTGCACCCTCTGTGAGGGATGAATATAGGTGTTCTAAGCTTGCTCTAAATCTGTCTTTTGAGATACAATGGAAACACATCAGGTCTGTGGGTATACCTATTTTTAGGTGAGTCTTTGGTATCAAGGCCGCCTTTTCATGTATCCAAAACTAGTTTTTTGGGTTTTTAAAGGTAAAAAGATGACTATAAATGAATTGAAACTAGGGTGATACACCAAAATTGTTGAGGGATTTGAATAAGTACATGTAAAAATAATTTGAGAATGGATTTTGGATGCACAAACCAATAGTTTTCAGTAGAATATTAAGGAAAAAACACTTGAAGTATTGAGGGAATGATTCACAACAATATTGTTAAGATAAACATGCACACTAATATTATGTAGAAATAACTAAATTTTCAGCAAGCTAAGATGATTAATCAAGGTATTTGACATTCACAAGAAATAATAAGGTATACACAACACTGCAAATAATTGGAAAAGCAGAAATGAATTCTCATTCAAAGGGCAAAACTAGAAAAAGATGTTTCAAAGACTTTGTGTCAAAAAGGTCCTCCCTTTTTGTGCCTTGCAATTACACACAATATATAGCAAGTTTATTCATCCCACCCATCCTAAAAAATGGCTAAAATTGTACTCATCCATGCATCCTATATTTATCCTTTATCATGAACAAATAAAGGAATAAAAATAAACATGCTAATATAATAAGGCATTAATAGCATTCATTACAAAAATACAACCTTGTCAAACATCATACAACCCAGACATTAAGGCATTAATGGGGATTTTACATTTTTTCACAAGGTTTTCATCTTATCTCTCAGTATCTTGACAGCCATGGCTGCAATTTTTTTACATTTAGGTTGTTGTGGGCACATATTTTCTTTTGTGGAGATTTGTGAGCTCTTGTTGTTACATTCTCCTCCAAAATTTGGGGCCATCTACTCACAAACTTATCCATCTTGTAGGATTTTTGGGCTTATCCTTTCTTTGGAGATCTAGTATTCGACTTATGTGCCTTCAATTACTTGATACTATGTTTGTTGAACCTTTAAGAAAATGATATCTGGATTTGTTGAATTTTTTGTTGTTTGGTTTCTATTGGGTTTCTTCATATCCATGCATCAATTTGACCTTTTAGCTTACCTTGATCTCAGCTTGCTAGAAATGTTCTGAGAGAAATTATGTGAGTTCGTAATTCCTTATTATTTGTGCATTTAATTCATGATATTGAGGTTGTATGCTTTAGAGCTTGAATTGTTGATAATCAATCTGGGTGTTCTTACTTCTACTTGCACCCTCACTTATCTAGTGATATGGCTTCGGGATCTTCGTTAAATCTTGACTATGAAAATTTTGTTGGCTCCATTATTTTCTTGCTACTATTTTAAGGGTTGTTCACTTGATGGTTCTATTTTTAGGAGATATTTACATTGTTTTCCTCTTATTTTCTACAATGTTAGATGGGTCTCTGTGATACTAAAACATATCTTATCACACTTTTCCTTAGAAATGCTATATTTTGATATTTGTTACTTGTATTTCCATTACTTATAGCAATAATGATGGCCTTGAAACTCAATCACTTCTTATTTCAATACTTCAAATGAAATCATAATTCAGTAAATATGTGTTCTAAAAATCTGTATTCATGTTCATTGTAATCATAGTGACTGTTCTCAATTGAAGAACATCATATTTCTTATTAAGCCCTTGACTTTTGCATTTTTCTTCATTTTGAACAACTTAAGGAATTATGATTGTAAGTTATATTCCTCTTCCATCTTTGAATGTTATTTTCTAGTTACTCTTATCATCTTGTATGGACTTTAAGGAATTGTTGGTCTAGTCTTTTGCTTCTAAAAATGCAGCCCTGTAGCCCATTCCATCCTTTTATCTTGATATTATGTGCATTGTGACTTCATATTTTAATCATGTAGCCTTACAAAGTATACCCGGATTATGCCTCCTTACTGAACACTTGCAACAACCTTACTGAAAAATATTTTCCTCATCATTTCATTAAGTACTTTGTAAAGAAACTTGAGTGATTCAGTTTAGTGGTGGCTGGAAATTGATATTTTTTAATGTCCATTCATTTATGAATCTCTGCATTCTTTTGATGAGTATGTCAACATTGTAGAACATCCTTTGAACCACTTTGATTTCTACATATTGTTTTGTGTTATTACAACACTTGAAAAGAACTCTTTCTTTGATCAATTCTCTATAGAAATTTTTTGAAGATACATGAGCTTGATCTCTTCATTTGGCTCATAACATGTTGTAGCTCTTGTCTTCATCTTCCTATGTTGTTGCATAAGTTTTAGCTTTCCCGAAAGGGTGTGTAGATGGTTACCCAACATAGAGATGTTTTCTTTGATGTCTTAACTATCTATAAATTCATGTATTCCTTTTGGATCAACCGAACTCACCTTGTATGCATTGTTTTAGTACATTCTCATTACTATGTCCTTACAGATACTCCTTCTCTGTAAATCATTTAGCTTTGATGATGATGTTCTCTTGTAGACAGTAGCTATGGGGATAGTGACTACAATCTTATTTTCCATACTGCATAAGTGTACTTTATTTCATCTAAAACTGTACTTGATAGTTTTTTTCTAAAGAAAGTGCCCTTTTGGATTTTTTACTTTGATCATTGTAATAGATATGAATGAATATTTTTTTTAGATCATGCTAACCACTAAAATTGAACAACTATAACTTGGTTCTGCATCATATTTTGATAATATCTTGAATCTGTGTCCTTGACTCTGTAATGTACAATCTTCCTTTTCTTCAAGTTATCTTAAAGTATGATTCAGTTTGGTACTCTACTGAATCTCTGAAGCTGACCAATAATCATTATCTGCACTTTCTGTATGCATTCCATTTGTTAGAAAACTACAACACTAAAATTGCATTCTTTTATAGATTAGTACAAGTACATCTTTGTATATTCAACCTTTAGTCTGAATCTAAAATAAAAGTACTTCTCTAGTTGAAATTGAAGAATGTAATACTTCTGATATGCAAACACAATAGTTAGTGTTTATTTCCTTCTTCTTACATGTACCTGCACATTTAGATAAACTAGTTAGAAAATATTAGGCTTTTTGGCCTCTCTCATGTTCCATAGTTTTTCTTTTCTCTTTCTTCTTTTAAAATGATTCTGAAATCATATATGATGATGTAGAATACTTGATCTTGTCAATTCTCGTATTTGTAATCGATGTATCTTATGCCTGTAACTCACACCTTCTAATGTCAGGAGATCTATTTGCATAAAATTAGATAGTACAAGAATATGGATTAACCTTGAGCTCGTGATATATAGTCTTCTTTTTTGTTCACCAAGTATAATAACATTGTCGGATAGCGAGGATGAAGATGAAGTAAAACTAGAGTTCAAAGTGGAACAACCGAGACGAAAGAAAATCATGGCAATGATGGGTTTTTTTACTCCTTTACTCATATTTTCATGCACATGTACCTTCCACTTAATTAGTTATGAATTAATTTTAATTTACATCCCACGACACTGTGTGGGAAACATTTAAATCCTTTATGAATAAAATATCAAATTTTGGAACTGATTTTTGTACTTCTTTCTGCATTTCAGTTTTATGTATGGATTGTATAACAAACTAAACAACTCAATAACATAATTTGATGTACTTAATCATGAAGGAAAGAACTTTAAAATATCTGCAACTTTAATAATGAACTCCTAATTACTATGATCTGCAACTCTTTCGTTGTTCCAAATTAACACTCCACCTATTTTGTAATTCTGGTCTTCATCAAGCTAATACATATGTCCTTAGGGATTTTTGTTCTCTTGTTGAAGATAAGCATGGAATTGTAGACTATGTGGTTTGTTACATTTTGTAACAACACACATAGTTGTAAATTACATGTAATCATCAATTGTTGCAACTAAAAACATAATAATACTATAATGTATCCCCTAGTTAGGTTCACTTCACCAATGCCATCCATCATAACGAAGTTTCAAGTTGCCCATTTTTGCACAAGTGTAAAAATTGTCAACATTTCTCGGTGATCCCGGGAGGAAATTTTTCTCGCTAGCTTATAGACCAGTTCCTTTCTCTTGTCCATTGGGCACGTAGCTAAGCATATAAAAAATATTGCCTTCCTAAAGGTGTAACCCTTCCAAGATAAACTAAAGATGGGAAAGGATATAGTAAACAAGATCACATGCACGAGATGCACTCATTCAATTTAAAAACATTTTAATGTGCATGAAGCACTTATTGAAAGGGAAATCCTACTCTAAACAGACACTATAGGATTTTCAATAACAAGTGTTTAAGAAACATACCATTCACATGAATGGGAAGTTCTTCTCCATCACCTTCAAAGTTGAAATGCATTGTGTTCTTTGCAAGTTAAAATCATATAAGGACCACTCCAAATTGTGTCAAACTTCGTGTGGTTTCCTGGATTTGCATGATCAACATCCCATTTTAACACAATGTCTCCTTCATTGAAGACTTTGAACTTATCCTTCTTATCGAAATTTTTCTTCATTTTTTATTATTTTCCACATTGAGATGGGCTCAATCTCTAAGCTCCTCGTGAACTCCATTAATTTTGCATAACAAAATTACAATGGTTCATTTTCAAGTAATTCCATCGATGTAGTAAATCTAATGCGGGTAACTCAACCGAGATGGGAATTTTTGCCTCTCTTCCATAAACAAGCTTGTATGGTGAATTACCAATTGATCTTTTAGGGTCACTCTGTCAGCCAAAAATGCTCAATTCAACATTAGATTTCAAGGTCTTTTGTTATTTTTGAGTGTTCTTATGATGATCCTTACAAGATTCTTATTGGTACTTTCAAATAACGCATTACCTTGTGGGTAATAATTAGATGATGTACTTAAATACATTGTGTGCTTACTAGCCCAATATGTAACCTTTGACAAAGAAATGATAATGCATTATCTAAAATGATAGTCGTTGGAATGCCAAATTTGTAAATTATACCTTCATAAAAGGATAGTATCGAAGTCTCATTGGCCTCTTTTAAGGCTATTGCTTCATCAAGCATGCAAAGTAATTTGTAGCAGTCAAAATCCACTTATTTCCTTGTGAAAAAGGTGGATTTATCATACAAATAAAGTCAAGACCCCACCGCATGAATCGTTGATCCACCGAAATTAGCTCACGGGGTCACCTAGTAAAACTATGGTATAGCACGTGCGTTCGGAGGGTATTAAAGAATACCCTTGATTTTAATTTTTACCTCTACTTACTCAATTGATAATACCCCCTCCCGTTATATTATTAAAATGAAAATACCCCCTATTTTTTCCATGTACCTCACTTACCCATTTTTCCATTGCAATTTTATTTACCCCTTTTTATTTCTACCCGTATATGTCAAATAGAATATATATCATATTTCTCACTCAAATATTATTTTCTTAATACAACTTCTCTATAAATAGTGGGTTTGAATACATTCAAAACCTATTAGTACCCTATTACTAGTTACTTTAATGTTATTCTTTAATAATTTATCGTTCTTCAAATAATTTATCGTTTTTCATTTTATTTTATTTTGTTTCCCATTTAAGTAGATCTATATGTTTTGAAAATATATAACTTTAGCCAACTATCAAATACTATCTCAAAATGGCCATGGTCTGCTAACACCATTATCAAACAAATATCAAGAATACAAGAGTACTGTGTATAATTTAATGGCATATCCATGCATAGCATTCAAATGTTAAATGATGTTAAATGTTAAATCACTATGTTAAATCTTTCCTTGTTGGTATTTCAAAGCTGATTGTTATGTTGTGAAACTAAAACCAAAGATGTCTTCCTTCTTACTTGAGTCATTCTTCCGAGTAAAGTTGTAGATGATCTTCGCTTTTGGGGAGTTACTCCAGCTGCACCAGTTGCCTTCAGTGTACGCTATAAGAAGAAGAGCAAAGTTGACATATTTGACAACCAATATGCCAAAATGTCATTATTTCCCTAATTCTGCATTAAAAATGAAAATTGTGTTAGAAACTGGCAAATGCGTGAACACTTATTTTCAATCTATCAGAAACCAATAGAACATGGAAAAGTACATTCCATAATATTTCCACTCTGATAATTAGATGCTGATATATAAATACTTTTGTTGCTGTCTATTTAATTTCTAACATATCACGTAAGAACTTTTCAAGTGTTAAATAAAGTTTTCCATGTAAAAATGTAAGTACATGGTATATATAATATATTTACAAAAATAAGATTTGATTTTCAAAATGTTTTTCATTACACAGGCAATTTCTGCAAAATTATTATATATTTCTAGTGCATTCATGGGAGCCTGTGAAGAAAGAGGGAAAATATATTGAACAAATTAGCTGATTTTCAAAAACAAGAAGAGAAGCAGGATTTTAGAGTAAATCGAAAGAAAATTCTTTGCCGTACGTCACATGTACTAAAGAGGACAGAACCAACGAGTTTGCAAGTAACAGATAAGAACCAAAAAAATCCTGTCTCCAATGATTGAGATTATGTATAGTCATAATGTGGAATTTGGTTTTTGCCACTGAAGGAATTCCTTGGCACACATAAACATGATATTTTTTGCTGCCATCACACCGACATAACAGGAAAGGACCAACAAGTTTGCAAGAAAACTCAAGAACCAGTACATGATTGTACATTGCCGTAATGCAGCATTTGAAAAGAGGTGTCACATAAGAAGGTTCTTACAACTGAAACACAACTTGACACACTAAAACAGAATAGAGATTATAAACTGATGGAAAAAGCATGATATTCATTACACTTTCTGTTTACCTCAATCGCAGATCCAATCATCTGAATAATACGATCAAACAAACTGGTTCTCTCAGCTTCAAAAGACCGCCAATGAAAAAGTTTATGGTCAAGATATTACTGTTTTCTGAATGACTCAAAGCTAAAAGAAAAAGCTTACAAGTGAAACACAAATGATCATCAAGTTTAACATTGAAATTGTCACATGACAGTCAAATGAACATCAAATTTAATGTCAAAAATAAAAAAGTTAACAGCCACATCATCATATCCTTCCACTTCTTGTTGCCATTGTTAAATGGCTCTTGGCATAGTAAGAACCTACAAGCTGATTAAATATCATTTCCTCAAAAGTTATTTTCAGATTTATCAATATAAAACTTTTTCTAATCTCAAAACACTCTCAGTCCAAAGGGGCGGTAAACATATAGACTTCTGCAAGGATATTTAGCTTTCTACATCTCCAACATTTGCATGAGATACAGGACCATCTTGCTCCTCACTTTGGTTGGAGTCCATTATTATTGGTTAAATCTTGCATGTTTAGACAAAAATTGAACTTCGGATTTATATCCTTTCAACTCAAATTGAACTTGGTTATAACTTTTTTACACAAATTGAATATACAGAAACAGCCTAGCTGTACTTCATTTCCATGTAGCATGACGTACATATATATGGGTTCTAAGGTGTGTAATGACGTACATAGTCTATCATTATAATCTATAACGAGAAGTCAAAGGACAGGAAATACGCTACAAAGCAAAAACACTGACAGTTTTTATGTATTGATATTTAAAACAACAATTAAAAGATCACAACACTAACAAAAGGCACTTGTATTTGACATCTATATCTCTGTTTTTAAGAAATTGATTCTTCAATATAAAGCAAACGTATGAGTACTCCTTAATACATGGTTTCCATAATACCCAATGTCTTGTATGATAAGTATTCCTTTTCCATCTCTCTTGCCAATTGGTTTACACTTCGATGTAGTCTCACCACTCCTCATCTCAATAAAGAACAAATGTTTAAAATCACTGAAATAGCTCACAAATTTTATCAATATCAACTTCCCCGAAATCAGTTAAAGGGTGTGAGGGGTTCTCCTTCTATCATCAAACAAACTTTCCTCCACGAATATATACCAATCTTCAAAGTCGGGAAAGCTTGGTAACCCAGGTATTACACAGAATTGTAGGAGGAACCACCCAACCACTTAATGATGAAATTCGAAGACTCTCGGCTATGAGTATACCCGGAAAGAGGATTTTCCCAACACTATCAAGCATCATCTTCAAAGAGCAAAAGGAAAAACAAACAAGTGCAGATAATGTCCTTGAACAAAATATGGAGTCAGTGAGCATGAAATGCTTCGATTTCCAGGATTCAGTGTTGTATTCATCCAGCATTGTAGTAAGCTATAGCTTGATGAATACAACCGATGGGCTTTATTTGTGATCTGGAAATAATCTGGAGTGAATGAATATTGAATGACCTTCAATTTTTTTATTCAAGTACAATCCTGGGACTTTAGTGTCATGTGCATTACCTTCTATTTATCAATGTAAGTTTACTTATTATAAATATGAGCCAACTCAAAAATCAGGCTGAATATTCTGTGAGTGTAACTACAAATCAATTCAATCCCCAAATATCACATTTAGCTGTGCAATGTCCAAGTTCAGTATTCCATGTCGAAATACGTGGTTTAAATTGCTTTTCACAAACTCTTAAGCTATAGTATGCTTTCATGGTAAAGAAACTTGTACAGTAATCATATACACTTACACAAAAAACAAATAGTATTGTGATGCTGTATATCAGAAAATATTCTGTTCATGTAGATCTACAGAAGATTACATTCATACTGACAATATACACAGGTCCTTTGCTTTCAAAGTAAGTAACAATTGGTTTTGGATAATCTATAAATGAAATCTTACTATTTAGGTGCTGATGATGCTGAAGCAGTAATTACCCTAAACCCACCATATTTGCATGTTCAAGACTATCTTGTCCTTCCAACTATTGTCAATCATATTCAGAGTTTTTCACTCAAAGGAAGCTGTTCTTAAATATAATTTTCTGCAGTTTGCGAGTAGTGAGTACACCGCCTCAGTTGTGATTCTGGTTCTGGCTACTGTAAGAAGATCCTAGAGGGATCATTTGGATCCACATAACTGCAAGAAGAAAGAATTTTCACAAGTCAGAACAAACCCAGATGAACGTGTTCCATTCAAAACTGATGATGTGGAGATTATGTCTCCCTTGGGACCAAAAAGTGCCAAGATCTTAATATAGATAGGTGTAAAGTAGCAGAAATTTTCATTTAATTCAATTAATTGAAGGAATTTCACTTATTACAGACTCAAATATGTCATTTTAATTTTTCCCAAATTTTAGCACGCCTCAATCACTGAAAGCAGCAGCATCACAGTAACTTTCAAAAATATTAAAAATAACTCATCACTAGCCATCATTTGGAAGCATGTTTTAACAAATCAAAGTAGTTATTGGTTGGGACCATTAATCCGGCTGGAGGTGTCCGAGAATGTGCTGGGCAAGATTTCATTCTTAGGTTTGATAAACAAACAATCAAATAGGCCAAGGTGGAAATCATGAACTTGTTTTCCAAAATGGTACACGTTTAAAATAAAAATAGCATCAAGCAAATAGGAATAGAACTTGTGAAGAAGAATATGAAAATATCTTCACCGTCAATACACATAAGACCTTCCTACTGGCACTTGCTGCTATAGATTAATATTATTTCTTGTTTTTATTTACCTTCCTGGGAGCCTTGAGTCGGCTCGTCAATCTTCTCACAGGGATCCCAGACGTGAAAGCAGAAAAGCAGAAAAGCAGTGCAGTTTTCTATATCTACAAAATTGTAAGTTCACACACAATTTTCCACTTTTTAAATAGGTCAATGGCATTTTGCTGTTACTACGATGTGGAATAAGACTAATAACAATAGAATTAGAAGAGACAATTTATTCAATGTGACACAGTGTAGGTTAAATATCGTTACATCTACAGTCATACAATCAGAGATGCTTGCAACACCATTCTTGAACAAATGCTATCAGTCAGCTAGTAGAAGGCAAAATCCAAACACTCAAAAGCGAGAACCTTCAATGACACATCTAGTATTTGAAGAATATCTATAAAGTCCTTTTTTTGATAGCAGGTGAATCAGTTACATCTCCTTCATTCTATCGCTACAGTTAGGAGTTCTATAACATTTCAACATGCTATAGTATTGAAATTCAAATCTCAGCATTCTCCTATCACCAAAGACTAGTAATCCGCCCCCAAGTGCCATCACATCACCAAAAGCTGAAACAGTAACTCCATCAATTCAAATGAATGCTTAAAGACTTAAGCAGACAAACGATGGACTTGGTTGTTTGTTGCTGCAAATGGATGACTAGATGGGTTCTATCTCTAATTGAAAATGCTAACAGAAAGCAGTCAATTATTCCTATGTTTTCAACGATTATGTCACAGTAGTGCATACTTCACTTTTAGCTCCACTTATGATTGTTGAACCTTTTTTCATCCACTCCTGCTTGTTTGACTAAAATTTGATAAACGCGAAATACTAACAGGTTAACCTCCAAAACAATGCCATCCCCTTACTAATATTGATCATGATAATGCAAGTTGTGCTGATAAGATAATTAGGCTTAAATTTTATAATGTCTAATGGAATCTGCATAGACCATTTTACACAGAGATTTGTTACAAACCAGGTCCTTCGACAATAATTTTTCCAATTGCCAAAAAAGTGGTAAAAAATTAAACAATGTTTTATACAAAACATGTCCAAAGTGTCTACCTTCACCAAATTTTACGATAAAATTAATATTAAAATGCATGTGAGATGTACTTACGCGCATCTCATCATCTCATCAACTGGAGGTTGTCCAACTTGTAGACGATCGGCTCTAGGTGTCGCATCTGCAGCAGAAACTGACATTTGGTGGTACTGCCTGACAGAGCGGATCAGATTGAAAAACAATGGGACGAAAGTCCCACAACCACCTTCCTTAAAAATAATCTTGAAAGAATGAGTAGAGAAGAGTGCTCTATTTGCATCCTCGGGAACTACCTGCATAGATTATGCAATCAGAGATTAAAGAGAATTGATATAAATCTTTTGCAACCTGTGTTCTATTTGTGTAATTCAATTGAATTTTATTTTGGTGAAAACAAAAAAGCATTATCAAAAAGTTGATTTGTAGTAATGCAAATTTTGGAAACGGAAATTAAAAACTACAGGATAGAAACGGAATAATTACAATGACTATATGAGCATGTAGATCCGTGTTCTTGTAGGATTTAATTCATTAAATTTATTTTAGAAGACATTGTGTGCATGAAAGGGACACAAATCAACTTCCTATTCCCAACCTCACATTTTCATTAAATTTGATCCTAATTTTCAAATGCACAAATCAAAAAGTTTTACTTAAGCAAAGCTTTCTAAAATGACACACTACATTCTTCCTAAACTAGAAATGGACCAAGATTTGATGTGCTGTATATTACTACATCCGTCGCCCAGCCACTGGATGGTTCCAGCAGACCCATATAAGTCTAAATCTTTAAACCATCTTATTCCAACATACTGAATGCCGTACCTTTTGATTAGTACATAATCTCATACCAGAGATGCAATAAAACCAGTGTTACGCGGGGACGCGTCCCCCCCTGTTTTGACACGTCCGGGACGTCCCGGACGTCCTGGGGACGCGGGGACGTGGGGGAAACGTTTCCCCCACGTTTCCTTTTTTTCTAGGAAACGTCCCGGGACGTGGAAACGCGTGGGAAGCGTGGGGGAACATGGAAACGTGGGGGCGTCCCGTACATCCCCACGAATTTATTTCCTTTTTTGGCATTTTTTTCATTTTTGGTGAAAAACCACAAGGACAGAAAAAATTTGCCATTTTTGGAAAGGGTCCGGGAAGATGTAGCAGCAAAAACTTGCATGTGCCATAACTTTCATTCTGTGGCTCCGTTTCAGGTGTCGTTTTCTCTAAAAGTGCATATTTTCTTGAGCTCTATGCATTGATGGCAATATTTTTCTTATTTTCATAAAATCAATTTTTGCACCTTTTTGGACCAAGCAACTTCTTGCAAACTTCTGAAAGAATCATGAGTATTAAGGAATGTATTTGATGTTTATGAGTTCAAGTTTCACCTTATTTAAATCTCAAATGGTTTTATTTCAGCTTATTTATATAATTTAGTCACTATATCTTTATATTTTAAATATTTATATATTTTTTAATTAGCCGTCCCCCCGCCGTCCCCAAAATTTAGAAATTTTTTGCCGTCCCGAAACCCCGTCCCCCCTCTCAGGTAACTATGAATAAAACTAGAAGCAAAGAGGACAAATGCAAGAAACACCAAAGTAATAGGTAGAAGGTACTTAATGATGTCATCAAAGTATGCAGTACAGTAGGACATCATGGAAATAACAAGAGTAGGACATTCGTACTTATACCAATTCCGGAGAATAAGTTTACCTTTAGTCCTAACTCCTACCAAAAAATAGTTTCCTATGTACCAACTCAAACACAAAATCAATCACATGATTTTACTACTAATGATTGCTACCCACTAGACTTGTATGAGTATCCAGATAAACATTCTGCAAAAAGCATCTTCAACAAAGATGTCCATCCAATTAAATATTCTAGTGTAGATGCAGTTATAGCTGTTCTTTGATCAGAGTTCAAAACTGATGAACCTAGCAAAGTCGAATTCTTTCCATATTCCCTGACAGACCCATACCAGGGTTGCAGTCCTTACGCAAACCACATCTCAATATACAGTCAAAATGTTGTCACACTTCCTTCAGCCAAACATTCCTAACTCCAATGACTTAAATCTCACTTTCATTTATTATAATCCTTTTTTAGATGCACAATAGTAACACCCACTTTCCTTTTCAACCTTCTATTTACCTTTCCTCTTCCTCTTTCTCAATACAAAAAATACTTTCACCTTACATTCTTCAATTTACCCATGAATTTGCTCTTCATGTAGGAGCAAACCTATAAACATTCCAAACATCATGGCTTCTTCTTATGAATTTTCATTCACTTCCACCTTGAATGCTTTGAATTACATTGGAAGAACCTTTGATATAATTAACACCGTCTCTGTATCGTCAACATTTTCACCAATAGTTATTAGTTGATCCAATATTTTCTTGAACTTGTTAGCTGATTATACTATGAATTATGAAGCGCTATATATCTTTGTGTTGATTAGCTGATTTATCTCATAAGATATATGGAGAGGGTGGGGGGAGAAGGCATGCCACCCCTAGATATATTGGGGCGGAGGTGCGTGCTCCCTTGTAGTGTGTGGGCAGGCCAAGAGAAAATATCTAGCGGCCTGTGTGCTAACTGGGCCTCCCCTCCTGACTGGAGATGAAGCAGGTGAGATCCATCTCCCCTAGGTTGTCTGACCAGAAATATTGAAATAAGAACGAATTGGTCTCTAGTAGACTATGAATTATAAACCAATTTATGGGGGAGATTAGCATTTGAGCCGTGTATTTCCTACTACTAATCTAGGACATCTCCGCTTTAAAAATGATGCGAAAACAATTGATAAGAGGGCCAGGATTTCCTATGAAATAAAAGATGTTATTACATGATCTTGCTAAGTTTGCTGTCACATATGTCAACTTTTTCAGCAATAGCTACTAGCTGATCCCATATTTCCTTTTAACTTGTTAAAAGATTGAAGACTAATTTCACTCTTCTTTGTGTCAATTAGCTGTTTCTTGGATACATGACTTTTGCTGAGTTTGTTGTTCATAACTTCATACATTGTCTTCATCTCTGCTGATACCATACCTTTCTAGCATTGTCTACATTCACTGCATGTGGAATAATATCAACGAATGTTGATATGCATCAAAGCCTACAGATTTTCTTTTACATTCTCCTATAACAATTTTATTTTCCCCTAGTCCGAAGCTCTCAGTATAGCAATATCGGCTTCTTGTGCTTGTAGAAGGCTCGCATATGAGTGACTTACATGCAAGAACACAACTTGACAATATAGAACTAAAGCCAAATCTACAATGTACATGGTAGAAAACCAATATCAACCTAGAACTATGGAGTTGAAAACCAAGATAAAAAATTATTTGCTTTAGGCATATACTGTGTGTATTGGATCGTCAACATCATTATTGTTCTGTCAAAGTTGTTCTGCTTCCTATCACACTTTCCTTGTTCATAGTCATTCATTAATGTTTCTCTAGTGAGGGATCCATTCTCGCTAGGTATTTCAGCATACTAGCTTTCTCTATTCACACTCTAATTGCCCATCATTCTACATAAAAGGTAAGCATCCACAACAATGTACAATAGACACCCATGTCAAAATATTCTCAATCATCCCACCCAACTATGTTCAAATTTATAATTGTTGGTCATGATGGATGCTCACCAAACTGGGGAAACTCGCTGGTGAGACACGATACAGATAATCCCTTCACTTCAGCCAGATGGAGCAGTTGCTTAAAAAACATAAACCAGATGCAGTTTCCCATATCATACTGTGGAGAAGCCTAAGACCCTAAACACTAAAGTAAAACCTAATCAAACTGACCTGTCAGTGTCTATACATGGGATTGCATAACAAATGGATATTGTGTATTCACTCCTAAATCCTTCATTACATTCCCATACTCGATGACAAGCAGAACAACAATAAAATCTAAACTACACAGATCTGGACTAAAATATATGCAAAGCACTCAAGAAAATAATAGAATTTCCATATCAACCCACAATCAACTCTTAAATTACTCTTGGATCTGTCCTGACCTTCAAAACACAATACATACAAAATTTACAGAAAACTTAGTTCAGATATGACCATGTGAAAAGCAGTGTTAGCAAAATTTAAACTATCACAGTAATCCCAATCTTTGACTGATGCCTTTATTCCCATTGGTTAACGGTGTCCTTCCACTGTGACAAATTTAATTGTATTAAGGAAGGATTAAGACGTGCATGGAGTGCAGGTTGAAGTGAGTTGCAGAGTATAAACCCACATGTAAATGAGCGGAGTGGAGAGGAGAGATGAATACTATGAATCTCGGCATGTAAAACTTGGCATCATATAGATTATTTGCTTACAGAAAAAACATTGGAAAGCACAGCAAATTACAAGCCTTTACAAAGGATAAAGTAAAAATACTTTGTTGATTTGTATTAAACAAAAGCAGGCAATACTGCACAACTCAAAATAATATTAAGATAATGGCAGTTTAGCTTCTTTAACTCAAAACAGACCCAATTTCTATTATTACAGTAAAACTTCAAATGAAATGGATCTGAAGCACATGCTTCATGAATTCATTTGCCTAAAAACATACTGGTGTCCTAGAAACATTCTATCCAAGAATAATAATGCACATTGTCTTCCTCAAGGACTTCAAACTGGGAAATGTTCAGGGGATTTCCTTAAAGAAAAAACGTTTGAGCAGAGAGAAACAAAAGGCATACAGGAAAGCAAAAATTGGGAAAAACACTAGCAGGAGATGATACCTTTGAGAAGCTTTAGCAGGAGGCCAAGAATGAGAAAAGGATCCGGAAATCATTTTTCTCTTCACTTTTAGTTTTATCACTGTCCAGATCACAGTAAATCATTGTCAGAAAATTTCTGGGTTGCTGGTACAGTTTTCTTGCAGTCAAATCTTGCTTAACTATTTTAGAGTGACCTATAGGTTATACCTCCTCTAGTGATATTAACCAAAAAAAACTATCACATAACAACGGAAATGTTGTAGATGGAGTGGGTATCTCTATTGATAAACTCCTCCAGTTAACATATGGTTATCTCATAATAAAAATGAAGTGGTCTCCAAGGTTATGTTCAGATATTGTTTTGCTCGTTTCTACTTATGGTCTACTCATTGCAGTAATATTTCTTTCATCTACAAGTGAATAGGTGTGTGCAACACATTATTCTCATTCGTTATTTTTGGAAAAAAAGGAAAGAAAAGGTCCTTCTAAGCTCCATAATGATGACTTGCTTCCTGCACACGTAGCTGTGCTTAAGACTAAAGGTGTCATTCAGCATAAATATGCCCATACCTGACTGACTCTACGATGGTAACATAAGCCTTGCACTGTCTGGCCCACTTGGGTGCACGGTTGAGGTGAGGTGATTTCACCTTACCATTTTAAACCAAACTAAGAGTTGAGATGAATAAGATGCAAAGTATTCACACTATTTTTTCAGTTTGTTTTATATGACCAGTGGGCTTTCATCCAGTGCATTGTTCAGGGCATTTGACAAGTATTAGTTTTACAGATTTCTACTCCATCCATTATTTTCCAACTTTGATGACTGATGCAATAATTATCTTCATGCATGCAGAAACATTCTAGTTAGTGGTCCCCACTTCCATACCTGTTTGATGTGATATATCCATCACATATGGTTGGCCAACTGTCTCTCTCGAATCACCACTTTAATTTATTATCCCTTCCAATTTCAATTTGAATTTTCTTCTAATTTTCAGTTACTAGCCCTTCAAGTGCTCACAAACTTGAGCCATTTCTCTTCGGAATATGTGAGGGTCATGCAAATTCTTTCATCAAATCAACCCAAAACGGATGATTTAAATTTTTGGCCAATTGTATTTTAAATAAATCCAAACATTCAAAATCTTGAACAGTAATATATTCTTTTTAAATTTTCTATTTTAGACTGTTACTGGTCCAGCCATCAAACCCCAGGATTTTACTTGCTCTCAATGGTCAATGTCATCAATCTAGGGTTTAAGTTTTTATATTTAGTTTTTGTTTCTTATTTCTAGAATATTCTTAAAGACATGTTCTTCTTTCTTGTGTACCCAACAATTCAGTTTGGTTGGAATAGATTGTCTGCTAGAATTCCTTCCATTCTGATCTTCTTTCCTTCCTCATTCTTCTCTTCTTACATTGTCATGCCAATATTTCCATATCCCCTCTCTAATGCCATATGATTCTCAAAAAATGAAAACCAGGGAGTAAAGTTGTAAACTCGTAGAAGCTACTAGCCAATATAAATCATAAACATCCTAAATGTAGAAAAGTCTATTCATGCCATTTACACACTATTTGAAAACCACATGTTTCCCAAATTGAAGAAAGGAGTTGTCATCGTAGATTTAAAACTCGCCGAGAAATCAACAAAATCACGAATTATTCTAGTTTGGCAAGTTACTGGCAGGCAATTTCTGGCAAGTACTTCCCATGTTTTTCTCAGAAAACTTGTGAGTACTCATGTCCGTGCAGAAACTCACCAACCAGTAGATTTTATTTCTTTTTCAAAATCTTTTTCTTTCAAATATTTTTTTATTTTTAATTTTTTATTGCTTAGACATGGATTTGAAGGATTTTTCACAAAGCGTCAATGAAATGATCATCATCGGATTTGAAGGATTTTTCAGGTGTCATGATATTATGATGTGCATCGTACTTATTTTTTTGTTGTCCAAATCTAATAGAAAAGAGACTTGCAAATTCATTTTAAACTAGTTTACAAGTTATTTAAGTGTATTTTATGAATTTATATATTTATTTTATTTTCCGACTCAAGGTGGTTGAAACTACCACAAAAAGTTAAAAGTAACCAATAAACTGATGTTGCAAAATAAAGAAATCCAACCCCACAAATACAAGACATCACGCTCAACAGTTTGTGCTGAGCTTAATATGCAGAAATTGAATATACTTCACTAAAAATGGATAAAGCATTTATTTCCTTTTAATACCTAATAGTAAGATGAAAGGATAAATTTGGAAAGAAAATGAATAAGACAGCAATGAGCAACCACCTACCGGGTCCACTTTTCCTGAGATATTGTTGCAGAAGAATATTGGCTGATTAAATTTCTCATCATGGATGTAAAGCTGTAGACAAAAGAACACAGATTCAATAAGAAATTAATCACGATGGAAATTGTATCATAGTTTATGTTTGCTAATCGCATTAACCACGCTCTTTACAAACCAATGGAAAATAAGAATAAAGGAACTTTGTGTCATGAATGATGCTAGCTTTAGAAGAAAATATATAAAAGTGCATGTAAAGGAAGATAAGCTAGTTTCAAATTCTTGACAATACACATGCTATAGATATAACCATTCACTGAAATTGCAAGCAATTAATTATGCTAGACATTACCGTTTGATACATACACCCGGTATAAATTGGAAGTAGTGCACATGATAAAATGAATGAATTTAGAATCTCCTACTAGGAAGCGAGTTAAGAAGAAAGCAAAATATAAAATAAGAAACAAAATCTACAGTTATCTTTATCAAAAAAAGTAGTTCATTCCAGGCATGCATGGTGATCTGCCTATCTACAACTATGGCTGTGTCACTACCTCATGGAGTGCTCTAAAACGAAAAATGAAAACTGCCCATAAATTTATCTAGTAAGAAATGTTGTGAAGAGAAAATATTTTCATAAAGTACAAGTATATCTCAAGGCAAATTCATAACAAATAAACACCAGTGCACATAAATATCCAATGACGCTCCGAAAAAAATACACTTGCTGGAACTAGATATGAAAAATGATGAGTAAAGAAGAGAATACATAACCATTAATATATAAAAAACGAACTTCAGAAAACAAGAATGTTAATACAATACAAGGATTCACCATTGAATTTATAACAGTACCAGGGGTAGGTCAAAAGCCACAAAGGCCCCAACAGGTTTATTTGCAACAAATACCATCCGAACATTTGACAAATATATTGTCCCTTTTGTATAAACTTTACCTCCAGGAGCCCTGTTCAGAAACATTGACAAAGAAGTTCAGTATGCAGATTTTCTGATAATTATTTTAGTCCAGTTCAGTCCCGTAAAAGTCAGATCTTTCCATATTTTGGCTATAAAAAATATAGAGATCGATTTTGATAAAGATCAGATTGGTTTGAATGCATTTTGTATGGGTTTCATACCCAAACCCTAGTCGCTTGTTTCATACACAAACCCTAGTCGCCGATTGGCGCAAGCTGGGAGGATACTGGCAAAGGTGAAGTGATCCGGTTGAGCGTCTGTTCTTTGCATTTGGTGAAACAGTATCAATGCATCTTCAAGAAGCCCATGTCTATGGTAAGCTACCATCTGAGAAACCCGCTCCCAGCTCGTGTGACTCTGCCTCTCCTCCCAGCTCGCCCCTGTGTACCTGGCCCCCCAATACCTAATTCACCATACTAAAAACTAAACCCTTCCACCCGCATGTGCATACCGGTATATTGAAGTTTTTTGGGTCATTTTTAATCCCCCAATATGAACGGACGTGGTAGGATACCACCTAGATAGTGAACCCCGTGAATTAGCCAGAGAGCAATGCGAAGCTAAGTGTTCTTTACCAACAAAGAAAGCACATTTCTTACACTTTCTAATCCATTTGAAGTAGTATTTGAATATGTTGGGCCAATAGTAACTAGCTTTCATACATTTTAAAGTTGTAGTACGTGTTGAAAAGTGACCTCCTGTAGGTCCTTCAAAAATCGAGATAAAAATTTCTAAATTCTATTATAATCAACATGTCGTAACAAGATTTTATTTATATCTCTTTTAAATAACACGCCATCAATGAAAACATAAGGTACAACTCGTAAGCTAAGTACCTTCATTTGCTCTTGTCCATACCTTCCAGATAAGTGTCATGCTATATATATTTAACTAAATCAATCATCCATCTTGACTTCTAAACTTTTTGAATAAGCTTGGTTTGCTGATTTTCTCGGTCATTTGTGCCAAAGTATTTGACTCTTGATAAGTAACTTTAGCATGCTATTCTAGATCATCTGATTTTGTTGCATGTTATTTTTCCATATCAACAATTAGATGCTCACACAAACCTTTTCCCCTTACTATTTTTCCAACGTAAATGTCAACTTCGTATTCCATAACCTTCGTAATCCAACCTACTCTCTTCTCACTACACTCCTTATTCAAAAGAAAACTTTAACACTTGGATGAGAGACTAAGGCATGTATGTTGTTATTGGAAAGCACGTACTTGAATTTTTTTGAATCCTCTAAATACTGAAAGTACCTTTTTTCAAGAAAGGTGTACCTTGTCTCATAGTCATGTAGACTTTTTCCAAAGAAAGCAATGGGCTGCTCGATATTTTCTGCATTAATCTGAGTTAACATAGTTGAAATGTTCTCACTCTCGTGAAGTGCATACATTGTAAAATCTTTATCAAAATTTGGATTTGCAAGAGTAGGAGCCTATGAAATGGTTTTTTTAATTGCTTTGAATCCTTTTCTCCATTTTTGGTCCAAGAGAAAGTCTTCTCTTTCTTTAACATAGTTGTCAACGGTTTGACTAATGTTGCAGTAAAATCTGGAACAAATTTTCTAACAAAGTTAATTTTTTTGAGAAAATTTGCAATGCTTTCTTATGATTAGGTAAGGATAATTGTGAAATAGCTTCAATTCTAAAAGGATCAATAGCTAAACCTTGTTTAGAGACAATATGACCAAGCAGTTTACCTTGATGAACTGAAAAAATGGACTTTTTGGGGTTCAAGGATATTCTAAACTATCTGCAAAGCTAAAAAGTCTACCTTAAATGCATTATATGTTCATTATATTTTTTGAAAACACGGTGACATCATCTAAATAAACTAATATGCATTTATTTAAAAGCTACGAAAATACATATCCATTGCACATTGAAACATTGTCTTTGGCATTTGAAAGACTAAAAGGCATTCTTTTGTAAGAAAAAGTATCACATTTAGTTGTGAAGGCTATTTTGTATTTGTCTTCCTCACGCACAAGGATTTGATTATATCCACAAGTAGCCATCTAAAAGAGATAATTTGTTCGAACCGAAACTGCTTCTCAAAATCTTATCCATATTTGGCGGTGGATAATTATCTTTTAATGAATCTTTATTAAGGTATCTTAAATCCACACATAGCCTAATATCTCAATTCTTTTTCCAAACAGAACAATATTAGCTACCCATCTTGAATTCTTAACCAGAAAAATAATACCTGATTTGATTAACTTAGATAACTCTTTTCTCATCAATTGCTCAATTTTTGGATTTACAGGCCTTTGCTTCTACCTAACTGGCTTGGAATTTGGTTGTAACTCTATTATATACTTGAGCTAAAATTGGATCAAACCCTCTCAGATCTTGGTACTTCCAGGAAAAAACATCTCTGAATTCTTTACATAATTTTATAAATGATTTTTTTTTCAGCTGAAGAACATACCTTTCCAATAAGTAGTTTATTTTCGTCATCCACCAAGATTTCTTCATAATTATCTACATGAGTTGAAATCTTGCCTTTTTCCTTTCTTAACTGATCATCAGAATTGAATATGTCTTCTAGAGTGACCAATCCTTGAGGTAAATTTTTTTTTTAACTAAACAATCTGGTCACCATAGAAGTCCTGCAAATTTTCTTGGTTTACTCTGAAAAAAATTCATCTTCTTTACTCAGTAAAAATATTGAAATTTGTTTATCATATTCAAAAACCTTCCAATTCTCTTCTAGTACCTTGTTGTTTTCTATCTGTTCTAGTACATCAAAACTAGCACCAACCATTGGAAATCTTTCTACATGCTTATTTTCAACTCTTGGGATAGATTGAATGTTAATAGCACCAAAATCATCCATTAAGTATGAAACTCTATGTTTTAATACTTCAACAATGAATTCTTACACACATTAAATTTTTTCACTTGATTAAGTACTATTTCTGAATCACCAAAGACTTGTAAAGTACTCATACCTCTCTTTCTAGCCCATTACAAGCCATGAATTAACGCTTTGTATTCAACTACATTACAAGTAGAAGAAAACTGCAAACTTAAAGCTGAAAAGTACCTTTCATTTGAAATGGTAAGCAAGCATTAAACCTACACCTTGTCCCTTTTTATTTTTAACTCCATCAAAATGAAGTTTCCATAGACCTTCTCATTGCTTCTTCTATCCTGAGACAACAAGGGAATTGGTACATTTTCTTCATGCAAGCAATAAACACTGAACAAATATTCTTCTACTTCCTTGAAAAGGTCATAAGAATTTCTTCTTGAGTCTTTTCATCCATGAACAGATTAGAAACACCATCTAACATGGAAACATGGACTATAGCATAGAAATCGACCGATCTAAAATTGAGTTATTTGTTGCAAAGATTTGAAACATGAGGCTCAATATGAAACCTAACCTTTACGGTAACCTTAGTTCCATATCGTGTAGTAAAGAACAAAAATGACCAATCTAAAGAAAGATAACCTCCTATTTTTGTTGTAAAATCTCGTGATAAACATAAGGCAAAATAGGGAGGAAAATCTACAACAGTCACATCTTGTAGAATTGTAACGTTAGGACAAGCATGTAAAGTTACTTCCAGGTTCTGATAATACCAACTATATTAGTTGTTTTCCCATCTAGTTACAACACGCTTTTCTTTGTAGGCTCATACTCAGGCCCAACTTTTCTATGATTTATTTTGGCATAACTTTGCTACTTGCACCACTGTTAACCATGCAATTATGAACTAAATGGTCTCCAATAATCAAAGATAAATAAAATGGTGGTGGATTCTTGATAATGTGATCATTTAAGACCTTTTAACGATCCATTTAACTTATTTAATTCATTCCTATTCCACTATTCCAAGGACCATGTACTATTTATGGAGTTCCTTTTAACTTGTTTTGAAGAAATCTGCATCTTATCAAGTTCATGAGAAAGTAGCTCATGTTGTCTTGGAATACTTAGAGCATCCCACATTGAGATATTAACATTATGCTTTTTCATTACATCAACAATGTTAAAATAAGCAATAGTTTTGGAAACAAATTCTACTATTTTAGCATAGGATTTGGTGAAAATTGAATTTGCTTCAGCTACTCTTGATATCTGGGGTATAAACAGTCTTCTTGGATCAGGTTGTAACTATTTTTACTATTCTTTACCAGCTGAAACACTTGCTATTGTTTTAGGAAAAACAATGTTATTTGCTAATTTTTGGTCTGTACCTACTATTTTTATCTGTCATTATAGGCGTAATAGGTATATTGTGATACACCAAACTTGTTGAGGGATTTTACTGAGTACATGCACAAATAATTTGAGAATGGATTCTAGATGCACAAACCAATCATTTTTAGCATAATATTAAGGCAAAAACACTTGAAGTATTGAGGGAATGATTCACAACAATATTGTTAAGATAAACATGCACACTAATATTTTACAAAAATAACTAAATTTGTAGCAAGGTAAGATGATTAATCAGGGAATTTGACATTCACAAGAAATAATAAGGTATACACAAAATTGTAATTAATTGGAAAGTAAAAAATAAATTCTCATTCAAAGGTAAAACTGGTAAAATTCACTTGAACACTCATGTGTCCAAAAATTCCTCCTTTTTGTGCCTTGCAATTGCACACAATATATAACAAGTTTATTCATCCCACCCATCCTAAAAATAGGCTAAAATTGTACTCGCCCATGCATCCTATTTTTATCCTTTATCATGAATAAATAAAGGAATAAAAATAAACATACTAATTCAATAAGGGATTAATAGCATTCATTACAAAAATACAATCCAATTAAACTAAAGTTGACTATTCTATTTTTACCAAAGTTGGATGAATAATTTGGCTAATAATAGCCCTTGCTTGCTTGTGTAAGTCTCCTCCAATGTGCATGCAATCTCTATCTTCTAGTTCTTGATGTGACACTTACAATTTGATCTACTTGTAGTGATAAAATTGGAATTCTTTAATTCTTCCCCTTGGATGCACATGCAAAAATAAATCCCTCTGTGAGAAAAAAATAACTCCTTTATTTGCAATACTTTGAAAAATTATTCACCCATGTATTCCATCATGATGAGGTCCACTTGCAAGTTTTGATGTTGACAACTCCTTTGTCTTCTTGTGGTCACATGAAAATTTGACTCCTGTGCATGTGCTTAACTTGTATTAATTTCTTAGTCACCTTTGTGGTTTAAAACATGCCACTTCATTAGCACCCTTAGTCACTTTAATAAAGTGCTTTGGTCTGATAGTCTCTACCCCTTCCTTTGGTCGCACCATGCATATGACTTTGGATATTGGTGACATATGTTTTTGGTCCCCTCTTTAATATTAACATGGTACCATTGAATGTATTAAGGTCATGGGACCTTAATCATTTATTGGTCTATTGGTTTGACCATGGCACTTTTGATCATAGCATCTATTTTGATTTTTACACGGTTGAATCTTATACTGAGGTGCTCTTTGATCATTGTGACACCTCTACTTGGCAATGTGGCTGGACTTATGATTGGGTCCTTCGTAATAATGTAGTTTTGGACCATAGTTTGAACATGATTCTACTAAACATTATGTCTTTGGCATATTATATACTTTTGGAAGGTTCGGCCCCATCCGACGATGATTACACATGGTTTAGAAGGTTGCAAACCTTAGTGTAAGGTCAAAAAATAATTATTTTCTAAATATTATTTGGTCCACCTCCACGATGGCTTAACCCATGAGCATATTTTTGGTGATCTTTTTCGGTGAAAACACAACCCTAATTAGGATTTCATCATGCTTCTAACACGTGGATGATCTGATCTCCGGGTTAAGTTTGTGGGCAACTATGGTAGAAGTTTTTTTAAAACTCCCATATTGCCATCAACCGTTTATTTAAGGTACTTTTTGATCTACATAGGTGATATCTCGAGCATCTGAATTTGCATTGATTATGGGTTTGGAGATCCTACAACTTCTTCCTATTCGTTGATCTTGTGTACTTGTTGATCTTGCACCATCGATCTGTAGCTTGGTGGTTGGCTTGGGTTATCATCTGATACCATCGATTTTTGCATGGTTGATTTGGTACCATTGATTTCTAACTCACTTTGGTTGAGTTAGATCACCATGAGTTAATTTGGAAAAATTCTTTTATTTGTACCCTAAAACAATCATTTGCATGCAAATTATGCTTTAGAGGGCGTGAAGCCACTGACAAATTTTTCCTACTGTCATTGATGTGTTATGTGGAAGCTAGATTTCTCGCACTTTTGAGACCCATGAAGCTCTATGACTTCATATATTTGAATAATTTTTCCAATTTTGAGTTCTTTATAAGATATTTGGGAGCTATCCACCATTTTGAGCTCTAATTCGAGCTAGTTCTACTTATTTTCTCGAGCTTGGCTACTTCATTATCACGAGCCTCTATGAGATTCTGAGATATTTGGTTGTGTTGGCCATCATTAATCTTTATTTTGAGCTTGATTTAGGTATGGGGAATCCATTTGAAGCTCACTATGGTTTTGACGTCATTCTCTGTCGGCCACCATTATGAGGAAACTTTGAGCTCATTCTTCTCTAATATGCTACCTAATATTGAAGGAGGTAAGGCCATGGTTGTCTTTGAGCAATGTAATAATGATTTCTTGTCATTTTTGCTCCTCATATACTGAAACTTTGAAACATTTTATTTTTATGTGTCTTCTGGAATCCTCGTATTTGAACTTTGATTCGGGTACTTGAAGTTTGGTCCAATTTGTGATTCTTTGGGGGTTTCAATCATCATTTTTGATTTTTGGTGAGTTTTTCTTTGTTTATAGAATCTATATATGTACTTGGTATCTAATTTTTTATTGCATTCGTATCTTGTAATGTTGTAAGTGACTCAAACTTTCTTTAGTGGCTCTGCATGTGTAATTCTTCTATGACCATGTATTGTTATTCTTTTCAAACTCATCATTGGGGTTGTTTGATGTTTTTTCACAAGGATTTGCATCTTATCTTTGTCTCTTGACAACCATGGCCACCATTTTTTTTTGCATTTGGGTTGTTATGGACATGTATTTGCTTCTATGGAGATTTTGAGCTCTTGTTGTTACATTATCCTCTAGAATTTGGGGCCTTATATTTGTAAATGTATCCAGATTGTAGGGTTTTTGCTTCTCCTTTCTTAGGAGATCTAGTATTCAACTTATTTTCCTTCAATTACTTGATATTATGTTTGTTGAACCTTTAAGAAAACCAGATATGGCTTTCTTGAACTTGTTGTTGTTTGGTTTCATTGGGTTTCTTCATATCCATGTATAAATTTCACCTTTTAGGTTGCCTTGATCTCAACTTTCTAGAAACAATCTGAGAAAAATTATGTGAGTTCATAATTCCTTAATCTTTTGTGCATTTAGGTCATGATCTCGAGCTTGTATGCTCTAGAGCTTGAATCACCGATAATCAATCTGGGTGTTCTTACTTTTTCTTGCACCCTCATTTATCGTGATATGGCTTCGAGATCCTTTTTAAATCTTGACTATGAAAATTTTTTTGCTCCATTATTTTCTTGCTCCCGAAACTATTTTAAGGGATGTTCACTTGATGGTTCTATTTTTCAAATATATTTACATTGTTTTCCTATTATTTTCTACAATGTTAGATGGTTTTCTATGATCTTTGAAACATATCTTATCACACTTTTCCTTAGAAATGCTATATTTTGATATTTGTTACTTATATTTCCATTATTTATAGCAATGATGATGGCCTTGAACTCAATTACTTCTTATTTCAATATTTAAAATGAAATCATAATTCGAGAAATATGTGTTCTAAAAATTTGTATTCATGTTCAATATAATCATAGTGACCATTCTCAATTGAATTACATCATATTTCTTATTAAGCCCTTGACTTTTGCATTTTTATTTTGTTCGAACAACGTAAGGAATTACGATTGTAAGTTATATTCCTCTTCCATCTTTGAATATTATTTTTATGGACTTTATGGAACTGTTGATCTAGTCTTTTGATTCTGAAAAATGCAGCCCTGTAGCCCATTCCATCCTTTTATCTTGATATTTTGTGCATGGTGACTTCATATTATAATCATGTATCCTTATAAAGCATACCCTGATTATGTGTCCTAATTGAACACTTGCAACAACCTTGACAAAGATTTGCCTCATCATTTCATTAATTACTTTGTAAAAAACTTGAGTGATTCAGTTCGGTGGTGGTTGAAATTGATATTTTTAATGTCCATTAATTCATGAATCTATGCATTCTTCTAATGAGTATTTCAACATTGTAGAACATCCTTTTAACCACTTTGATTTCCTCATATTATTCTTTTTCATTCTAACACTTGAAAATAACTCTTTCTTTGATCCATTCTCTGTAAAAATGTTTTGAAGATACATGAGTTTGATCTCTTCATTTGGCTCATAACCCATTGTATCTCTTGTCTTCATCTTGCTATGTTTTTCCTAAGTTGTAGCTTTCCTCAAAAAGTGTAGATGGTTACCCAAACATAGGGATGTTTTCTTTTGTCTTAACTATCTAGAAATTCTTGGGTTCCTTCTACATCAACTCGAACTCACCCCTTATGCATTGTTTTAGTAAATTTTCATTACTATGTCCCTAAAGAATACTCGTTCTGTGTAAATCATTTAGATGTGATGATGATATTCTCTTATAGACAATAGATATGGGGATAGTGAGTAAAATATTATTTTCCGTACTGCATAAGTGTACTTTATTTCATCTAAAACTATACTTGATAGTTTTGTTCAAAAGAAAGTGCCCTTTTTGGAATTTGTACTTTGACCATTGTAACAGATATGAATGAATCCTTTTTCATGAAAGCATGCTAACCACCAAACGAGAAATCAGAATTTGGTTTTTAATCATATTTTTATAATATCTTGCATCTATGTCCTTGACTCTGCCATGTACAATCTTCCTTTTCTTCAATTTATATTAAACTATGATTCGGTTTGGTACCACTGTTAAAGCTCCAAAGATGACCAATCATCATTATCTCGCACTTTTGTATGCATTCCATTTGTTAGAAAATTGCAGCACTAAACTTGCATTTTTTTATGGATTAGTATAGGTACATCTTTGTATATTCAGCCTTTAGTCTGAATCTGAAAATAAATGTACTTTTCTAGTTCAAATTGTAGAATGTAATACTTTTGATATGTAAACACAATAGTTAGTGTTTATTTCCTTCTTCTTACCTATACCTACACATTTAGATAAACTAGTTAGAAAATATTAGGCTTTTTGGCCTCTCTCATGTTCCATAGTTTTTCTTTTCTCTTTCTTCTTTTAAAATGATTATGGGAATCATATACGCTGATGTAGAATACTACTCTTTTCAATTATGTATTTGTATCGATGTATATTATGCTATAACTCATACCTTCGATGTTAGGATATCCATTTGCATGAAATTAGATAGTACAAGAATATGGATTAAAACCTTGAGCTCATGAGTGATAGTCTTCTTTTCCGTTTACTGAGTGTACATAACACACTCGGATAGAGAGGATGAAGATGAAGTAAAGTTGAAGCTAGAAGTGCAAAAATGGAGATGAAAGAAACTCAAGGCAATGATGGGTTTTTTCCTACTCATTTACTCATCTTTTCATGCACATGTACCTTCCACTTTAGTAGTTATGAATTGATTTTAAGTTACATCCCACACTTGTGCGGAAACATTTAAATCCTTTATGAATAAAATATCAATTTTTTTGAACCGAGTTGTGTACTTATTTACGCATTTTAGTTTTATGTATGGATTGTATAATGAACTAAAAAAATCAATAACATAATTTGATGTACTTAATTATGAAGGAGAGAACTTCAAAATTTCTACAACTTTAATAATGAACTCCCAATTACTTGTGATCTCAGTAACTCTTTCTATTGTTTCAAAAATTAACAAATCCACCTATTTTTAATTTTTTCTTCATCAAGCTAATACTTCCGTCCTTAGGGATTTTGTGTTCTCTTGCTAAAGATAAGCATGAAATTGCAGACTATGTAGTTTGTTACATTTTTCAACAACACACATAGCTATAAATTTTGTGTAATCATCAATTGTTGCAACTGAAAATATAATAATAGTATATTGTATCTCGCCTAGTTAGGTTTACTTCACCAATTCCATCTATCATAATGAAGTTTCAAGTTTCCAACTTTTGCACAAGTGTAAAAATTTTCAACACTTTCTCATTTTCTGTGAGAGGAGGAGTTACGGTTGTGGAGGAATGCAAAAATAATCCTAAGGAAAGTTCAATTGGTTGTAAGATGGTATTTCATCTCCGATCCTCCCATTTTTTATTGTATATTTTTTTCCATTTTAAATCTAACCATAAAATGTTTCAAGAGCCTCATTGAAACAAGTGACATGGATTTCCCCTCCTTCTTGGTCCAAAAATAAAACCCAAAGAGGGAATCGCTTCGCTTTATGTTGTGATATTCTCATAGGGTTATTTTTATAAGGAAATGAAACTTTATTAACCACAATTACATATATGTATTCAATACATTTATTTGAGTTGGCATAGTTACATATTTTGATTGAACATACTTTTTAATTGGAGGTGTTTTTGAAGCTTACTACTTTGGAGAGCATTTGTTGTTTTTAGTGTTATTTTCCTTCCATGTGCAACATGGTTTGGAAGTCGAATTAGAGAACTGATTATCCTATGTGTTTCTAAAACAATATCCATATCAATGATAGGAATAGTCCTACAAGAAAAAAATTATGGAAGGTGATAAAATTAGAAATAGTATAGGGGGAAGTATATAGATTGGAAATGGAGAAAGGGTTGAAGCTTACAATTCATGTTTTATAATTCTATAAGAGGATTTATGTAAACAACTATGGATCGTTCTTGTATTATTTTTGCACATGAATTGTAAATTTAGAGGGAATAAGTTTTTTTTTGAAAGTGTTGCTCATCTAAAATGTCAACACGATGTTGGACCTCCGCGTGAAGAAAAAAATCGGAGGGGGAAAAGTGCAATAACTGAAATGTAGGTTCAACATTAAAACACCAATTAATCATGTGTTGAATTCCTTCAGGTGTCAAATTTGTTCCCATGGTAAGGAAAAGATGCCCAAGGAAGTGGGAGGTATGCACAAAGCTACCTAAATGCTTAAATACGTTGTAAATCCTAATAGATATTAGAGAATACAATTTACGGATATGTAAAAATTCTATAGTTTTGCATATTCAAATGTGAAACAAAAGATGTTTGCATTTGTGAAATGTTTTTGGGTAGACATCATAGTAAAGGTTATGTATATTTAAGTGAATGCAACACATGTATAATAAAAATATATTTTGAATAGTTGTAACTTTTTCTATTTAAAGGAAAACAATTTTAAAAAGGCTTCCCAAACAATACTTCGTAAGATATACACAACAAATCATTTTTCTATACATCCAAAAAAAAAAATCAAGGAATTTACAACTAAAACTTGTTATATGTAAAGAATCTCCGATTATGTATGAAAGTAAAACATTTAATAAGAAGGCATAGAGCTACACAAACTTTGTTTCTAAAGGGATATACAACAACAACATTTCCGTATTAAATGCAAACAATTATGCAATCTAAATTCAACAAAAATTTTACCTTTAATGAAATGTAACTAAACTTGTAGCAATGCCAAAATAAATGGGAAATTGTATAGTTTTATGCAAGGTACACGTGCAATTATTTTTTTGCCAGAAATGACATTTTTGTGTTCTCTTAAAATTTAGAACCGCAAAATAAGAACATCAAAAGTAAACTTGGATTAACAAAAATTCCATTTTGATTTCTTTGTACATATTTATTTCCACAATATAACTAAGGATCTTTAAAAAATGAGTTACATAATGCAATTTATTAACACATAAGTTGTGATCTTGTATAGAATGTTAATAAATTTAAAACCGTTTGTATAGAATGTGAAGTTGTATAGTTTGTTTCCTTGTTCAATCAATTTTTTTAGAGTGCAAACATTAATTCAAAGTCCTCTAACTATTCTCTGTGATGAAAATAAATATCATATACAAAGGTTTAGCTGCAAACATCTATAAAATTTATAGTTTATCAAATTGTATAACTATATTTTTGTATGTAGACATACTGAAAGAAGAAATTAGAAAAAAATTATTATTTCAAATTTAGAAGCAATATTTTTCCCACATGTCCTTCCATAATATGTACATGAATTGAAATATTACGAGTTACATATTCCAATATATAAAAAAAAAAAAAAAACTCAAAATATGACCATTATAAGCTATTTTTTGTATATAATTTCTTGTTCCTTGTGTGGATAATGTTTTTCATGTTACTTGTTATGTTTTCTAGTTAGTGTTTTTTTATTGTTATTCCAATATTCTTCAATTTGTGGGAGGGTTCAGTTTTAGTGCATCTTATCTATAATCATAAGCCAAGAAAAATCCTTGTAAATGTGGTGCAACCGTATGGAACTTGGAGAGGTAAAGTGAGCACATTGACAATAAGTGGAGGTGATGTCTCACCATCTTTGTTATCACTGGTTTTGATGGATTTTATTTCCTGTAATGAAAACATTTACAAAACATTGAATCCTTTTACACTCTTCCTCCCTTTTCATGTTTGGTGTAGTTATTATCATGCACATTGGAGCGGGATTGTGTTTCTAGTCATCATCATTTCCAACTAGAGGGGGTGTGCCAATCAAAGAAGGTATTATTCTCTCCTACAAAATCTTTAAAATCGTTTTCATTGATCAATCTAACACCCAACTTGGAGCATTTCAAAATGGCCTCATATGCAAACCAACTCCTTAGCACAAATCGAATCCTATCATTTGGTGAAGGAACATGTCGCCACATGTTTATTTAGAAAAGGGAAAGAAGAAATATGTTTATCTTTTGTATTTGTATTATCTTTAAAGGGATATGCCAAAAGAAAAGGTAAAAAGAAAATATAAGTGAATTTATGATAAGGATGACAAGCAATTAGAAATGCACACAATAAAAACAACAAAAATGAGATTGATATCCATAAAAATAAGTAAGTGAATCAATTTAAAATAATTTTATAGTTAATAACATAAAAAATTATAATCTATAACACAAAAACTGAATTATTTCATTTTAAAATAACAAGTTATAACACTCACATTTTCGACACACAAAACCCAAGACAAAACTTAATACTTAATTAGGAAAATATAGTATAATTTTTTTGTTTAAAAGGGTTGTAACAAAATACTAACAACTAGGTTTAATTATTTTTGTTTAATAAACTTCACACATTTGATGGGTTGTCAAATATTAAATTAATAATTAACATTATTAATTTACACTAAGTCCACTTTGGGATAAATTCCTTTCTAGGGTTTCCGTTAATTCACATTATTTAAAATATCAACTGGTCAATATTTCCTAAGTTTAATTCTTACTTCTCACAACAATTAACAATTTAATGTCCCTCATGAGATTGTATAGCTAAGCATTTTAAATTCCACTATTTAACCCTTATAATTCATTAGCTAAGTTACCCCTTTTCCAACAATTATTTCATGAAACCTTATAATTCCAATGTCATTTATTTTCTTCAGATTCTAAGGTTAAAGTCTCAACTTATCCTAACCATTAATTGGCCCCATTCAACTCAAATACCCATACTTTTTAAAATTACCCAACCCCATAAAGTGCACAACTTGAAATGTGTAGGGTTGATCCTCAACCCTTAGATTAAATGGATATGCACCCTTAGATCTAGGTATTTTCAAATGAACCCTAAACATCCTTATGGGGTCTTCTTATTATTTATTTTACCCTAACTCATTCATTTGCTCCATTTTAATTTTCTAGGTTGGAGGATTGGAAACCATGGAAGTAAGAAGTGAAACCATGGAAAAAATTGTTTGGATCTAGTTTACAAATGGGGAAATCTTCTTCCATTCTTATCTTCATAGTTTACTTAATTCATGGGTTTGTTATTACAAGGTTCTCTATTTGTTTATGGTAGAGATTCCACCATGAATATGGTTTTTTTATTTGGTTATTTACATTCTAAGTTCATTATTTGGGGAAAAACCTAATTTCATTAGATCTATGAGATTATACACATTAGAATGCCCATTAACTGATTTACACTCTCAAATGAATGAATTTGTTCATTTACTAGTTGCTGGCATTTTCATTTTGACGTTTTAAAGCTCACATTTTAATTAAATCCATTCCATATTTTTCACAAAAGTTATTTTCAATTTTCTGTCAAAAGTGACAAAACCGCCACCCTAAGCAGGTTGGCGGTCCTGTGACCGCCACCCTGTCTATGTAATGATCCAAAAACCACAACTTTGGGCAGGGTGCCACTTATGAAACCACCTCTTTGCAAAGGGTAGTGATTCTATTTCCCGAAAACAAAACCTCAATATCAAGCATTTTCCAAAATATTTTCTACCTGGGTTGGTTTCTAAGGTAATATTAACTTTAATTAAGGTGCCTACAATTCAATAGTTGATAGATTTATTTCATTTCTTCATTTCATGACTTAAATCACTAAGTACATAACTTTTCCATTGCAATAGTGTATAAGAAACAACTACAAGATTTCCTTTCTAATAAAATTACTTTTAAGCTCTAAAAGAGAGAAATGAAATTCAACCAATTACTAAGTGCAATTTCTTTTCTTTTCACAACAAGAGTGATAACCATTCCAACAAGGAAATTCAAGTATAACTTTCATACATTCTTCCAACACAAACACAACCATTTTACCAAATGAAAGCACAAGTAACTATGATACATTTCCATATTTGATAGAAATACATTCTCAATAAATTACAACTTTCAAGTTCTTCTTTCACCCTTTTTCAATACAACAAAACTTGATAATAAACTTTACAAGAACTTCTATTTTTACAATAATACAAATTTCAACAAGGCAACAATGCACTTTCTTTTTCTCAATGAGCATAGTTCATTTTCTTACAATACAAAAGTTCTTCTTTCCAACAATATGAAAGAATAATTTACAAGTTTACAACTTTCACTTTTTCAACATTGGAACAACATTACAAAGGTGATCCTTTTGGCTCCAACATAGCATGACTCCTCCAATCTTCAACTTCAAGCACAACAACAAAAAAGGGGAGTAGGCAATTCTCTCCACCCAACCTATAATCCAATGAGAAGGAGAATTCATCCTCCTCATTGGCCTAACCCTAACAATGAAGTAATAGAGGGTATCAAGCAACCATGGAAACATTTAAAAGGCTTCCACAATAACCATTCACACCAAACTTTCCACAAACCAACATAATACAAAAATAAGAACAATCATCAAATATTCCCCAAGCACATAGGCTCAAATCCAAGCCAAGGGAGAGAAGAAACATGGGGAATCACTTATGACTCCCAAAGGGTTTAGGTGTCCACCTTAAAATCCTCCAAAACTTCATTCACACAACCACAACCAAACTCTTATCCCTCCCTCAATTTCTCTTATGTCTCCCTCAACTCTTATCCCTCCCTCAATAAACATATCAAGATAAATAAGAAATATTTCTTATTATCACAAGGTGGAACACCCAACCCCAAAAATCCCTCCAAATGCATAAAATAAACTCTTATCCCTCCCTCAATATTTCCCATTTTATTTCTCCTACACAACCTTAAGGTCATTTTATTCCCAAAACAAAAATACACAACATTCATTCATTTATAACCATTAACACAAAAATAAAAATAAAAAGCAAGGGTAAAGTCCCTACCTTTCCATTGCAAGAAAAATCCAAACCACAAACACAAGCTCTAAGCTTTCCAAGTCAAAACAAGCTTTAAAAAAATCCTCCAAGATCCCAAAAAACACTCCAAAAAAAGCTCCTCTAAATACAAGAGTGAAAAAAAACATCTAACCCAAAAACCATCAAATAAACTTGTATAAATAGAGAAAGGGAAGAGGAGGGTGAGGTGGCTCCATGTAGGATGCCACATCACTTCTCCTTAACACCACATCACATGGTCGAAACCATAAACCCAAAGCACAATAAATTGGTGGGTGAGAAATGACATGTTCTCCTTCCACACACAACCCATAACCATACTCTAAAGGACAAAATTAAAATCTCTTGTAATAAGGTGCAATTGTTAGTGCAGAATCACAACACCCTCAAATGGCCTGATGTTGAATGGGGCATTCGGTGTGATTGCACAACATGGCACCATCTCTCAAGCTATGGGACTTGTAAAACTTAAGATGGACCTCCAGAGAAATCTAGTTGTTGCTTCCTAATCTACATGCCATAAGCTACTCCGGTGCGAGACATAATCTAACTAATCATAATCTAACCATTCCAGGGGATAGGGAAAGAGATAGGGTGGAAGAGCCTACACTCAGCGGTGATACACCAGAAAAGGAAGTGGTTGATCACAAATCCAACTACCCTAAATGGAGAGAGGTGAGCGGAGGAGAGGGTGGACAAGATGCACCACGGACTAGAGATAGTTTTCACACGAAAACCAATTTGAAACCCATTAATCAAAACTCATAAAACCTGCAACAAACATCGAGTATGCACAATATATCCTGAAACGATGAGAGGTAAGAAGAAACAACAAAATAAGCCAATGATGGACAAGTTACATCACGAAACAGATTTTATTGCTCCAAAATGTTACACTGTACATGTACATCATCGGTGGGAAAGAGGAAAGAAAATGCCATTACAGAGCCATGCAAGGAGGCTTATACTCAACATTCTAACCTAAGGAAGAAAGAGAGGGGAGCAGAGAAGAAACAATGACCAACTTTTAATATGCCCCTCCTATACAATATATAGAAAAATGAGAGAGAAAGAGAGGGAAAATTGAACTTTGTTCCAACCACCCATACGATGCATTGAATCCTACTCTAAAATCTCAACCACCATCAATCAATTCCCAATACGGATCTACCCAAAATCAGTCAAGTCCACCACTCTATTTTTTGGTGTGTTGAAGAAGGAAGAACAGCAGATCAAAAAATCAAATCTGGGTAGTTGAAGAAATCAGATTCTGCATTAACAGCCTGGAAGAAATTTTCCCATTTTTCACTTACTAAATCCTATTAAGAATGATATTTTATGTTTCCATGGTGTAGAGGGTGTCGATACATTTCCAAAAAGTCTTCTCTGCCCAAATCTGAGTTTCTAGTCAAAATATATGGCCATCTGAAAATTAGGGTCGTGGGCATGCCATGTTTAAAGAGTCTTTCTGTACCGGGTCCACATGGCAGCCTCGTGCATCTTGGAGATTTGGATCCTTCCTTATGCTCTTAAAATCACACCATATTGACACATGGCTGATTTTACAAGTTCCTTGGGATCCTTTGTATTTTCCTAAGTCTCCTTTCTTGGCAGGGCCAAAAGTCTGACCCTAGACACGTGGAGGCTTGGCGCTTGTTTGGAAACCCACCCCAAATTTTACTTTTGAAGTAGCGTCATGCTAACACTTGGCTCCCTCCACTAGCTTGCCTCTACTTTAACTATTTAACCCCTCGACTCTGTCCCTTTTTGGACTGAGACACGTGGAAGGCCCGTAGTCATTTGAAAACCTGTTTTGGATTTTACCTTTGAAGGAGGATCGTTAAGACACGTGGTGCCTTCCGCCTGCACTCTTATACTTAACCAATTTAGGCCCACTTTGGATTTTGACCTCTACTGACCATTGGCCACATGGAGGGCTGGTGCAAGTTTGGTCCTCCACCTTTGGCTCCCATCTTGAAATTGCTTGGCCGAACTGACACATGTTTCCTTCTCGCTTGTTTGGACTTTTCAATGGCCGGCTCTATCCTTTTTCGGGCCTAGGACACATGGAAGCTTCACGTTCATTTGAGTTTTCCCTTTTGATCTTAATCTTTGGAGATGCGCCAATGAGGCACATGGAGGCTTCCGCTGATTCTTCCATACTTAGCCAATTTTGGGGCTCGTTCTGAATCATTTATAGAGCCCAAAGACTTTGAAAGTTTTCTGTTCCTCTCCGAGAGATTTTGGTTTCTTTGACATTGTTTTCCTCCTTTGAAGACCTTGATTCTCTATTTTAGAGTCCCGTTGTTGCATGATTGTTGGATTTGAATTTGAATTCTATGGTTTCTTGTTTGGGTTCGTGTTTGATCAATTTTCCTGGGGGAAAATTGAGATAACAATTTGGTGACTTACGGGGACATCTACCTGCTAGATGAAGAGATCAATTGCCTTATTACATCCATTGGGCATGGAGTTGTGAATGATAGCCTGGAAATGATATTTTTCCGAAATGCACTCCTCGATTGTTTACATTTGCTGACCCTGAGCCTGTCCTAGAAATAGATTTTCTTGAAAACATTTTTAGTTGCTCTGCATTTGTTTTATTTTGAAATTAGCAACTATTACAGGAAACTATGGGTCTCTCCATCGTGAATAATGAAGGGCCTGGCCTTGGTAGCTCTAGGGCAATGTGAACAAAACTTATGTACAAAGACAAGATCATACATGCCTCAAATGAGACATGCAGAGTGTGTACAAGAACTTCTTCTATTGAAAACAAAGTCTACTACTACTCCTACACTAAACAGAGAGAAAGAAACTAAGCAAAGCCTACTACGGGAAGGGAAAAGTAGCTTCCCTTTCTCAAAAGAGGCAACCATGCAAATTATTTGACACTAAATATGGCTACTTGTATGAGTGAAAAATTGACTATAAGCTGGTCCTCCATCCAAATCATCAAGTTATCTACATCAACCAAAAATACCTCCTCAAGTTAATTGGTATTGGACTCTTAGAGGTGTTGATCGTGAACCTTGGTGATTTTAAACTCATCCTCATGCCTTGAAGTAGGCATGACTTGATCTCACTTCTCTCTTGGATCCAATGAATCCAAGTACCTTATTGGGTATGGTCTAATCCTTTAAATGTGCCCTTTGCTCTTAAATTTAACCCCAAAATGGAGTCTTTTGTGGACCTTCTTGGATGGATGGTGTGAGAAGGATGATTACATCCTCTTTCCTTTTTGTTCCTTCTCCTCTGAAGAACATGGAAGACTCATATATTCCATCCTTGGTTCCAGAGGGATGTTGTGAGACATAGGTTGTTGTTCTTGAATACCCTCCTTTATGGTAGTAGGCTCATATGCTTAGAAGGTGGGTGATAGAGGAGTAAATGATGTAATTTCCTCAGGATCCTCTCTATCAAAGAAATCCTCCAAGTTAGATAGATAATTTTTCTCCTTGTTGTCTTGTTGCATGTGCTCGACCTCCTCCATGGTGTCCTCCGATCTTCAAATTTCTCACCATGTTTCCCGTCATCCTTCAACATGAAGTTTGAAATCTCAAACTCCTATTCAACATTATAGATTGAAGGGGATGAAGTGGGAGGAAGAACTGAAGGTTCTTCTGTAGCCTGCTCCACACTTAGAGCCTCTGAAACTGTATGGTCCTCCTCCATCATGGGTTCATCAATCAAATCAGGTCCTTGAAATGAAAGCAAAGAATATTCAATTATGCTTTCTTCATTGATTGGCTTCAACACTGATTTTATCTCTTCCAGCTGCTCCTCTTCAATGGGGCTTAGAGATGATTGTTCCTCCTCTTTAACTGGTTGTGCAGCTTGGATTAGATCAACATTATCTTCAGACAGAGTTCCATTAGGGACATTGTATTCGAGAGAAAAAAATTGGTGATCTTCTTCTTGTAGTTTTTTCCTTCTCTCGCTGCAAACTCAGCCTCATCCACCACTTTGCCTCTTGACCTTGACCTCCTCTATTGGCTTGACCATCAAGGGGATATTTGTAAACCCAAATCTGGAAACCCAACTCTTCAGATCTTCTATCATTTCTTCTCTATTGGGTTCCTCCTCTTGCTGTTCTCCTTGACTGGTCTTTGGAATCTCTTCCCCATATGGAATTGGGAAGGCAAGAGGAGTGGAAAGTTGGGGACCTAGGGTTTAACCAGCTTTGTAATTGTTTGTGGTGGGGAGGGAAGTGAAAATTCTTGTTTGTTTAGAGGGGAAGACTATTCGGAAGTGAAAATGGCGAGGAACTGAGGTGGGATGGGAGATCAAGAGATGGAGAAAAGAAATTAACACTTGGGGCAGAAGATGAGAGGATTGACTCTTGATCATGTTGAAATGGTAAATTTTGAGAAAGAGAAAATGAAAAGCTAGGTGGTGGTGGAGTTACCCATTGATAAGGTTGTCTTGTGTCCAGCTCATAGGCCTCAATCTCCTCAATCCACTGTGAAAGTTGAGGCAACATTTCAACCATGAAGTCAATCTTCTCCTGAGGGTTGTAATGTCTTGGAAAAGGGCCTCCCCATGGAAAAGGTGTCCTGAAACCAATCTTAAATGCCTTCATCTCGTGATGTACCCTTGATTACACTATGTTAGCCTCCAATATTTGAATCTTCTCTAAAAACTAGCATTCTCCACATAGTTGTCACCATTGTATGCGCCCCCTTGTTCTTGATAAGCTCCATGGCCAAACTGATTTTGACCCTACTCATATGAGTAAGAATAATGGTTATGGATTTGATCATAATGCTAATCAGTAGGAGTTGGTAAAAACATTTGAGGCGAATGCACTTTTGTAGGTGTGAATTCCATTAAGGGAATGAAGTCATGATTGCACAACTTCATGAAAATGGAAGAAAAATGTAAGATATGGAAAGAAAAGTGAATGAAGATGGGTGGAAATGGATCAAAAGGTCAAGCAACTTCGAGAGATGAGGTTATTGACTAGATGGAGTTGTTAGTTATGCTTGCATATGCCTCAAAAGGCTGAACCTTAATAGGAACACACCAAAGCTGTTAAGATGAAGTGGTAAGGTGCTTCAAACCTACCCCACCTAGGCGTGCAAAACTGTTAATGCGAGAATCACAACACCCCCAAATGGCCTGATGTGGAATGGGGCATTTGGTGTGCTTACACAATATGGGACCATCTCTCAAGTTGCGGGACTTGCAAAACTTGAGATAGACTCGTTGTTGACGAATCACAAGCACCCACGGGACTCCGCAACGCGATCGTTTGAGACTCCCAAAGTGCGATTGCACAACATGGAGCTTTTCCCAAGTGTGGGACCTCGCAAAATCGGAAAAGCTCTCCGGATGAAGGCCGGCTCCTATTCCTCTGTTCAGATGCACCAATGAAACGCAGAGGTTTACCCAAAAACCTAATCTAACTACCAAGGAGACAGGGAGAGAGAAATGCATAAAAATAAACCTAAGCTAAGGAGGTGATGCACCGAGGAATGAAGAACACATGTTTTGCCAATTAAACACAGACCACAGAAATGGAATGCAATATTATGCACAGATAAACATATTCACAGTGAAAGATCAGGAGGATGCAAAGTGAAACACATAGAGGGTTGAGAAACATCCACAGTCATGCATTTATTTGCTCCGAAGGTTGATACAATACACTGCAAAAAATGCCCAGAGGCAAAGGTGCATTACGGTTTCAAATGGGAGGTTTGAGCTCCACAAATCCTCTTCAGGGGAGAAGAAGGGAGGAGGCACAAAACAAAAATGTTCGACCCTTTTTAAAACAGCCCCCTCCTTACATTTTATATGAGGAAAAAGAGAGGGAGAAGAGAATGATTCGGATCTGCCCCAACCACCTCCAAGACTGTACTTAACTCCTCATCATGGCGGTCGGTAAGAACCCCAACCACCCAAAAATGGCGAACTATATTTTTGAATTGCATTTGAAAGAAGTCCCGTCATATGCTTGTTGTTCGTGTATTCCCGACTTCCGCTTCCGCTGCGTTTTCCAAGTTTTCCCTTGTTTTCGGGTTCGGAGGTATTTCTCGCATGTGCATCGGGTTTGGGCGGTGGTGCATCATGTTTTCCCCCCATGCATCCCGACGTGTTTTCCCGATTTGCTTTTGCGTCGGGTTTTGGCGACCCAAAACATATTTTCTTGTGTCGGGTTCTTTAGAGCTCCCGACATGCTTTTTGACCATGCGAACCCGACTTGTTTTCCCGCCCCGGAAACCCAATTTCCTTGTGCGTCGGATTTTTTAACCCTTGCGACATGTCTTTTGGTGTCGGGTTTTGGTGGACTCCCGACATGTTTTCTCTTGTTGTTTCTCCGACGATGAAACCCGATCCGGAAACCCGATTTCCTTGCATCGACGCCGAGACCGATGGTGAGGACACGTGGCGACGTTTTATTGGCTCGCGGGCCATGCGGGCCAATCCTTCCATTTTGACCTTTTTGACCAAAACTTGGCCAAAAATCTGATATTTTCCCCCGACACCCGCCGTCCCCCCTGGGACACGTGGAAGCACCTCATTGGTTGCGGGCCAAAATTGCAAAAATCCCATGCGCCAACACTTAGCGAATTTTTTACCCTGCTCCCCCCTGACACGTGGCGCATTCTGATTCGCCGGCGGGGCCGCGGGCCAAAAATTTTCCTTTTGCAAATTTGTCCAAAACTTGGAATTTTCCAAGTTTTCCTCCGCTCTCCGCCACTTTCAAGGACACGTGGCGGCTTCCAAATGGTCAAGACTCTTGGGGAAAATTTCCCACAAAAACTCCGCCGAGCCGTAACTTGAAAAATATGAGGAGTTAGGGGGAAAATTTTACCTTTCCGGAAAGCTGATAAAAAGCTCTATCCAATGGTGCCACTTCCAGAAACTTTTGAGTGCCTGAAAATCGAAAAATGGAGACTGAGGCACAAGATAAGGGGAACAAAGGAGTTGGCCATAAATATGAGCGCGGGGGCATATTTTTGTCAACAAGACCTCTGGAGAAAATCGGTTCTTGCTTCCTAATCTACCTCGCCACAAGCTAATCTAGTGCGGGAAGAATCTAACTAATCCTAATCTAAGCTGTTCCAAGGGGACATGGATAGAGAGAGGGTGGAAGAGCCTAAACTAAGTGGTGATACACCAAAAAGGAAGTGGTTGATCACAAATCCAACTGCCTGAAATGGAGAGAGGTGAGCGGAGGAGAGCGTGGACAAGATGCACCATAGACTAGAGATAGTTTTCACATAGAACACAACTTCGAAACCCATTAAGCACAACTCCCGTAACCCACAACAAATGTTAGAGTATGCATAGTATACCCGGTAACGATAAGAGGTAAGAAGAGACAAAAATAATCCAAGGATGATAGATGCATCATGAAACAAATTTTATTTCTCTAAAATGTTCTTGTTATCCAAAATTCACCCCTCAAGGTAATTTTGATAACCTACATCAAATTCTTCAGTCCCGAGCAAGAAGATTGATTCAAGGCCTGAAATCATGTTTTTGGGGCCCCTTCGGCTTCTCTCTAACTCTCCCATCCAAGAAAAAATCCCAACGAGTTAGAAAAAATGGAAAAAATGCAAAAAATAAGGTCACAGGATTGTTTTAAAGCATTGCGGGTCTGAAGGGTGCGGATCGTACCAGTGCGGGTCGTACCAAGGTTCATCGTACCAAGTTTGCAGCTGAAATACAAAGAAAATTAGCTAAGTCAGACATTTTTGTCCTAGGCAGTCCGTGGGACAGTTGGGACGTCGGTACGCACGGGACGCGAATCGGCCAATTTTCCGCAAGTCAGTCAATTGCAGGCGGTGTGGAGATTTTCATCCGGGACAGCCGGGACAAAAGTACGTGCGGGACGTGCAAAGGTGAAAAGATCGAAAAGGGGACAAGGAATCCCTAATCACCCAATGTGTAAAAATGTTTCGGGACAGCCGGGACATGCAGCCCCGATTTTCCACAATATCCGCAACTCAAAGGAACATTCAACGTTTGACTCTTGAAACTTCAAACGGCCATAACTTTTGACTCCGAGCTCTGATTTTCACAAAATTAGACTTTCTGGAACGAGCACGACATCCTCTACACCAAAAAAACTGGATTTATTATTTTTAATGAGTGTAGATATATTTAAATAAAAGAAACATATTCGGCCCGATCGATTAATGCTCATTCCTGCAAATTACGTAAAAATGCCCGGACCCAAAATAGCTGCCCGCACTCGAGAAGGCCATAACTTTTGTGTTTCTCAAAAAATAACACAAAATTAGTACCATTGGAATCATGGCTCTGATTCTGATGCACATCAATCAAGAAATTCTAGATTTTATGAGAAATCGGTGGGGATTTTTCATAAAACATGGCTGGGTTCATAACAGTGTTTTATTTGGTAGTTGGGAGTGCAATTAAGAGGCATGGTCATCATTATTTCTCTGCTGCAGCACCTAGGATAGTATGGGGAGCCTTTTTCAAGTAACATACAATCATTTCACTCCATTTAATGCCTCTTACAAGTGGTTGAAGGACAGATTTCAGGATTTCCATTTCCCCTTCTCTCTCTCTTCTCATTTTCTTATAAATTGGAGTGTTGGGCTCATTGTAAAGGGGGTAGTTTTTGTAGCAAAGCTCTGCCAAAATTGCTTTTTGAAGCCAATGTGTTACAGGCCCTTGTTGTGGACTCCTTACATGGTGATCCAGGCCCTTATCTTGTAACCGATTGAACTGTGCATATCAGGAAGCAATAAAATATAAGTTTGTGGATGCATCTTCCCCTGCTGTGTTTTCTTGCATTCTTCTTTCCCCTTCAACCTTGATTACAAGAATATTGTGTCTATTTTTATGTTCTTGCAGGGATCCATTATCATTGTGTATGTTTTAAATGTTGTTGTGAATGCATTTTTCTAGATTTTGGATAACTTGCCATCACCCCTTCTAGTGTGCACTTTGCTTCTGTATCTCATGCATTGGAAGACTACTCTCACACTCTCCTTTTCTAGTGTATCACCGCTTTAGTGTAGGCTTTCATTTTATGTGTTCTCTCTCCCTAGTCCCTTAGAAAGTTAGATTGGAATAGTTAGTTTACCCTGCATTAGAGTAGATTGTGGCAGGTAGTTTAGGAGCAAGAACCAACTTTCTCTGGAGGTCCATCTCAAGTAGCAAGTCCCACAACTTGGAGATGGCACCCATGTTATCCAATCACTCCATGAGTTCAAGTATATGCACTTGTATGAACATAGGGGTGTTGTGATTCGGTGATAATAGCTTACACTATACATCATCGGTGGGAAAGAGGTAAGAAAATGCCATTACAGAGCCATGGGAGGAGACTTAGACTCCACATCATACCCTAAGGAAAAAGAGAGGGGGTAGAGGAGAAATAACGAACAACTTTGAATATGCCCCTCCTATACAATATAAAGAAGAATGAGAGAGAAAGAGGGAAAATTGAACTCTGTTCTAACCACCCTTGCGATGCATTGAATCCTTCTCTAAAAGCTCAACCACCATTAATCAATGCCCACCGCATATCCACCCATAATTTTTCAATTCCATCACTCTATGTATGTTTGGCATGTTGAAGAAGGAAGAACAGTGGATAAAAAAATCAAATCCGAGTAGTTGAAGAAATCAGATTCGTATTAACGGCCTTTAGAAGACATTTTCCCATTTTCACCTACTAAATCATGTTAAGAATGATATTTTATATTTTCATGGGGTAGAGGGTGTCGATACATTTCCAAAACGTCTTCTCCCACCCAAATCTAAGTTTCCAGTCAAAAGATATGGCCATATAAGGATTTGGGTCGTGGGTGCACCATGTTTAAGGAGTGTTTGTACCAAGTCCACAAGGCAGCCTCACGCATCTTGGAGATTTAGATCCTTCCTTATGCTCTTGAAATCACACCGAAATGACACATGGTAGCTTTTGTGAGTTCCTTGTGCTCCTTTGTATTTTTTTTAAGTATCCTTTCTTAGTGGGGCCAAAAGTCTAACCCTGGACACGTGGATGCTTTTCACTTGTTTTGAAACCCACCCCAAATTTTACTTCGAAGTAGTGTTGCATTGACACTGGCTCCCTCTCGCTAGCCTGCCTTTGCTTTGACTATTCAACCCCTTGACTCTATCCCTTTTTATACCGAGACATGTGGAAGGCTCACGCTCATTTGAAAACCTGCTTTGGATTTTACCTTTGAAGAGCATTGTTAAGACATGTGGTGCCTTCCACCTACACTCTTATACTTAACCAATTTAGGCCTACTTTGTATTTTGACCTCTGTTGACCATTGGTCATGTGGAGGACTAGCGCAAGTTTGATCCTCTTGCCTTGGGCTTCCATCTTGAAATTGTGCCAAGATGACACGTGTTTCCTTCCGCTTGTTCTCAAACTTTTCAACGGTCGACTCTATCCCGGGACACGTGGAAGCTTCGCGCTCATTTGAGTTTTCCCTTTTGAGCTTAATCTTTGGAGATGTGCCAATGAGGCATGTGGAGGCTTCTATTGATTCTTCCATACTTAGCCAATTTTGGGGCTCGTTAAATCATTTGCAGAGCCCAAAGACTTTGAACCTTTCCCGTTCCTCTCCCGAGAGCTTCTGGTTTCTTTGACAACTGTTTTCCTCCTTTGCAGAGACCACGCTTATCTATTTTAAAGTCTCGTTATTGCATGATTGTTTGATTTGAATGTGAGTTCTCTAGTTTCTTCCGTATGCGGGGTCGTGTTTGATCATTTTTCCGTGGGGAAATTGAGATAACAACAATTATTTCACTTTTTTAGCCTCCAAATCACATACTTTGGGACTTAATTTTTACCCCTTACTCCATAGGTTAATTTGGTAGGTTAATTTAATAGGTGTGGGACAAGCCTAACTTATTCCACAAGCCTCCAAAAGTGGCCATCAAGCCCAAATCCGAGTTTTACATGCAACGTTGAGTACTCGACCCTTAAAAACAATAAAAATCCTTTCAAATCAAAAATAAAATCAAGCACAATCTACCAAAATTAAATACCCTTGGTCACATCCCAAATTAATTTAATTAACAAGATTAATAAACTTAAATAGAGCACTTTAACTAATAATAATAAAGTGAATTACATTACAATAATAAATTACATACTCACAAAAAAATAAAATGAAAATGGAAAACAACAAATCTACTCAAGGTCACATTTGAGGCCACCCCCAATGGGACCTCCTAACAAATTATCAATAACCAACAACATACAAAAACTCACGTTGCCATGGTGACCAGCTTTCTAATACCAAAAATTCTTTCATTGTTGGTCTCATATCTCCTTTTGTTTGTTGTGTTACAATTTCCTGCAAAATCGAAACAATACCTCTCTAGCCTCATGGCCATATCAATAACATCGAAACAATAAAACACACATACACATATCAATTCACATCATCAAATAACATAACTAGATCATCTCTAAAATCAAGCAATTTCATCAATTATTTATAATTCCATAATATTTCAATTCTATCATTTCATCAATAACAATTTGATCATTAAGGCTAGTTGGATTGTTTAACAACAATCTATGCATCAAAATCCAATGTGTTAGTGTATATATATATAAAGTAGTAACTCTAAATCATCATTAATACTGAAATATCGATTCGTGCATATAATTCATCAACTAAATCACAACATATCAAAGGTATAACATCCATAATATCTATCAAATTGGTCAATCAAAATATGCTAATGTCCACATCTCTAGTCAACAGTAATCAAAATATAGTGCATAAGTGTCGAAGGGAAGTGGGCACTACACAAGTAAATAATAAAAATTTTAAATGAAAAGTAAATAATCTCTTTTTGAATTGCAAGCATACTATACATTTAAAATGTATACTAGTTTATATCTTAAAATAACAAGTAAATTTTAGGAGCATGAATTATAAACATACATGAGGACAACCAAAAAAATTATGTCAACATGGAAAGATTTCATATTTGAATAGTATTTCCATATGCACAACTATTTGCATGATGGGATTAATATTTCAAATGTAGGGGATTCTCTAAACCTCACTAATTGAATAAATGTAATTATTTATATGTATGTGGTACATGGACAACGGCTTATGTGAAAAACAATTGAAATATTAGAGTTCTTAATGCTCTAAATATTGGAGTTCCTACGGTATTCCTCAATTAAAAGTCAACCCTCCATAGTTACCTAGCATTGGCTTATTACTCTTTATTTCCTAAGTTGGAGAGGCTTCTTACTTTGGATAATTGGGTGAACAATTTTGGAAAATAAGATTACATAGAGATTTCATTTCATTAATACACCTTCTCTAAATTATTTTCCATTCCCATATGGGAAATGTATATCAAATTAGTTGATTAAAATGTCTCATGGTCATCCCTAAACAAGAGTTAGTTGTTTTCAAGGGAAAATACCAACAACATTCCAATATATTTGATAAGAATATGTATTCATTTAAAACCACTAGTAATATTCTATATGTTAGACATGTGAAAACAAAGTTAAAGTTTGGATCCCTTTGTGGCGCGGTTTGTAACTCACTTCCCGAAGGGGGTTGTGTGGGCTTTCCCCAACTCTTATCGTAGGGAGTACATGGGGGCATCGGCATGTTAAAGATCTCTCCCCCATCCGTGAGAATTCTCAGGGTGGAGCCCCTAAAGAAAAAAATTGAGTCTTGATCCCTTGTTTATAGAAAGACGAATTCATCCGAATTCTATTTTCATGAGGGAAAATCCTAATGGCATTTTCTACTCTATTTTTAAGAGGATGAATCTTAACCGTAATTATGCAATTAGGTGTATTCAATTTTGTGGAGATTAAAAGTATTTCATAAAAATTTCACATGTATTATGTTCATCTTGAATTAATAAAAGATTGATATCTTGCACTATGGATGTTTTCCTAGACACGTAGTTGGGGTTTTACCACGTTAATTTAGTGTTCGTCTCTTACATGTTTAGTATTTTGTATATTTATTTTATCTCTACCTCTAGTTTCTTTTTTATTCAACTCTCTCTTTATTCATTGCTCCAAAGTCTATATTTTCCTAATAATATATAAGGATTTGAAGAATCAAGGTTCACGAGACTGTTAAAAATATTAGTGCTTCATGTATGAAATAATAAATTAATGTAGTAATTATATTATGGAATAATATAATTACGTAATAGTTTGGTCATCTGAATATTTGTTGATTTTTTAAAATAACTCAAACAAATTTGGAAAATTGTTTTTTTGTGTTTCCTATTTATTAGGAAACTATAAACAGAGAAGATATTGTGTTGTGTAAAACTCAAGTTACCTCTGCAAGCACGTGGTGTATGATAAATCTTTGTGCCTTACATTTACATATATTCTTTTTCTTGATGGTAGTTAGAACGTGTCAAACATCGTAGGCCATGCATGAACCAACATAATTGTTGCTTATACTTCCAAGGATTTTTAGCTCCCAAAAAAAAAGAAATCTTCACGCTTAAAGAAACATCAATGAAAATGGCATGTCATTATTAAAACTTCAAAGCGAATCAATGTATGCATTTTGAAAATAGACACACCTTTTGTGAATGAATATTATATACATGGGAATTCCACACACATAATCACTACCAATAAAGTAGAATATAAGAAAACCCCCAAACGTGGAATCTATGAGAATTGGGAGGAGTTGCTTGACTATTTTGGCCATGATGGTGATGGTATGTAATTGTATATAATTTTGACCATTACTAATTTCCATTTTTGTTCAAATATGGTATACACATCGGCCTTCTACCTGACACATTCAAGTCTTACTCCCTTGAAAATGATGGAAGCATCAAAATTGAGCTTAATAGTAGTAGTTACACTCAATTCAATTACTTTGTTTACTATGACAAGATCATCATTGGAAGACTCAACTATGGGAAAATTGCTGTTTTGGATAGTATTGAGGCAAAGGAGTTCTTTATATGATTTGATGTTACAGGGATAAAAGTAGATCTCCCTTCTGCAGACTACATATACTTAAACGTAGGGATAATTTCAAAGAAAATTAAGATTTTTAATATCTTATTGTATTGTTTTATCCACACAAATAATTATTAAATCACATGTAAACTAGTGTAATAAAAATAGAAAAAGTATCTTTAATTTTTTTCTACAAGACCAAGATCTTATTTCTTTTTAGTAGGGTATGCAAAGCAGAGTAAATAAAATAGAAAAAGTATCTTATTGTAAACAATTTCCCTAGGAAAAGATCTTATTTCTAGTTTAGTCAAGGTACCGAAAATCTGATGAGAAAAGTTGTATGTTAGGATGTGGAGAAGGAAGCGAGGATCGCATAGATCACACCAACAACCGCAACTAAAAACTAAAAATAAAACAATAGAAAGTTTAGGATAAAAGGAACAAATTTGTAATAGAGAATAAACTTACAAAATTACCGTAGACCGTAGTGCCCACATTTTCATAGCCTCTGTAACTCGCTGATTTATTTATTCATAGATATGATTTGACAGGTATTTGATATATTTTGGACATTATGTTATGTTATTTGATCTTCATGGACATGTATGGTGATTTTGGGCGCGTAGCACCAATTTGACTTGATTAGTATGTTGGCACATTTTATTTGATGTTGGAGATACTAACTTATTGCTATGATGTTTGGGCTTGATTGATACATGATGGATACATAGTTTGGTCACATGTCTTGATGATATAAAATATTTGATTATTGATGATGACACATGATGGGATAGGTATGTGACATTAATATGTATTGCAATGCCTAACATATGATGAATTATGTTAGATTGTGCATGTTTCACATTTACGATTCCATGTTGATGTTGTGATATCATAAATTATCATGTTTATACTTGATCATTTATTGAGTAGTTGATTTACACTTGTATTGGACATATGTGTTTAATGTGTGCATTGAGTGTGTAGGTGACAGGTCACAAGAAAACGTGGGTTTCGTGGTGGCTACACAAATTGTGCAAAAATACCATGGGGATAAGTCCTTACCATGTTAGTTATATGAGGCCTTATAATTTTATTTAATTGTTTGGTCACCATGAGTGACCTTTATGTAATGTTGTATGTCATGTAAAATTAATGGTGTTTAGACTGTATTATTTTATTAAGTAAACTAGGTTTAGGGACTTAATGGTCTCCACTTACATTAAGTTTGGTATTTGGGTAAGTGTGTGCTAATTTGAGAGGATTAGGGTCACATGTGTATCCTATAGTCGGCCCCACATCCTTTATACTTGTTCTCAAATGTGTCAAACCCGAAATTGGACTATTTATGGCATTTTGAGTGACCCCTTTTAGTTTTGATAATTCACTTAGCATGAAAATAAGCCCTTTGACCCTACCTATTAGGTAAGGGGTTTAATTTCAAGGCATGGAGGGAGTTTCCTCACATTTTCCTCTCTTTTATCACTATCCATGTAAGATGGATTGGAATATGTGTGTTGTAAAAAGTTGCACAAACTTGTTTTATTTTCCTTTTCGACAATTTGGGAGAAGAGTGTTAAAAGTGAGTTTATATTGTCTCCATTTTATTTTGGGAATATTTGACTTGGCGGGAAGAGAGGGGTGACACATTTAACCCCCTCATTGGTGAAAAAATTAGTTTTTCTTTTATTCAAATACTCTCTCATGGGGAGATAGAGAATTTTTTTAGTTTTTTCTTAGTTCTTGAAGATTTTTGGAGCTAGAGTTTTCTTGGATAAGGAAGTGGAAAACCTTAGAGTGTTGGAGAGCTTTTAGAGGTAGGCTATTGATCTCATTCTATGCTTTATATCATGTTAGATATTATCTTTTCTTATAGTTGAAATGTGTGTTTTGTTGCATGTTTTGTATATTACTTTGGATATGTTTATTGTCGTTTTCTCCATCCATCATGGCTTGATGGATTTTGAAGTTTTATGGGAAACGAGGAGGGATTTTCCCTCTTAGAACTCATGGCATGATGGGCAAACCGTGTAGGTTTTTTTTTAATCTCCTCACATGGTTTGAGGTGGGGAAGGTGGTTCATATGGTTTGAACCCCCTTCCCCATTCTTGGACAGGAAAACCAATGGGTTTTAAAATTCTCCCAAAGAGGATTTAGGTGAACGATTAGAGAAATAAGGAGGGATTGTTGACTTGGAGGAATAAGGAGGTTTGTGAAGGATCTTACTAGTGTGCATCCTACACATTTTTTCACTTTTGGGTATCTCATCTTCTCTTCCCCATTGTTGAGGATGAATATGTTTTCCTCCTCCTTTCCTTTGTTTGGTATTTGTTTTATTTTCTTTAGCGTTGGATTGTCTTATATGTGGTATGTTGTTGTTTATGTCTCCCTAAATCTTGTGCACATTTGTGAAAGCTAGCTCTCTCTCCCATGGGCTTGGGAGGTTAGCATGTCTTCCAACATTTGTAAATACATGTAATGATGCTATAAGTTGGGTGGTAATACACAATCCTTTCTCTTTGTGTTGGTATCTTGGAAAATCACTCAAAGTTAGAGCTCAAGTTTGGAAGAGAGTTGGAATTTCTTGTCATCATGGTTTCTCATTGATTTCTCCATTTTAGTGAATATTAATCTCATTGTAATCTCATGGTTATGGATATTTGGGAAGATTCTTTGTCTTGTAAAGTTTCCTCTTTGTGATTAAGATCACTTGAAAACTAGTGTTAAATTTATTGCATAATCTTCTTCACTTGTAAAGAAGCTTTGTAATGTGGTTTCTTGAGTAGTTTAAGTATGTTGGAAATATGGTAATTGTGAGCTTAAGTTCCATGGAAATGTAAACTTTTATTGTATGATAGATGTTGTAAAAGTCTTAAACTTTGTAATGCAATACAAGAAATTGGTTGAGAGTTACTCTTGTTAAAATCTTGTTTTAAGGTTTTAGTTTTCCTTTCAAATAAAAGAATTGATTGCTATATAAGTATTAAATATATATATATATATATATATATATATATATATATATATATAATATATATATATATATATATATATATATATATATATATATATATATATATATATATATATATATATATATATATATATGTGTTATTCTTATATTAATGATGGTATGGAAATTGTTTAAAAAGAAAAATGTGATATATCTTTGTTGGATATCCTTCTTGTTTGAAAATTTGAAACATTTAATTAACATTGCATTTGAAAACAAAGTTAGCCTAACAAGGAGCTTTAGGATTCACACCGTATGGGAATTTTTTTATGCGTAATCACAACACCCCTGAATGTCTCAACTCAATGGGTTGAGACTCTCAGTGTGATTACATAACATGGAGATTTTTCCAAAGTGTGGAACATTACAATTGAGAAATATCTTCGGATGAAGGCCGGTTCCTATTCCTCTGTTCAAGTGCACACTTATAATTTGCAGAGGATCTACTCGAAAACCTACTCTAACTTGCCAAGGAGACATGGTTAAGAAGATACATGAAAATAAACCTAAATTAACAGACATAGTGCACTAAAGGGATGTTGAACACCTGATTTAAAATTAAACACAAACCATTAAAAGTGTAATAGAACCACCATGCACGATAACCATAATTCTAATGAGAAATCAAGAATTCAATGAACATAAGAGAGGGTTGAAATCATCCATAGACTTATTTTTATTGCTCCAATAATTTGATACAGCCCATTACAATTGCCAAGAGGCACAAACTTGCATTAAAATTTGAAATGTGAAGTTTGAACTCCAAAAATTCACTTGTAGATCATAGAAGAAGGGAGGGTACAAGCCAAAATTGTCCAACCTTTTGAAAAAATCCCCTCGTTATAATATATAGGAAGAAAGAGAGAAGGAGATAAGAAACAACCCAAAATCCTCCCTCAACCACCTCCAAAATTTATTGAATTCTCCTACAATGAATGATGATGGGAGCCATGATAAATCCCATACCTCCATGTACCATGCCTTCATCATGCAAGAAGGAATCCTATACCTCATAATTTTGGTAGGTGAGGAGCCTAACACCCTAAAAATAGAAGACTATATTTCTACATTTTTAATAACTTAGTTACACTAATTTAAATATATCCAGATTTCTTTGTATTTGAGTAGCAGACGTTGAGATATTTCCAAAAAGTCCTCTCTTTCTCAAATCCGAGCTTCCAGTCAAAAGTTATGGCCACCTGAAGGTCGAGGTGCCATTCTGCAAAAATGGTCGAGCTAGGAGTTCCAAAACTCCAAAAGTCTGAAATGCATGCAACCTATAAAATATTGAAATTTTAGATTTTTTTGTTTCAAAGATTGAAACATTATTCATCGCTCAAAATGACCTTAGAGTTTCAAAAGTCCGCAACCTGAAAACCCGAAAGTCTGAAATTTCGACTTTCGCATTTCTGGATTTGACATTTCCTTGTGATTTTTGTTTTTGGGGACGAGACTTCCAAAACTCTAAAGTTAGAAACCCCAAAAATCTAAAAGTTTGAAATTTTGGACTTTCAGAGTTTCGGTTTTGAGACTTTTTGCTTGCTTTTCCGGCACGATTCTAAGGTCTTTGAAACCCCGAAAGTCTAAAATTTTGGACTTTTAGGTTTCTGAGATTCATAATTTTGGCTCCATTTTCTAACTTTGTGCCTGAGATTTATGAAACCCTAAAATCCAAAATTCTAAAATTTTGAACTTTCCGACTTAGGAATTTTGGACTTTTTGTTGTCTTTTTCTAATGTTTTTTCCCAAAATGCCCAAATTTATGAAATTCAAAATTTTGAACTTTTGCCTCCATTCTTATTTGACTTTTGCTCACCACGCCTATGCCAATTGTGCATTGCCTTGATGATCCCATTTGCAACATGAATTTGAAAGTGAATGCGAGCTTGCACAACTAAACCACCCTCCCAACACCTATGCAAGGACTTGCTTGATCAATTTTTCCCGAGGGGCAAAATTGGATAACAGAAAAATTATCCTTCTTGCAATATATCTCTTTCTTTTAAATTTTTGTGACATTATTGAATGGAATGAAATTAGATTTTTCTCCTTTCTATGTGAAAACTTAAGAATTTATCATATTAGGAAATCCAATATGAATGTATTTTCTTCCTCACTAATTTTTAAGCTTATTCCAATACCCTCTCTTCTCATTTGAAATACTTTGTGTCACATTCCTTTTATATCAAAAATATGTAAATCATTTTAACATAAATAGATATTGAAAATTTCTAAGTTCCATACTTCACAAAGATAGCAACATAAAATATGTTATTTTACAACTTGAAATAATTTTTTTACATTGTAAATAATATATATATATATATATATATATATATATATATATATATATATATATATATATATATATATATATATATTATATATATATATATATATATTAATATAACTTTATTATATTTAAAATCGCTTAAATATTATTTATTTTATTAATATAATTATATATTATAAGATAATATATTGAAAATATATTATAATTTATATTATATTATAATATATATATATATATATATATATAATAAAAAAAAATTAAATAACAAAAAAACAATAACAATATGGTGAAAGTGTTTGTTAAAGTTTTAAAACGAAAGATAGGAATGTGGGGAGGTTCAAACCCCTCCCCAAAACTCGCGACCTCCACCAATCTTCCACGCCCACTCCACAACCCTTTACCACCGACAACTCTCCACCTCCCTTTCAACGCACCACTCCCACTCCATTCTCCAAACTCCACTCACCCAATACCCCCTCCATAGAACCCGCACTCCCCTCCAAAAACATGTAGTCGCCGCCAACATAAACACAAAATCTATGGTTTCCACAGCTTGGGTTCTCTAAAAATCGGTTTAAACAATATAATTGCTAATATATATGCTTAGAAGATTTTCCTCTTTAAAAATATAAATAAATAAATAAATATGGGTATAAAATATATACCCAATCTGAGAAGATCCTATCAAGGAAGCATAAAAATAATAATATAATAATAATGAGATCTTTCTCATAAAAAACGTGATGAATCCAAAACTTCATAGCTCCTCCTCAACCTACACATGCAAAGAAACAAAATGAAAACAAATGAGAAGAGAAAGAAACCATAAAGATGGATTAGGGAAACTTTAGGGCAAGTTGTAAATCTAGGGCCAAGAGTAGATTGATCCTATGGTCCATATTTAACCTTACACACTTTTAAGTCATGGGAATTTATTTGGAATGAGAAACCACATAAACGAGGGTGTGTTGGAAAATTAATTAAAAGGGGTGTAGAATTTTACTTGTGACCTAGAAAACCTATCGTAGAAATAAATAATTAAAGTTGGAATTGGATTTTTAATTAATAAATTGGGTAAATAAAATTTATATAAAATAATTTTTAAATGGGAATAGGCTAAGCAAAGCGTTAGTATTTATTTTTCACTTAAAAAAAACCCAAATTTTTAGTTATATTTTGGTGTGGTTTCAGGTGTCCCTAAGTGGGCACTAGATTTGCATATCGAGTGATGGTTCACACATGTAGACGCTCTGGGTAAATAATTAATTGGTAAATAATGTTTTAATAACATTAACAAAAAAACTATAACGTTCCCGCAACCATTTATAACTTAATAATCATTTATCTTACCTTGAACACAGGATGGCACTGCGAGATGTCGATTAGTTAGGTACTTGGGACGTAGATCACCTACGCCCAAGCCGCAGGCATCCGAATTCGGACCTTTTATTTTAGAGGCTCTTCATTAGCTAACAGTGTTATGCAGCGAAGCCTTCCACCACCACATGAGGCGAGAGAGGAGGATATCTAGTCAGGAGATGAGGAGCCGATAGGTGAGGACGCACACTCAAAGCCACCTAAGCACGATACCCCGAGGAGGGAGAGGTCCCATATCTATTCTCGTTTATCACGAGAGGGTGGTATCATACCATTATAGCCATTCTCTCTTTCTTGAGGGACCATTTGGGGATAGACGACCCTATTCACCAATGGGACCGTAGTGTCAGGATAGTGACATAGGCAATGTGATTAGATATCTTCTTCACTTGTATCCACATATGTACACCGGCACTACGGATGGCTTTGGGACCAAGTCATGGCTCCTCAGCCTTGATAGCTCCTTTAGCTTACACTCTTATGAGAGAAATTTAAAATCCGTGTTTGCCATACACCTCCAACAAGTGGGAGGTCTTTGGTGGAGGAATGAGGATTGGAAGCTACATTTGGCTAGAGATACATGACTTGGGAGTTTTTTGAGGAGTGTTTCATGGCTTGTTATATGTCAAAGAGTTTCGTGTACGAAGAAGATTGATGAGTTTCATGAATTACGACAGGTCTCCTCAGAAAGTGGCATAAGATGAGAGAAGGTTCCAAGATCATTTTTAGTATGTGGACTACCTGCAAGATGATAAATTATAGGTAAACATGTTTATTCAGGGCCTAAATGCGAGACATGGTAGGAGCAGTTAGGATGATATCTCCTCTCATGCTTGAGAGTCCATTGAGAATGCACACTTAGCCGAGGAGAACATGATTAGGAGCACAAGAACACCGAGATAGGAAATAGAGAAAATTTCAGGAGAAGATATAGTCCTTTTAGAGTCAGAGGTCATGGGATACTGCAACACCCCCTAAAGGAGGATTCTGGCCACCTCCAGTAGTATCGAGGGCTCCACAACATCCAAAACATCTAAGCCACCACTAACAAAGGGCTAGATAGACTTAGAGCTTACACAGAGGTGGTACTAAAGGTGGTTTTGGTGGAGCTAGGGATAGGAGGCAGGGTACTCAATAGGAACAACTATCTCACACATAGTAGTCTACAAGGGTTAGGCCAAGAGGATCATTTTACTAGAGTACAAGAGGGACCCCATCTCAGAGGGGTATAAGATGATGTTTTATTTTGGGTCCCCTAATCACTATGTGTGCATGTGTCCACACAACCCACTACCATGGATATGTAGAGAGATCCTAGATCCAAGAAGACAGTGGGTGATGTAGGATGTGCCCATCGTCTATATGTAGCGGTTGACGAATGCCAAGTTGAGCATCGTGCCACATTTATTAGGATGACAAAGTGTTATCGGTGGTATTTCTATCTCATCATTCTTTGATTCAGTGCTTCATATTCTTTTATTGACTTTTGTAATCAACCAGCGTGACATGGGCTAGTGGTTGTTAGGTAGCTACATAGTTGGAAAGTTGAGTTGGCCTCTGGGGCCAAACTCATCGTGGACTTGTATGTGGAGAGTTGCGTACTTGATTTGGGAGTCTTCTCAACTACACTTGACCTCCGATTTATTCCTTTATGATCCTATCAGGTTGTTTTAGGTATGGATTGGCTTGAGGCTCATCAGCCCAAGGTAGATTGCAAGAATAACGTCATTGAGTGTCAGGATGATCTTGGAAGTGTAGTTGTGATTTCAGAGATGTAGAGGCTTATCTCTTTGTGCGTGATCTCAGCTAAGAAACTCAAGCAAAGAATGTATGAAGGCTGTCATTTGTTTACTATCACCATCAGTGATCGATGAAAGAGCACTCTAGAGAAGTCACCCTTAGATGATCATGCGGTTTTAAGGGAGTATGAAGATGTGTTTCAGGAGAGCTTCTAGGGTTACCACGCCACAGAGAGGTGGATTTACCCTTGATTTATTATCGATCTACGTGAGTTTCTACGGAACCGTATCTTATGATGACTCCAGCAGCTTCATGAGCTCAAGATATAGTTGGAGAAGTTATTGGAGAAGGGTCTCATTCACCCTAGTGTATCTCCTTGGGGAGCGCTATTCATATTTGTGAAGAAGAAGGATGGTTATCTTAGACTTTGTGTAGGCTTCGTAAATCTCAACAAAGTCACAATAAATAACTATTATCCACTCCCTACGATTGATGACTTGTTTGATCAGATGCAGGGAGCGAGAGTGTTCTCCAGAATCGATCTCAAGTCGTGGGTATCATGAGTTGCTCATATCAGATGCAGACATTCATAAGACAACCTTCTACACACGTTATGGGCATTATGAGTAGACATTCATTGTCCCATTTGGTTTTACCAATGCCCCAGCTGTCTTCATGAGCCTCATGAATGGAGTATTCACGACCTTTCTAGATCACTTTGTCTTAGTGTTTCTAGATGATATATTGATATATTATTATTCTAAGGAGGAACATGAGGAGCATTTGACATGGGTACTATATATTTTGAGAACTTTAGAAAAATGCAACTTATTTTAGAAAAAGATTCAAGACTTAGGACACATCATATCATACGAGGATATTGTACGTACCCAAAATTCTAAGGTACATCTATCACCGAAAAACGTAACAAGTGCCCCAATGATGATATAGGTCTCCTCACAAGGTGTTCGGGATCCTAAGAGCTCTCCAAGTGTGCGTTAACATCCCGCATGCCCCGCTTAGCCCCCGTGTGCCTTAGTTTTTCCTTTTCCCCTCTTTTCTTAGCATTTTTCTCTTGTTTTCAAACCACCGCCCGATCAAGGCGGCGGTCCCCAGAATCACCCCTGTAACCGCCGCCCCTACTCAAAGCGGCGGTCCTGCACGCATTTTCCGAACATTCTTTTGACGTAACTCACGTAAAAATCAACGATTCACCAAATTTTTCCACCGCCATAAGCTTGCATTTATGTTTTTGGTCCCCTGGAATAGTGTTTTGCCTTTGTTTATTGTTTGAGAGTTCAGTTTGGTTTTGATCTTTGGGTGAATGCAATTACTATAAATGGATAGCTTGTGCTCAAGCAAATGGCCCCTCATTCACTTCTCATCTTCTCATTTCCAGTAATTCAGTCTTTCATTGTGCTTAGGATTCATAGTTTAGTTCATTGCATACTCAGTTAGCATTGTTTTACTGTTGGTAAGCCACAAATCCATCTTGTGCAAACAGTATTGTTGTTTCATCCAATCCATTGGAATAGAATAGCTTAGGAAGCCATTAAAGTTGTAGGTTTCTCCTCAAACAGATAGTTTCAGGTTCTGGATGCTTCATGTTGCATGACTCGCAATAAATCCCACTAGGAATTGCATAAGCCAAGCTCTGTACTCTTGCGCTATCCCTCTCCTACTCGCATTGTATTCGGTGTGTATTCTGAGCTACCTTTATCCAAATATCTACTTCTGTTGATGCAAGCATTACACGCTTTTCTAGATCCACGTGAACACGAAGGAACGAGGAGATCACACTGAGGGGACAAGATCACACACACCATCGGATTCGCCACTGTTCTGCAGAATCCAGGTTCTAGCTTTCAAAGTTTTAGTTAAAATCATATCAAATAGAGTAGTTAATTGCTTTATTTTAGTTAATTCTATTCTCGATATTGCTAGGGAAGTTGTGGGGATTGATAGTTTCTGAGAAACTATGATTCACTCCTCACTTCTGAGGTAGGATCAAGAATCTTGCAAATAGATTAGTTATTTCATTGTTTAGAATAGATCTACAAATTGCACAGACAAATAGCTACACTCGGTTATTTTGTTTGTTTTAAATTATTAGTTTAGCTGTCAATTCTAAATATTTTAAATAGCTGCTTTCTTATAATTCATCAGAAAATACAAAAATAGAGGAATCATATATGCTATAGATGTATTTCATATAAGTTAAATTTCACTTTATTGCAGTTTGTTTACATTATTGCTTTTGCATGACAATTACGGGACCTAGGGAGCCCAGAGAATACATTTTCGAGCCAATCATGCCTCAGCCCAATCTTATCACAGCAATAACTGACATAGACCAAAATCTTAGGATTCAAGTCTTCCGAACAACGGTAAGCTTGCAACAAATCAATTCTCAGTTGAACGGGTTAAACAGAGAAGACGACCAAGCACACACGTTTTGGTCAAATCAGCCAAACTACAGATTACCCTAGGTATATATCCATATGACTGTAGGAGGATTAGAAAGAGAACAAACCTTTGGCTATGATCCTTTGGTCCCACAGCCAGGTGCAGGAGATATCCTCATAGACATAGATACCAGTTTAAGGATCCAGGTTGCACGAATGCCTGTGAGATATTATGAGAAAATCACACAGTTATTGGTCTTGAATATAGAAGCTAAGAAAGCATACGATTACTGGATACTAGGGATTAGGACTTGATTCCACGCATGACCATAGCAGGTCCACAACAAACACGAGTCTACGGTTGTGACCCACAAATCCCACAGCCCAACAAATCCATAAGAGAATTAGACATAGACACTAGCCTACGTATACTAGTATTTCACCACTCCACTTCCACCCATCATCGTCGAACAATTATCCTTGCTGACACAAAGAACTAACAAAGCTAGAGAGTTCTGGACTAGGCAAGAGAACCGTCCATAGAATTGACTACATTTACCATCCATCATATGACCCTGTCTGGGGGATGTACATGAAACTGTCCTGGTCATTTTCCACGTATTCCACAACCCATAGATCGAATCACGCTAGAGCTTGATATTGATTGGAGCCTTCGAGCAGATCATCCTTGGCGTGCCGATCTATCACACCAGCCCAAGTTAGGAGGGCTTCTTTGCTTTAGATTCACAAATCCCATTAGTGCGTATTGAAGATATTATACTCGCCTAACTAGTTTTCCCGTATCCCATACATATTCCATCCCCACCGGTTGTCTCGGCACGACCTCGGAGGTCGGGTACGCGGAAGAGTGACTTGTAGATTCCCACGCTCGCTTGTCACTTTTCCAAAGACAAAAATTGGTGAACCCGACGTGAAACAAACAAAATTAGAAATCTAATGTGAACTTCCTACTTTCTCATTTTCGCTCAAGTTTAGTACACCTTCTTACCCGCCTTATTAGCTTTCACAAATCACCTTCGCTCCTTCCCATTATTCTGCAGGTATTCATATACCCCCCGAATATGTCGGGATTCGATGCATATGGCAGACCCCTCCTGGGTCTTGAGGCATACTACGCCCAACAGAATAGACAATCATCACCCTCGCTCTCAATGTGGGGCGACAACTATTCAACTAATCAGTTGTCAACACAAACTCCAAGGATCAGATATAGCTCGTCCTTCCAAACAGAGGGGTTGGAACAACTCGCTCAAACACAACAAATAGAGCCTTCAGGCTCGAACAATATGACATTCACCGAGAATTTGGTTCATCTCCTCGTGTACTACTTAGACCAAAAATTAGTATACAATCGGATTCGTACTAAGGTTTAGACGATGAGTATTCGATGACGTTATGCCAAGCATGACCAACGTTCTCGAGGTATGTATCCACCGTAGGAGGTTTACAACTACAACCCGAGGTCTCTTTTCAAGAAAATACCTCTATGCCACTACATATAGAAGTACTCTCGAGAAACTTGGCAAGATAGCAATCAGGTTCATAGCAGATATCACATGCCTATAAAAACCATGGTATACAACGAACACCACCAAGGCGAATATCGTGACTTCACCAAATGAAGTCATTTCAACCCTAATAGAAAAAGTTAGAGGGTTAGAACTTGCCCAATCAAGTCAAATTCGCAATTCATGCAAACAGGAGTTCCGACCTCCACACCATCCTAGCCAAGTAGATCTCCTCACAAGAGTCGGCACGTTAGGCATGACTCCCCGTATTCACAACAAATGCCAACTAGACCCATTGTTGCTAACACTGCTCCTCCCGGTCTGCAGTACGAGAACAATCCATTCCCCGGGAAGTACCCCATCATACTTAAACATGTACTCTAAATCACCACAAGGGGATATGTTCTCCTCTCCGGCATGTTTTCTCGCACACGGGGGCTTCCTTATGCCCCCGCCAATACGCATACGTTATGCCATATCAACAACCCATTCCAACGCCACTTCCCCAACAGAACCATCAATGGTCGAGACATATGCGATAGGGACTTACCGTAATATTTGAAAGAGCCCTTAGATTTCACCATACGAAGTGTCAAGCTTCCAAGACCTCTTCCCGATTTGCCCAAATATAAAGGTGAGGGAGATCCAAATGCGCATATCAAAGCTTACGCTACACCATTCGAGAGCTACTCCCATGGGATGGGGTTGTTGCTAAAATATTCCCAAAGACCTTGGAAGGCATTTCTCGATTGGTATTATAGAATACCTGAGGCTTCTATACATTCATTCAAACAACTCATGTCAGATTTCATCAAAGCCTTTGACATGAACAAACTATTAAGAACAGGAATCATGGAGTTCTTACACATCAAACAAGAAAACAAATCGAATCTTTCGCCCATTTCATCCAAAGGTGGCATATAGTCCTTTATTCCTCAGCAAGTGCTCCAAATATGGATCAAATGGAACTATGTGATTTATTCCTTCATTCTCTTAGTAGAGAAGTGAAGGAAGAAGTCCAGAAGTTCCCATTACGAACTTACGATGAGGTACTAGAAAGTGCTCTTCGAATAGATCAAGCAGCAATTGATAGTGGTCAAAACATATGGAGCAAACGGGAGGTTAATCGCCCCCAATCAGAATACTACAAATTATCCCACTACCACAAATGCCAATCAAGGACCTAAAATCCTTAACAAAAATCGGGGTGTAACAACAGATGGAGTAACCGACCAACCCAAGAAGGTAAATGTTGTCAATACTCCATCACAAGTAAATAACCAATGAAACAACAACTTTACCCCGACGATCAATACAGTGGATTTTAACCATCCACAACAACAACGGTAAAATCCCATACAAGGGCCAAGCCAAAATCCAACTAGGTATCAAGACCAGAATTCAAACCAAAAACAACAAACGCAAAATTTTAATAGACAACGGTTCGATCAAAATTACGGGCCACAATACACATCAAACCAGCAAGCTAGGAATTACAATCCTAACTCATATTGTGGTTTCCACAAAATTCGGGGCCATTACACTAGAACGTGCAGTGACTACAATAAATTCATACAACGCTTGCCAAATGAACAAAAACAACTGTTTATGGATATGTTCTTAGCACATCCTATGTCACCAACGTCAAATACCTTTTCAGGGGCAGTTTCACCTCAAAACGCACCCCTGAAGATCTTTAATGATCCACTCCCAAATCACGATAACAACAGACTAAATCCAACAGGGACAAACAAGGGTGCAATGACAGGAAACAATGATCATGAAGCCTCGACTTCACTAAATCCATTAGTTACGCCACAACTAGGAAGTCACCGACCTAATGTAGTCGGATTAGTAGAGTTAGACTTTGAATTACCCATCAAGTCAGTAATAAGGACACGAGAATATTTCTCTCAACCAAGTCCAAGTCACTACCAAAATGGATACCATCCAACAAATCATAGCAAAGCCTGTGGGTGCTTATGATTTAATTAATGATCTAACAAAAACCTTCTCACATATTTCATTTCTTGACTTACTAAAGAACTCTCCTACCCACAGGGCTGCTCTTTTAGAAGCGTTGGGTTTAGGTCATTTAATCAACATCACTCCATCTCCTAAAACACAGGTAAATCATATAGACTTTGATGTTCATCCTCCTGGGATAGGCGGATAGGGATGTCGAATTCATATTCGAGATAAACAAAATGCCAACAGACACTGAGATCACACGCCGAGGTGATCCAGCCCTACATCTGCAAGTATGGGTTTATAACAACTATGTAAAGCGTGCAATGGTAGATGATGGGGCAGCGGTTAACATAGTCCCCTTCTCTTTCCTTCAAAAGCTAGGGTACGGAGAAACCAATTGTTCCACAACTCGAAACACGCTAAGAGGCTATGACAGCCTTAAAGCCACTTCAATTGGAACCATAATATTACCAGTCACCTTAGGACCCAAAACCATTTTGACTGAGTTTTATATTATAGATCGAGAAACTAACTATAATATGATCCTCAGCCAACCATGGATACATCGCATGAAGGCAATCCCTTCTACACTATTTCAAGAAGTAAGGTTTTTACATCTAGGAAAGGTATTCGTGGCCAAAGGTGATCCAAAACCATTTGATGTATGCCTATCCGACTTAAAAAAGAGACCAGGCGTACACTCGGAGTTTGAACTCCCAACAAATCAACTTAATAAACCTACCGATGCAAAAAAAAAAAAAATTGGTACCTACGACAGATCTTGAAACTGTCAGCATAGCCAAAACAACCCCAACCCCCAAAGATAAGGCTAACACTATAGAAACAGTGTCATTAGGGACTACTACAAAAATCGTTGAGTTAATAGAACAAGATCAACCAATGTTCTTACCATTTTATTCAATAGGCATAGGATATTCCTTAGGTGTTGGTTCTCTTCCAAATGAGGATCTTTGCATGGTAGAAGTAGAGTGCAAACACAAAGAAATACCCCAACATCTATATTCCCAACTAAGTATTGGACTCTCCATTTTGATGGGATAGGTGCATTACGGAGTAGGGGGCAGGTATAATTCTTACTTCACCCGAGGAGAAAGTCCTGCCATTTTCCTTTAAATTAAATTTTGAATGCACAAACAATGGCGCTGAGTACGAAGCCCTCCTCCTTGGCCTCACCTTAGCCAAAAGAATTGGTGTTGATAACATCAGAGTCTTAGGAGACTCGCAATTAGTGGCAAACCAAGTTTCTGAAGTATATGAAACTAAAGCCAAACACTTACAGCTTTACAAAAATGCTGTATTAGATTTAAGCAAGGCGTTTAACTTCATATCCATTGAAGAAATCTCATGAGAAATAAATCTTCTCACCGATTCACTAGCAACTTCAGCATCACGTTTTACTCCAAGCAATGAGTTAGAAGATACCCATTTCATAGTATCCATTCGTAGTGAACCATTGATAAAAACAATGAGAAATCCCCTTTTAAACGGGAGTGAATCTACCATCCTAGACCATGTTGATATCGATATGGCTACTTTGGATTACTTAAACGCCTATGCGGCATTACATCTCTCCTATCACATGCTAGATTTTTCCTTAATTCCACATTCGTCTTCCTACTTTGGAAATCCGATGATGGATTTTCCCTTACAGTGGAACCTAGCATATACGCAGTAGAAAATGGGGCTGATTTGGATTTACCCTCAAAGACACCTTTGAGTTTGAAGAAGGTAACGCCTCTTCGATCAAAGAAATAATCGATGTCAACATCGAACAAAGGACAAACCAAGAATTTTGAAACTAGGATCCTCGTTAACCCTAGAAGAGGTAGAAATACATACTCGAATCCTCAAAGAACATCGAAGGCATTTGCATTTAATTATAAGGAGATGACAGAGCCGCACTCCACACTTCGTGGTACACAACCTCGTCACTAAGTCTGATGCAAACCCAAACAAAAATCAAGACCCATGAAACCCAAGGTAGCTCTCATGGTAAAGGAGGAAGTAATAAAACTCCTTCAAGTAGGATTCTTCAAACCAATCAACTACTCCCAATGGGTATCTAACATCATTCTCGTTCTCAAAAAGAATGGAAAGATACGCATCTCGCATAGATTTCCAGACATCAACAAAGCATGTCCTAAAGACGATTTCCCATTGCCATCTATTGATGCCATTGTTGATGCAACAACCGGGTTTGAACTTTTGTCTCTCATGGATGGATTTTCGGGATATAATCAAATTAAAATATCTAAGAAAAGATCAAGCTAAAACCACATTTATAACTCCTTTGGGAACCTATTGCTATGTTGTTATGCCATTCGGTCTCAAAACATTGGTGCTATATACCAATGGGATTTGACATACATATTTCACGATCTAATTCATAAAATCATGGAATCCTACGTAGATGACTTGTTGGCTAAGGCCAGAAGCGTTGCCAGACCATCCGTAAGTACTCCGTGTCATTCTCTCATGTCCGATAGAATACGAGTCACGCTAAATCCGAAAAATGTGTCTTTGGTGTAACAGAGGAAAGCTCCTAGGTTACATCATATCATCACGAGGGATAGATGTTGACCCAACCAAAATTTGGGCTGTCCTCGAAATGGTTCCACCTTCTGGATGAATCGAGTCGGAGTCATTTCTCGGAAAAGAAGCTGGGAGCAATCCAAAGATTCATCCCCGACTTAAGCTTCACCATTCATCCAATCAACAATTTACTCAAGAAAGACTATAACATTGATTGACCGAAGACTACAA
>CM031240.1:825810528-826014731 GCA_018340775.1 Taxus wallichiana var. yunnanensis
AAAATACATTTACTACTAATTTAGGCATAAACAACAACAATAAGAAAGCAAAAGGAGATGGGTCCCTACTCTCCATCAAGAAGCCTAAACCAAGAAGCTTTTGTCCAAGCTCCTCCAAAACAATCTAAGCATGCAAGTCTCAGTTGGTCTTCAAATAGACTTTACAAAGAGCAGTCACAAGGGACAAGAAGTCCCTCCTCTTTAATGGGAGAGGTTCCTTTATTTAAACGAACCTATTTACAAATATACAAAACATGATTTTGTGGTTGAACTTGATATTACGAAAGTGTTTCTATAAAGATCATCAATTACAAAAGGATTGAGGAATGAGAGTACGAGAATGAGCAGAAGACAACACTTAGAATTATAGATAACAGAGTAATTCTTTATGTATGGGTTGTTGAATTGAAAAAGATCATTTGTATCATATAAATAATATGGAATTTAAAGACACAAAGTTGTCAAATAACATCTATTAGAACACAAAGTTTCTTAACATAACACGACATAAATGATCTTCACAAAATTAAATGAAAAGCTTGGGGATAACAGAGATCGATAGACAAAGAATGGAAAGTCGCTCTATATTGATTTCTTTATGATCTATTTACACTTTCAGAAAATAAGCCAATTTTCTTCCTCCTCTTCAAAATGGCATGAGAGGCCATTATATAGCTTACAAATCCGGTTACTCTTTGTAACTACTTCATTTAACTAAAGATTAGTTAAGATTACCAATCGCAATACCTCAACTAATTACAATGAATCTCGAGAAAAGAATTAGAAAAGAAGAGAAGAACAAGGAGAAGAAGACAAGTGGTTATGAATGGGAGGGACCCACCGACTTCAAAATTCACTTCCCGAATCTCTTCAATGCCTTGGCTATGTCTCCATGAGGGACTCGATGTGTTGGTCTGAGACCGACCCAAAATTTGAGACACTTCTCCATTTCTTTATCAAACTCGACATGAGTATGATAATCTTTATTTCAACTTCAATGGCAGATCAAGAGAGCAGATCTCTTTCATTTTCTCTTTGGAGATGGAGCTTTCCTCGAATAGATTATCTTTGATGAAAGCTCTGAATTGAGCTTTGTTTTCTTGCAAGGAAAGGGCACACAGAAGTTTCATCCTAAAGATGACAATGTATATCTTTGAAAGCAGATACAACCTAAGCAGTCTTGAAAGCTTCACCCTTCTCACAACCTATTCTTCGGATTCTCCCAAAGCCTCCTCCAAGACTTTGATCTTCCACTCCATGTTGTAAACCTAGGACTTTGACAGATTATCCTTTGCATCATCAAAAACCTTATTTACCAATAAAATGTTCTCATCTGTCTATCCCATGAGACGAAGGTCTACTATGCAATCGTCTCCAAAGTTTGAGCTCTTTATCTATGACCCCGATAGTGAAAGAGAAATTCTGGCTGCAAATTGTTCACCTTTTCATGGAGTTTCCTGAAAGCTTCATCGATGAATTTAAATCCTGCAAACAAGCATATATCTTCCACCATGGCCTCCATAGCTCAGCATACAGATGAATACTTGTGCATGTCTTTGATACTGCACGTACTTCATCTTGGGTCAAAATTACATTGGTAGAAGAGTAGTCAATGGGGTAGGGTCCAAAACTTTGTCCTTAGACAAAAGAGATTTGATGAAACTCGTGAGAATCTTGGCCTGCATTCCTCCAACTGCCTTCAATAGTTTTCTTCCCTTTCTCTACCCTCCTAATGACTCTTCTGTGACGCTTTCCTAGAGGTTATGGATCTCACCTTTAGGAGTAGACTCTCCATGGAATTCTTGAGAGTTCTAAGTCGATTACTCATCGCAAGTCCTACTCGATTTGTCTCATCGTAGGCTTAAGCAATCTCCAGGAATTGCTGACCTTGAGCATTATACACTATTCTAGAGGTGATTCGCTTTCTTGGCACGAGAAGGAGTAGTGCCTAATAAGGTCATGATAAAGATCAAAATTTGACCACCCGAGCTCCGAGAGGAAGATTTCCTCTTCCCTCACAACAAAAGGTCAGCACCTATGCAAAAGAGGAAGAGGAATCATTAGAATCATTAGGGGTGCAAGAGGTCCAGAGACAGAGAGCTCATGACGCTCAAGGTTTGCACAACTATTGATTCAAGTTGAGATGTGAGTGGGGTGCTTGAGACAATTGCGGCAAAAGAATCAATAGCACTTGCAAGTTCAGTGCTCTGGACTTCCTTATCTTTATCCGTTGGATCTTCAGGAGCATTTGCAAGGGCTGGCATTTCACTCTCTTCACTTTCACCGAGAACAATGATGTTCTCTCGGTCCCAAAGGCACTTCTACCCGCTTACATTGAGGATCTTTTTCCCATGAGCTCCTTCTTAACCTCTTTGAGTTTCTTTGGTATACTTGAGTGGATGAAGAAGGAGTGGAAGGCTCGCAGTCCTCGCGTTGATGAGGCAGGAGGGGTTTACATAGGTGTGTCTACGATATGGGGCCGATGCTTCCCTCCTTGGTGTTGAAACATCCTTAGAAGAGGATTCTCCTGAGTGCCTTCTGAGCTCTCGAACTTTCTGCCAAACCGAGACCTTAGTCCCTGACTAAAGATCGGAGCAAGGATCTCGGCCGAGATCATCTTTCTCTTTCCTGCTCCAATCCAAGTCCTCCAAGGAGTGTGCTTAGCCACATTGTCATACTCATATGAGTATATATCAGAATTGTCATCCGAGTCCTTCAGAACTTGGTACAAGCCGAGTTCTTGGATCAATTGCAGAGAGAACCTGCCATAGTGCCTCCTTCTAGCTTCAAAATCATCTGCACAGTCAGCCCAGTAGTCTTTTGTATCTGCCCTATGATGATAGATTATCTTGATGTTCTGTTCAATGAACTTCTTCAAGTCGAAGCAAGTTCTTGGCTTGAAGAAATGAACAAAGGATAGAACCGTGGCTCTTTCTATGTTATATGCGGCCGGTGGTTTTTACAAGTGTAGTTTCCCAAAGAGATGGGAAAATGCAAACCAGAAATCTTCTTGTCTCTGCAGGTTCTGTGCAATTTGTCTAACTGCCTGCATACTTCTATCAAGGCCATCTTATCACTGCAGAACATGGGAAGCCTCGAGAGGTGCTCTCATACAACAAAGAAGTGACGATATAAGAGAATTTTCTGAATTAGATAAAATAAGCACCATAGTGCGATATCAGATTCATGGCTTCATCAGAAAACCTTCTAGCAGTGTCACCCTCAAGCAGCCTGACCACGTACATGGTGAAAGCATCATTTACTCTTCTGAAATTGCGATTGCTGGTCTCTAGGGTGAACTACGGGTAGTAGGCATATATAGGATCATCCTTGTGGGCATCAATGTAAGAAAAACCAAACCATTGCCTTGATGCCGCCAGAGTATACATCAGGTACGAAGTCATGTAGAACTTCTTCATTTGTTGTACATTGGACAGCTACTCCGCCAAGTTCATGCTGATGATCTCCACCCAGTTGATATTTTGAGTTCCCTCGCACACCATGCTGATGAGCGGGCACATCCAGAAATGGAACTCGTTAGTAGAAGGTAAGCCCATAACCCGAGCTAGTAGGATTATGAAATCTGACAAATCTTCATTGAAATATGCTCGGAAGAGAGTCTTGGATAGACGAGACGCTCCCTTCTTAGGGTTTTTAAGCCATGACTTCGCCACCCACGCCTTGTATTTGTCGCTGTCTTGATTAAACAAGGCCTCGTGTTTTATCCCCAGGAAACAACTATGGCATTATCCATCTCTCAAATCCTCAAAGCTTAATGGCGGCAAACATCTAGTTGGCGATGAGTTCCCCATGTACAAGTGGTTAATTCGCTCGAATCGTGGTCGAAGTCGACCCGCATGAAAGTAACATGTATCAAGACATTGCACCGAGATTGGGAAACCTCTAGAAAAATCAAACCGCATCGTGAATCATCTATGCCATTGGTGTAGGGTTTAATGCCGCCATCCTTGCCCAAAAATCACCCGAAGTCAAGATGACGAGATTCACCGCTCCAATATTGGGAATGAGATTCTAGTGGCGAGATTTGTTCGTGTCCCTGAAATTTGATCTTCATATTGAGTAGTAACTCGGAGGATAGAGCCGAAAACTAAACTCGGGTAGGAATTACAGAGGGAACGGATACACGCGCAGGAAATTATATCACGTAAGGTTCGAGAAAAAAGGATAGCATGGAAGCAGTGTGAAAAATGTAAAGGGGGTTCGCTCATTATATATCTGACGATTGAGAGAGAAAGACAATGAATGCACATTTAATACATACCTACCAATTTGAATAAGCATGATATTCAGGTAGAGCGGGAAAAATAAGCACAAATGGCACTTGGTTCATTTGGGACATGTGAGACGCGAATGCTGCTGAAACTCTGTGGCTTACTATGCCGATTCGGTAGAAAAATGAAACAACTTGCCGTTTGAACTTGGGACACTTGGGACGAGGAAAGTGCGAAGGACCCGGTTTGGGTGTTTAGTGAAAATGGAACAACTTGCCCATTTGGACTTGGAACATTTAGGACAAGAAGTTGCCCAAGCGGTCCGAAAAGATTTCAGGAAACTTGGGGAAACGTGATCGGGGAACAGAGAGCGCACTTTTCGAACTTGGGACGCAGACAAAAATGTCCGACAGCAGAACTGAAAAAAAAAACACAAAATGACCCAAAACGTAGATTTTCTCAATTTCTCGACCTTTAACATTTTCAAGTACAATAGAGAAGACACTTAAACTCAAAATTTTGAATTTTCACTTTCTTAAGAGCTGGGAATTTTGAGTGGACAACGGTGGCTCTTCCGGGATGACTTGGCATAAATTCAAGGAATGAGACAAGGTAAGAACTTAGACAAACTTGAGGAAGCAGATCAGTACCTTATCCATTGGGCCATGCAGTCAAAAAGCAAACCAATATAGACGACAACACACCAAAACAAAAGGAAAGAAAAACAAAAACAATGTACAGAATATACAAAGGACTCCCTAATCACCTAAGACTTGAACAACTTAAGTACCGCCCACTATAAGGAAGTGGGAGAGGAGAACCATCCATGTAATCAAGATAAAAGGAATTCTTACCAGAAAGTGTCTGATCTTGAAAGGTCCGAGCCAAAGGGAATCAAACTTGCCATGGCTGCCACGAGGTTCATGCCTTTTATCCCATAACAAAACAATGTCTCCAACTTGGAAATCTCTGAACCTGGATTTCTTATCAAACAGACCTTTACCTTCTGCTGGTGAACAGATATCCTATCAGCAACCTCCAATCTGTCCTCATTCAGTTTGTGAAGGTACATAATTCTCTTATCCAAAGCATCACTCGAAACTAGTATCTTCAATAGCCTTCATTAGTAAGTGCAAGGTCATGTAGCTCCATCTATCGCAATTGAGCTTACTACTCCATATACCACTTGAAAAGGAGACATTCCAATAGCTCTCTTTGGTGTAATCCTGTTTGCCCAAAGAGCATCATAGAGATTCTTGTGCCAGTTTCGTTGAGACTCATTGACTAATTTCCTTATAATAGTCACCAAATTTTTATTAGTGGACTCTGCTTGCCCATTTCCCTGAGGATAGTAATCCGAGGAGTGAGCCAAAGAAATGCCATACCCATAGCAAAAATCCATTATCTCAGTTGAAGAGAAATTCAAAGCATTATCTGTTACAATCTTGTTAGGTACACCATACCTTACTAAGATGTTCTCTTTGATGAAGCTGCACACCACTTCAGAAGTAGTACTCTTTACTGGAATAGCTTCTACCCATTTGGTGAAATAGTCCATGGCAGTTAACACATGAGTATGACCAGCACTAGAAGTAGGATTAAGTGTTCCAATGAAGTCCAAACCCCACTGTTGAAAAGGTTCTTCAATTACAACTGGCTTAAGAGGCAAAGAGGCCAATTTAGGTCTTCCCACGAAGGTCTGACAAGCCTCACATTTATCAACCCACTTGGATGCATCCCTGAACAAGGAAGGCCAGTAATATCCTCCGCGAAGTATCTTATGAGCAGTGACCATTGATGAATAGTGCCCTCCACATGCCTGATCATGAAAAGCTGAGAGTAACTTCTTCTTTGCTGTTCCTTGTCCACACATTTCAAAAATCTCCCATCTAACCCACATTTGAACAAGGCATTTTCCCACAACACATATTGCACTCGATTTCAATTTAAGTCCCTCTTTTCTTTGGCAGTTAAATGAGAGGGGCATTCCCCATAGGTGAGAAAATGGGTGATGTCAGCATACCATTCATCAACTGAGCTAAGGAATAGAACGGTAGGAAGGCCAACTTTGTTCTCCAGTAATTCATGCTTAGCTCCTTCAGCAATGAGCTCACAAAGACCTTTTCCACGAACCAGCTTGGTCGGTTTGATGTCAATGTCATATTCTTGGACCTTAGCAACCCAGTTCCCTCTCTTGGATCCAAATTCTTGTTGTGTGAGAATTGACTTAACAGTTGTATCTGGAACCAACACCATGGAATGAGAATTGAGGATGTAAAAACGAAACTGCTTAACAGCTTTGACCACTGCAAAAGCATGTTTTTCCATCATGGTGTATTTTAACTCATGATCTTTCAGAATATAGCTCATGAACGCAATTGGGAGTTCATGCTCGTTAGAGTCTTCTTGAGTCAAAACAACAGCTAAGGTATTATCTGTGGCATAGCAATAGATAATAAAATCTTTGCTGAAATCAGGACAGGCTAAAACAGGAGTTTTAGCGATAGCTCTCTTGATACCTTCAAAGGATTCCTTTCCTTTAGAAGACCAACCAAACGTTTGTTTCCCTTTCATCATCTGAGAAATATTCAAAGTTAACTCTGCAAAATCAGGGATGAACCTTCTTAAAAAATTGATCTTACCAAAGAAAGAGTGCACGCCCTTTTTGTTGGTTGGGAGAGGAATTTGCTGGATAGCTTGTACTCGCTCAGGATCAATCTTAATACCATCTTTGGAAATGATGTGCCCTAATAATTTCCCCTCGGTGACACAAAAGACAGATTTTTTAGGATTCAAAGAAATCCCATGTTCTCTGCATCTTAGCAGAACTGTCTCCAGGTGGTCAAAATGATCCGCCCTTGTTTTAGAAAACACTATCAAGTTGTCAAGGTATATGACAATACACTTCCCTTTCAAACTTCCAAAAGCCAGATCCATAGCTCTCTAAAAAGTGGCACCAGCATTAATGAGCCCAAAAGGCATTCTCTTGTAAGCAAAGGTACCCCAAGGAGTAGTGAAAGCTGTTTTGTGTTGATCTGCAGTATCAACCTCTACCTGATTATATCCCAAGAATCCATCAAGCATAGATAACATTTCAGATCCTGTTACTGCTTGCAAGACCTGATCCATCATGGGCAAAGGATAATTATCTTTCAAGGAAGCCTGATTCAGATTCCTAAAATCAACACAGATGCGGATCTCACCATTTTTCTTCCTAACAGGCACAATATTTGCAATCCATGTTGAATGGTGAATGGGAAAAATGATTTTGGCCTTCAACAACTTCTGAATTTCCTGAAAGATGGTGTCAGCTATTTTGGGGTTGTATTGCCTCTGTTTCTGCTTAAAAGGCTTGATTCCAGGCTTGAGTGGAATAAAATGCTGCATATCTTTTGGTTTGAAAGCTTTCAAATCTTCATAAGAGTAAGCAAGAACATCCTTATACCTCTTTAAAAGATCAATTGCTTTCTTCCTTTCATCTGCTGTGCAACATTTTCCAATGTTCACGAGCTTAGGATCAGTAGAATTCCCAATATCAATCTTGTCATACTCAGCTGATTGTTGAGGTCCAGTGGAAGCTCTAGACTTCACATACCTATCATGTTTATCAAATAGTTCCTCTAAACTCACCAATCCTTTAGGAATCTTGTTTCCTTTGAGATTGATGCATCCATCCTGATCCGTTTCTTCTCCTTGGGTGACTGCTTTGTCAAAGGACACACTTTCACGAGGCAGGTTGTCACTTCCTTCAAAATACAGCTATTTGAAATTACCCTTGAGTTCCAAGAAAGAAAGCAAGTGTTGATCATCATTGAAAACTTGCCAATTATTGGTATTATCAGGTACACTAGGCCGATGGACCATCTCAATGGTGAACTTGTCTTGAGAGAAGTCAGGATGAGGAATCAGTAGTGACCCTGAGACTGCTAGTGAATCAGCCCTGTTGTTCTTCTCCCTAGGTATTGCTTCAATGGAGAAAGCATCAAGAAATTCAATGGAATCCCAAACCTGATTCCGGTAATGTTTCAACCTTCCATTTTTTACCTGGAAAAGGCTTCTCACTTGCTTTACAATCAATTCCGCATCACCACGAGCCAGAAGATTCTTTACACCTTGTTCTTTGGCCACTTGCAGTCCAAGAATGAGAGCCTCATACTCTGCTGTATTATTAGTATTTTCAAACTGCAACTTGAATGAAAAAGGATGAAGGCTTCCTTCAGGTGACACCAGTAAGACACCAGCTCAGAACCAGCTGAGGAACAACTTCCATCAAACTCTAAAATCCAAACACCATTAGAATCTTTAGGTGACACTTTGGGGAGTTGAATTTCATCAGGGGACATAATCATATAGTTACCATGACCCATATCCTCATAGAGTATTTGTGCTTTAGGATCATCCGTTTTTACACAATATACTCAGATTGCTTCTCAGCAAAGACTTCTTCATTTGTCCATTACAGTGCGAGTGCATACGTGACCAATCCATTTGAATTTCTCCACCCACATCCTTACAGAAGTTCCTACTTAAGAACATCCCATATGAAGGAGGAATATCTCGCAACTAAGATGGTAGCCAAAAATCTCTTCTCATGCAAAAGAAAAGCCACTTGTGCATCTTTAATTCTTCCGACCAGGGGCACTTCCTTACTCTCCATAGAGTAACAAGATCCATAAGTGCATGTGAGGGTTAAGCCTAAGGCATGAGCTACTTTAGTAGGCATCACATTGTCTGAGGCTCCTGAGTCAATGACACAATTACTGAGCCTATGGCTAGCTATAAGAAGTGTTACATAAAATGGTTTAATTTTGTCATTAGGTGAGGTGACAGCAGCTACCAGACTAGGCTGTGGTGCAGAAGGAGTGGGTAAAAGGCCTTTAGAGGTCGTCTTAGAATGGGAATTGACAAAGTGAATAATTTTAGCAAAAGCTTTGGGATGGGTTTGATAATACTCAGCCTCTGAGATTTGAACCTTAGTCTTTTTCAGGTGATCAATAATATCAAAAGACCCAGAAGTGGACGGGCCATCATCACTTGAGATCCTAGGTTTATCAACTTTAGGGGAAAAAGAAGTAACATTAATAAAGCAGGATTGACAGGACTCACCTTTGGTGTAGATGAAGTGGGGATAGGAGATCCTCTTTTTGCAATTACAGGGATAGTTGCCGGCTACTCCTTAGATTTCTTGGGGGGCTGCGTCACTTTCTCCCTCTGATTTGTCTGCTCTCGAGTCATGACAGTGAATGATTCGCTATTCATGTCCGCTACTAATTCATCATAATCATCTCCATCATTAATGCCCTCAAAGTGGTGAAGAAATTAACTCGAGATCCCTCAAGTTCGTCCTCGCTTCATCATCAACTTCTTCCACAAACTCCTCGCAAGCTTCATTATCCTCATCATCATCCTGGCTCTTCAACTTCGACATGTTGCATTGACAGGAACTTTAACAGGAGGTCCTTCAAGTGCTAATCTTGTTTGAGAAGTAGGCAAATGATTTCTGGGCTGAAAATTCCTCCTTGGAACGTCTGCATAGGGAGCATGCTGAGCCAATTGTTTCTTTATAGAAATGAGATCATTCGCAAGTTTTTGAACTAATGGATCAGTATTAGGTCCAGGGGTGGAAGAGGAGGAAGCAACAGACTTAGATTTGGAAGGGTCTCTCCTCAACTTCCCTGACATGATCAAATCATCTTCAACACTAACAACAAGAGTTTGATCCTCAACCAATGTTGCGAGATTAGCCCTTCTCAGCGCATAACTAACTTTAGGTGATTGGGCATTTAGGAAGAAACATTTTTGGATTTGATCAACAGGTCGAGTATTTACCGGAATTTTATTAATTAACCTGTTGAATCGGGCCACAAATTCTCTCATGGGCTCTGGTGAATCTTTCTTTATCTGAGAGATTTGGGCTAGCAAGGCATGCACATCTTCTGCTGGTTTGAAATAGTTTTCAAACCTAGTTCTCATGGTGTCCCAGCTAGTGATAGTACCAGCCAGAAGGTGATAGAACCAATCAGTAGCATTATCTTGTAAAGTCTCAACGAACAGTCTCACGGAGACGTCTTCATGTTCAACTCCCAGAACTCCACATGCAACTATGAAGGCTGCGATGTGTTCATCAGGATGCACTTTACCGTCACCTTGAATTTAGGGAAGTTCTTCTCGGTTACCTCGGGTAACTCATGCAAAGGCCGAGAAGAGCAAGGGGCCCGACACGATGACCCTGTGGCAATGGTACCACCATTCTGGAAAAATGGCTTGGAGAGGAACTCGCAACACCAAAGCAAGAATCAAAGCTCAAGATTAGGACTACACTCGGCTCAAGGAATACCACCCGTAGGGAATTCTATCTTGGACAGGTGGAGTGCTTGTCGAATGAGTCCTTCTATTTCTTGTTGAAGGGAAAGGAAAACCCCGCCGCTCCAAAAGTCAAACCGAGAATCTTCAATACCAAGGGCCCTTCTCCTCGAGTAAAACGCGGAGTCGCGATCAAAGGACGATAAAAATTACATGAGGAATCGGAATATGATTTTCCCCAAATGAGTCACCAAAAAACAGCTTGGTCATCAAATAGGACTTTACAAAGAGCAATGGTGGGACAAGAAGTCCTCCTCTTTAATGGGAGAGGTTCCCTTATTCAGAAACGAACCTATTTACAAATATACAAAACATGATTTTCTGGTTGAACTTGGATATTACGAAAGTGTTTTCTATAAAGATCATCAATTACAAAAGGACTGAGGAATGAGAGTACGAGAATGAGCAGAATGGAAACACTCCTAATTATAGATAATGAGTAATTATTTATGTATCCGAAGTTACAATGAATTGAAACAAGATCATTTGTATCATATAAATAAGATGGAATTTAAAGACACAAAGTTCTGTAAATAACATCTGCTAGAACACAAAGTTTCTTAACATAACACAGACAAATGATCTTCACAAAATTAAATGAAAAGCTTGGGGATAAGAGATCAGATAGACAAAGAATGGAAATTCGTTCGTATTGATTTCTTTATGATCTATTTACACTTTCAGAAAATAAGCCAAGTTCTTCCTCCTCTTCAAAATGGCATGGAGAGGCCATTATATAGCTTACAAATCAGTTACTCTTTCAGAACTTCTTCTTTTAACTAAAGATTAGTTAAGGATTGCCAATCGCAATACCTCAACTAATTACAATGAATCTCGAGAAAAGAATTAGAAAAGAAGAGAAGAACAAGGAGAAGAAGACAGTGGTTATGAATGGGAGGGACCCACTGACTTCAAAATTCACTGCCTGAATCTCTTCAATGCCTCGGCTATGTCTCTGCCATGAGGGACTGACGTGTTGGCTGTAGACTGACCCCAAAATCCGAGACACTTCTCCATTTCTTTATCAAACTCGACATGAGTATGATAATCTTTATTTGCTTCTTCAATGGCAGATTGAAGAGAGCAGATCTCCTTCATTTTCTCTTTGGAGATGGAGCTTTCCTTGAATAGATTATCTTTGACAAAAGCTCTGAATTGAGCTTTGATTTCTTGCAAGGAAAGGGGCACACCAGAAGTTTCATCCTGAAGATGACAATGTATATCTTTGAAAGCAGATACAACCAGTGTCTTGAAAGCTTCACCCTTCTGCCAGCTATTCTTCAGTTCTCCCAAAGCCTCCTCCAAGACTTTGATCTTCCACTCACACCGTAAACCTTAACCTTGATAGATTATCCTTTGCATCATCAAAAACCTTATTTGCCAATAAAATTTTCTCATCTGTCTATCCCATGAGACAGAGGTCTACTATGCAACTGCTCCAGAGTTTGAGCTCTTTATCTATCACCCCGATAGTGGAGGAGAACTTCTGTTGCAAATTGTTCACCTTCTCGTGGAGTTTGAAAGCTTCATCGATGAAGTTCAATCCTGCAACAAGCATATCTTCCACCATGGCCTCCATAGCTCTGCCATAGACAGAATACTTGTGCATGTCTTTGATACTCTGTACTTCATCTTGGCTCAAAATTACAGGTGGTGGAAGAGTAGTCAATGGGGTAGGGTCCAAAACTTTGTCCTTAGACAAAAGAGATTTGATGAAACCTGTGAGAATCTGGGCCTGTTCCTCCAACTGTTCAATAGTTTGCTGCCCTTTCTCTACCCTCCCAATGACTCTTGTGACCGTTTCCTGGAGGTTGTGGATCTCACCTTCAAGAGTAGACTCTCCCATTGGAATTCTTGAGAGTTCTAAGTCAGATGCCTGCAAGTCCTGCTCTGATTTGTCTACTGTAGGCTTAGCAATCTCTGGAATTGCTGACCTTGAGCATCAGACACTATTCTGGAGGTGATTCTGGCTTTCTTGGCACGAGAAGGAGTAGTGCCTAACAAGGCTGCGACAAGCATCAAAATTTGACCCTGAGCTCCGAGAGGAAGATTTCCTCTTCCTACTGTCAACAAAAGGTTGCACCCATGCAAAAGAGGAAGAGGAATCAGCGAGGGGCAAGAGGACCAAGAGACAGAGAGCTCATGACGCTCAAGGTTTGCACAGCTGTTGATTCAAGTTGAGATGTGAGTGGGGCGCTTGAGACAATTGCGGCAGAAGAATCAATAGCACTTGGAAGTTCAGTGCTCTGGACTTCCTTATCTTTATCCGTTGGATCTTCAGGAGCATTTGTAGGTCTGGCATTTCACTCTCTTCACTTTCACCGAGAACAATGATGTTCTCTCGGTCCCAAAGGCACCTCTACTTGCTTACTTTGAGGATATTTTTCCACAGGCTCGTTCTTAACCTCTTTGAGTTTCTTCTGGTATACTTGAGTGGATGAAGAAGGAGTGGAAGCTGCAGGTCCTTGCGTTGATGAGGCAGGAGGGGTTTGCACAGGTGTGTCTGATATGGGGGTCGATGCTTCCCTCCTTGGTGTTGAAACATCCTTAGAAGAGGATTCTCCTGAGTGCCTTCTGAGCTCTCGAACTTTCCTGTCAAACCAGACCTTAGTCCTGACTAAGACTGGAGCAAGGATCTCGGCCAGATCATCTTTCTCTTTCCTGTTCCAATCCAAGTCCTCCAAGGGAGTGTGCTTAACCACATTGTCATACTCATATGAGTATAGATCAGAATTGTCATCCTGGAGTCCTTCAGGAACTTGGTACAAGCCGAGTTCTTGGATCAATTGCAGAGAGAACCTACCATAGTGCCTCCTTCTAGCTTCAAAATCATCTGCACTTTTGTAAGCCCGGTGAGTCTGTGTATCTCGCCCTATGATGATAGATTATCTTGATGTTCTGTTTCAATGAACTTCTTCAAGTTGAAGCGGTGTTCTTGGCTTGAAGAAATGAATAGTGATAGGAACAGGATCTTTCTATGTTCTGTGCGTCCAGGGCTATTTTACAAGTGTAGTTTCCCAAAGAGATGGGAAAATGTAAACCAGAAATCTTCTTGTCTCTCAGCTTCGTGTAATTTTTCTAACTTCCGCATACTTCTATCAAGGCCATCTTATCACCGCGAGAACATGGGAAGCCTCGGAGGGTGCTCTCACAGCGTGAAGCCCGATATAAGAGAATTTTTGAATTGGATAAAATAAACACCGTAGTGCGATATCGATTCATGGCTTCATGAGAAAACCTTCTAGCAGTTGTTACCCTCAAGCAACTGACCACGTACATGGTGAAAGTATCATTTACTTTTCCGAAATTGCGATTGCTGGTCTCTAGGGTGAATCTGCGGGTGAGGGAATATACGGGATCATCCTTGTGGGCATCAATGTAAGAAAAACCAAACCATTGCCTTGATTCCGCTGAGAGTATACATCAGTGCGAAGTCATGTAGAACTTCTTCGTTCATCGTACATGGACATCTGCTCCACCAAGTTCATGCCGATGATCTCCACCTGGGTTGATGAGCGGGCACATCTAGAAATGGAACTTCGTTAGTAGAAGGTAAGCCCATAACCCGAGCTAGTAGGATTATGAAATCTGACAACTCTTCATTGAAATCTACTCAGAAGAGAGTCTTGGATAGACGAGATGCTCCCTTCTTAGGGTTTTTAAGCCATGACTTCGCCACCCGCGCCTTGTATTTGTCATGTCTTGATTAAACAGGGCCTGTGCTTGATCCCGGGAAACAACTATGGCATTATCCATCTCTGGAATCCTCAAAGCAGTGCTAATGGCGGCAGCATCCAGCTTGGTGATGAGTTCCCCGTGTACATTGGTTAATTCACTCGAATCAGGGTCGAAGTGAGCTCCGCATGAAAGCACTGTATCAGCACATTGCACCGAGATTGGGAAACCTCCAAAAGCCAAACCACTATCATGAATCATCTGCGCCATTGGTGTAGGGTTTGCATCTGCCATCCTTGCCCAAAAATCACCGAAGTCAAGATGACGAGCTTCACTGTCTCCAATATTGGGAATGGCAGATTCTAGTGGCGAGATTTGTTCTTGTCCTGAAATTTGATCTTCATATTGATAGTAACTTGGAGGATAGAGCCATAAACTAAACTCGGGTAGAAATTATAGAGGGAAGGGATACACACGCAGAGAAATTATATTGAAGGTTTCGAGCAAAGGATAGCATGGAAGCGGTGTGAAAATGCAAATGGGGTTCACACGTTATATAGGCGATTAGGAGAGAGAAATGCAATGAATGCGCATTTAATACATACCTACCAATTTGAATAAGCATGATATTCGGGTAGAGCGGGAAAATAAGCACGAATTGCACTTGGTTCATTTGGGACATGTGAGACGCGAATGCATGAAACACGCGGCTTGGCGATTCGGCGAAAATGAAATAACTTGCCCGTTTGAACTTGGGACACTTGGGACAAGAAAGTGCGAAGTACACGGTTCGGGTGTTTCGGCCGAAAATGGAACAACTTGCCCGTTTGGACTTGGAACATTTGGGACAAGAAGTTCTGGCGGGCCCGAAAAAGACAGACTTCAGGGAAACCGGCCGATCGGGGAACAGAGCACACTTTTCAACTTGGGACGCGGGACAAAATGTCTGACACAGGCCGAAAAACACACAAAATGACCCAAAAATGTAGATTTTCTCAATTTCTCGACCTTTAACATTTTCAGTACAACAGAGTAGACACTTAAACTCAAAATTTTGAATTTTCACTTTCTTAAGAGCTGGGAATTTTGAGTGGACAACAAAGTCCAAGCTCCTTTTCTCCCAAAAATCCCTTTTCCTCCAAAAGAAAATAAAACTCTTCAACAAAAACCTCCAACCCCCTCAACAAGAGAGGAAAATTCAATAAATAGACAAAAGGGAAGGGTGAGGATGATGTGGCTCCATGTAGGATGCCACATCACACATCCTCAAGACCACCTCCCTTAGTCAACTCAACTCCAAAACACAATAAATGGGTGGTTGGGTTGAATGACATCTCTTTTCCACACTCCATCCCTTCCCATGTGCCTTAAGGCACAATTAAATGCAAATGGAAGAAAAGTGCACTCCAAAGTCACATTTCCCTTCCCAAAACAATAAATAATCCCCTTTTTGGCTTCCCAACCCATAGATATGGTTGGTAAGGGGTTTTGGGAAGTGTGGGACAAGTTTAACTTGTCCCACAAGTCCCCAAAATTGCCCTCAATCTCAAATTCGAGATTCAAAGAACTTGGAGTGGTCAACACTCAAAACAAGCATTCAATACAAGAAGAAAACACAAGGCTCAAGGAGCCAACCATCAAAATTAATTACTCCCACTAGACTTCCTCAAAACTTAAAATTAAAACAAGATGTTAAATTAATCTAAACATACTTAGCAAAAGTAATTTAAAAAGGAGACATCACAAATGAAATCACCTACTAAAATAAATTAAAACAAGTAAATAAAATTCTTAACCCATTGGCCACATTAGAAAATTTCCCCCTCATGGAAATTTTTCTTAACAACAAAAAAAAAACAAAAGCAACACAATACAATTCACTAGTTGCCTTGACGACCAAATGTTGTAACCACCCGACATCCTGTTGTGTTTGGTTCCCAATCCCCCTTTAGGTTGTGATCATGTTGTGTTCCCTGCAAAATACAAAATACCTCCTTCGGCCTTGCGGCCATGTCAAAATATCCCAAAATAACCATATGCATGTAATCTATTAACATCTATACGTAATTCAATTATCCATTATTTCAAGGTCCAAATCACAACTTAATTATGCATTCCATCATTATCCAAAGTTATAGTAATGTAAATTCAACAACTACATTCTACTTATCATGGCGAAGAAATCCAATGTTAGAACACATGCAATATATCCATATAAAAATAATATCAGTATCAATAGTCTATCCATGAGTCAGTGTAGATCATACTGAAAACAAAATCCAATCATAACCCAAATGTATCTACTCACAAAACATCACGCTAATCAACATAAGTATAAGTTATGTCCATATCCAAAAGTCTGCATAACTCAAAATGATAATCAACTAAGTGTCATAGGGAAGTGGGCACTACGAGAGAGAGAAATAGTTACTGAGTGGTTCAAATAGCTTCAACCGAATACAATGGAAACCGAATACAATGTAAAATAAACACTAACATTCTCCCCCTTATTACATTGTTCGTACAAACATGCATTTCCAGATAGAGAGTCCCCCCTTAATGAGAACACCACAAAGAGGGTCTTCACACGAGCATGTGCCTACATAGTCTCATATGGTTTTTCTAAGGTTGAATGAAACCTAGAGGGATAGGAACACTTCCCAACCTGTTCACCTCGGTGGTTTTATAGGATTACCACGAACCAAGAGGATTTTACCTTGGTGGTTTTACAAGAATACACGAACCCAAAAGGATGATACCTCGGTGGTTTTACTGTGATTACCATGAACCTAGGAACGTCTACGTTAGCATCGTTGGATAATTGATATTTATTTGGTGTCTATCCTATCTCTTTATCTCTTCTTCTGTTATTCCATTATTCTCTCCTTCTATTGTGGATCCTCTCCATTCATTTAGGGGAGTCCAGTACAATTTCTTTCCTATAAATACTGTACGTGAGCTTTGTGTTCTATAGAATAATAAGAGATATTCAATCTCTTCTATTTCTCCTTCATTCTGTGTCTCTCAGTTTGGTATCAGAGCGACTGAGCCTCTGACCTGTGTGTGTTGGATAGGAGTGCATCGTGCTGGTGTTTAAGAGGGCCACTGGCAGTCGAGCCTTGTGCCACTGAGTAGGAAAAATACCCTGAATGACGACGCGGCCCTAGGACAGGCGTGAGTATTCACTGAGTTTAAGCATATCACTAAGCGGAGGAAAATAAGCGGCACCCAGCAAGGAGGGATTCAGATCCTTGAGATCGTAATCTACAGGATCGTGGTGGCGGAATAGAGCTTGTTCCAGAACGTGGACGTGGAGAAACATATTTTTGTAATAAAACCATATTTGTAAAGGAAATCCCTTCGATCCTTGAATCAAATAAATCACAATGATAAATCTACAATCTAAACTAAACTAAGCTTTATTTTTTTGTATACTCCTCCATATTTTTCCTTTCTTTCTCCCATGGCTTCCTTCTTTCCAAACATCAAATTAAATAAAGGAAAAGTATTCTATTTTTACGCCTCTTTGCTGTGCGTGTTGATGACATAACATTTGTGGATAATCAAGCTTGTTGTTGCGTGGAAAGGAAGAATTCCTTGCGTATAAGTTTTGAGTCTACAATAGTTTCTTCAACACTACGTCGAATGTCGAGTGTAGACAACTCGATTGAGAGCATCAATAACGCGGTTGCCACAAATGAAAGCCACAATATCAACTCATTTAATTTAGAGAACACTTTGTGGAGAATCTCACGAGAGCTCCGGGTTCTACTTTGCTTTGCTTTGAAGCAGAGCTTCTAAATTCTTGCAATCTTGCATTCGACAAACTAGTTCGAGAAGGACTCTTGAATACTTTCTTTTCAACGTCAATGCCATGCGAGAAAAGTGAGTACGAGAAGAATTAGAAGCCGGATACGACGCTGATTGTGACAACGAAGAAGAATGCCGTCAAAGCATCGTCGAGTCTCACAAGACACGAGAATATCGCGAGCATCTACAAGCCAAGAATTCTTGACATTGAGTCCAAATTGTAATAACTTTTCAAATTAATAAATATTTTTTTATTACAATGTACGATCCGAAGTTACTTCTATCGACGCTAAGTTGCTAAAAGGGCCTAATTTTACGTCCTAGAAGAAAAAAATGAAAATAATCCTTGATTTGAAGGATTATGGGGAATTATCACGAGGTGCATGCTGCTCCCCGACCCCAGATGAACTAATAAAATATGACATGGCTAGTGCTAAAGCCTTGATGCTAATAATGCTCGTGATTCAATGATGATGTGGAACCGCATGTTCGGAATGCGGAGAAACCCAAAGAGGCACTCGGGATAAGTTGGTGACCATTTATGAAGCCAAAAATCGGACAAGATTCTTCATCTTGATCCGAAGCTACACACCCTCTCTATGGGGTCTGATGAGAAAGTGGAGGAATTCTTGCGTCACGTGGTGAATTTTTTGAGATTGGAGTTATTAGCCCTCGGTGAAACAGTGGTAGACGACAAACTTCTCATCCCAATCACCTTGAGAGCACTCCCTTCTCAATTTTGAGTGTTTGTTACAACACACTTGAATGTGTCTAAACAAACAAAGTGACGTTCGAAGAGCTTGTGAATTTTCTGCAGCAGGAAGAGGCTATCACTTCATCGTATGGGAAGTCTCGGACAAAGCCTTGTTCTCAAAGCCTAATCGTGGCCGGAAGAATCGGAAAGGCCCCCAGGAGAAGCCAAATCAGCGCAACCCCAACAAAAAGATCAAAATTCAAAGAGATGGTGTCACATTTGCAGAACCAATACCCACGACATTCCGATCACTGGCTGCTGCACTTGGCATGAAACAAGGTCCTTGAGCCATCAAGCACATCCGGCGTGAAGATTTTCAAAAGTCAAGCAGCGTCCCCTACTGGAGAAAGCAAAAAGGACATCTTGCAGCCCAACAAGAAGATGATGACTCGATGAGGAGACATCGGAAGGAGCCCATTGTAGTAAGAATCTTGTACTGCGTCTCTCAAACTTCTCACCCATGAAGAAAATCTGGTTGATAGACTGCAGTGCAATAAAGCATACGTCATGTGACAAGAAGTTGTTTGATTCACTACATGAAGAGGTGGCTGGAGACCGATTCTCAGTAAATTTCTTGTCACCGACATATGCTTGCTTACACCAGAGTCTATCAACCAGACTTAGTTCACTCATAGCCCCTCCGATTCAAATTTGTATATAAAGAAGGTAGGCAAAGAAATTGTCATTACAGTTTGTTTATGTAGATGTTGTTGTGATCAGGTAGTTCAGAAGATCAAGTTGATATTGTAAAGAATGATCTCAAAAGAACCTTCGACATGACAGATTTGGGGCTACTACATTACTGTCTTGGCTTGGAAATATGGCAAAAGGAGCATCACATCTTTGTCTCCCAGAAAAAGTATGCCAAGAACACTCTGGAAAAGTATAGAATGTCCTACGTAAACCTATATCCACTCCCATGGAAAAAGGCTTGCAACTTTCAAGATTCCAGGACTCACCTCAAGTAGATGCTACTCTATAGGCAATTTGTTGGAGGTTCATCTATTTGACATATACCTGATCAAATCTCTCTATTATCTTTGTCCTATCTTTCCAGGGTTCATGCAGGAGCCAAAGAAATGTCACTGGAATGCAGCAAAGCATGTTTTGAGATATGTCCGAGGAACAACTAATTATGGTCCGGAATATAAAAAGAATGATCAATTCTTCCTACAGGATATGTCGACTAGGACCACGCTGGATCTCATTGATGATAGAAGTCAACTACAGGATACATATTTCATCTCGGATCTGGATCAAATCGAAAGCTGTATGAGACTCAAAACTTATACGTAAGGGAATTCTTCCTTTCCACGCAACAAAAAGCTTGATTATCTCGCAGCAGTAGATGTCATCAACACCACAGCAGAGGCGGAAAAATAGAAGACTTTTCCTTTATTTAATTTGATGTTTGGAAAGAAGGAAGCCATGGGAGAAAGAAAGGAAAAAATATGGAGTATACGAAAAAAATAAAGCTTAGTTTAGTTTAGATTGTAGATTTATCATTGTGATTTATTTGATTCAAGGATCGAAGGGATTTCCTTTACAAATATGGTTTTATTACATCTTCTTGTGCTTCTACCTCCTTTGGACACATCCCCCACTCTGATACCAATGTTAGATCTCGTAGACAGAGAATAGAAATATACAAACTCCTTCACATCTTGACTGACAGGGATAAACAGAAAATAATCACATAATCTTCATTACATTTATCACCCACGAAGGGGAAAAGATAAATAGGAGAGAGAAATAGTTACGGTGGTTCAAACAACTCCAACCGAATACAATGGAAACCAAATACAATGTAAAATAAATGCTAACATAAACAACAATACATATCATTATTCTATGGTAATACATGTATTGCAAGATGGATAGAACTTTACAATGAAAACTCATTAATTACAACATATCACATTAAGAAATTTCATCGTGTTCAAAGTACTTTGCAACAAACGTTGCGTCATTCCTAAAGCACCGAGTATGGAAAACCCTTACACACAAGCACAACTAAGACATTCATCATTTAAAGTGATTTCAAACAAAGTAATGAGAGAGGTAGGGATAAGAAGAGAAATGAGAGATATTAAAAAAATTTACTCATTCACACTTCCACATTCAATTTTTTTAAGAGAGAGAGAGAGTAGGGAAGAGAGAGAAACTATAAAACATTTTCTTTTCTATTCACAATTTTTGTCCATTTCTCAATTCATACCCATTTCCATTTTATTTCAACACATCTACATTTTTAATCCATTCATATTTCCAAGACCAACCAAACTTTCATATTTAAATTAAGAGAGAGATTTAGAACAACACTAAAATTGTTAAATCAATTCATACCAAGCAATTTATTAAATAATTCTCTACACACACTGTAATGCTATGAAAAAGGGTTCATGAGTAATTGACAGAACCAATGGGATCCTCAAAAATATCTTCTAGCTTAAGTTGTGAGTGTGTGAACGTTGACCAAAATAACTAAAGTGCTTACATTATGTGTACCACCCACAAATTAGATGTTCTTAAAACACATTAAATCTTATACAACTATCCCAAAAGTCATTACAATTTTTTTTTAAAGTTATAAGTTTGCAAGGATTTTAAACCCTAATGTATGTTAAATTAATCTCCACCAATAATTACTACATTACAAAGGATGGACCAAGTCTAAGTTAAATGATTAAATATTCTTAATTTATCTCTAAGGTCAAATTAATTACAATCAACTAGGAAGGTGCCATAAATTGATTTACTTGGTTAAATTTTTTCCCCTTCTTAAATTAACATTCCAACCCATAGTTAATAAACCTTATACTTAGTTACTTTAGTTCCTTTATCTTAATAGCTTTAAAGTCCATATCATTAATTTCTAAAACATACTAGGAACTAAATAAATGACTTAACATACAAGGGTATTAAATGGCCCCATTCACCCATTTACACATGCTCTTTAAAATTATATAAAAACCCATAATATTCATTCTTACCTAACAATTGTAGGGTTGATTCTCAACCCTTGGATCAAATCAATAGTGGCCACTAGATCCTAGGGTTCTATACTAACCCTAACTATCCTTAGGAAATATTATTAAACCTTTTCTTTACCCTAGCCTTCTCATTTGGCATATTTTCTTTCTTTAGTTTTGTAGGTTTGAGGAGTGGAAGCCATGAAAGCTAGGAGGGAAGGAACCATGGAGGAATTCAAAAAATCAAGCTTAGTTTAGTTTAGGTTGTGGATCTATTGTTATAATTTCTTCCGTTAGAATATTATAGAGGTTTCACTCCAAATATGGAGTTGTGATTTAGTTAATTCCATTTTTTCTTCTATTTGGGAAAGAACCCTACTTTATTTTTAATCCATAAGATTGAATGCTTTTAAATACCCATTTGAAGATTTACAAGTTTAGAACAATGAATTTATGCCCTTATGGCTTGCTGGTGATTTACTTTTCAAATTTGCAGGCTTAAATGTTTAATGAAACCAAGTTAAAATTTGCATACACGTGGATTTGTATTTTTCCACCATCAGTGATGAAAATTAGAACAACTAAGGATGAGCTTTAGAACACTCTAGTGAAATTTATTTTTTTAATTTTTTGGAATTTAAGGTTCTTTTTTTAGAGAATAGGACTTCCATCCTAACTAGGTGACGATTCGTAAACTACCACCTTCCTGAGTGGTAGTTCAAAACTGTCGCTCTACAAAAGGCGGCGGTCATGTTCTTAAAAATAAAGCGTTCAATTTTAAAAAAATTCTAAAAATAAATTTTACTAGAGTGTTCTAAAGGTCATCATTTCCTTGAATTTACATTCCCAAATTCTCCAGATTGAAAGGTTATTCCATTTATTCATTCCATGCTTAGAATTACTACATTTAAAGATTTACTATCTCTATAGTGACAAGAAACACATCTATAAGATTATTTTTCCCACAAAATTGTCTTCAACTCAAAGTAAGAAATGAAACTTAATCTAATTCTCATTATCATTGTTTTCCCCTTTCACAACAAAATGCAATATTTCCACATAATAACTTACTTAAAATTTATTGCATCTTTCCATTTCCACTACAACCATTTGTTCAAATAACTACAAACAACTTTGTTCCACATTCAAGTTTTCCATGCATACACTATTAGTATTTTACAACTTCTATGTTTTTTATTTCCTTTTTACAATAATGCAACTTTAACAATGATAATGAACTTCATTTTCCTTGAGCATAGCTCATTTCTTTCAATGCAAATAATTTTATTTCTTCCAATACAATAATACTAAAGTTTTAAACATGATTTCTATTCTAATTCATTCCTTCAAATACTATAATTTGACGAAAAAAATACACATTCCTTAACGGACTTCTTCAAAATAATAAAACTTGGTAAATGAAACTTACAATGTAAATTTTCTTTTAAAAATATAATACTACAAGCCTTCCACCTTAGTGGAAATAACAAGAAGGTTTTCTCACAAAGGAAGATTTATTTTAGGACAAAAACAAATTCTCCAAATTCCATATCACAAACAAGAGCTCCCCATGTCTTCACTTGATCAAAACAACAAAAATGGGGGAGAGGTAAAACTTTCCACCAACCAATAATCCAATGAAGAGAAGAAGTTATACTCCTCATTGGCTCCTCGAGCCCAAACAAAATGAAATAAAATATGGATTAAACTCATGGAAACTATTACAAAGATTTCAAAACCATATCAAACACAATCAACACAAAATACAATCACAAGAAGGAAACTAACAAAATATACAAGGCTTGAAAATGCAAAGGCAATGTAAAGCCAAAGCAAAGGATTTATGGGGAGATCACTTATGCCTCCCAATGGGATTAGGTTCCCACCTTAAAAACCTCCAATATACATATCAAAACCCTTACACAACTCTTATTCCTCCCTCAAGATCATCTTATACCTCCCACATTATTATTTTCCCCCTATAATCTCTTATGTCTCCCTCCAAAGAACTAAGTAAGAAATGCAAGCATTATTTTATCCAAGGTCGAGAACCCAACCCAACTCCCTCTAAAACATGAAATAAACTCTTATGCACCCCTACATATGAGATCCCCATATCCTTATCCTACACCATACTTATCCAATCTACCCAAGAACCCAATAAGCATACCAAAACATTCAATAACATACACATATACACAAATGAAACAAAACAATTAAAAAGGGTGTAGATCCTAAATTTCTACGGTAGAGATTGATCAAGAGTGACACACCAATCTCCTTCCAAGTCAATCGAACACCAACGAGCTCTAACAAAAATCCACAAGAACTCCAAAATCCTCCAACTCCAAAAATACACGAGCAAAAAAATGAAATAAAGTAACCGCCCAAACAAACAAATGAACTGCGCATGAATAGAAAATGGAAAGAGGAGGGTGAGGTGGCTCCATGTAGGATACCAAATCACTTAACCTCAACTCCACATCACAAGTCAAACCTCAACCCCAATGCACAATAAATTGGTGGTTGACAGGAAATATAAACCTCTTACACACACAATCAAGCCCACGCCACATAAGGACAAAATTAAAACCCATGTAAGAAAAGTGCATTAATATAGCTTTTTTCTTACAAAACACATAATGGGGTCTATTTTTGAACCCCCAATCCATAGGTAGGGTTGTTATAAGAAATTAAGAGGTGTGGGATAAGCTTAGCTTGTCCCACAAGCCTCTAAAAATGGCCCTTAAGCCCAAATCCGAATTTCAAGGTAAGGTAGAGTGTACAACACTCAAAGTTACTTACACTCAACTTAAAAACACATAGTCAAAAAACCAACAAATCTAATAAATGACTCCATTGTCACATCCCCCAAAAGTTTTTAATAACTGATTAAATTTACTAAATAAAAGCACATTAATCAATAATGATAAAATAAATTACATCACAATAAAATCACATACTCAACAATAAAAATAAAAAGGAAACATATACACAAATCCCATGGTCACAATTGGAGGTCATCGCCCCCATGGGAACCCCCTAACAAACTGAAACAAACATAACACAAGTTTCCATCGTGACCTTAGTTGTATCCATTTAGTATTTCGTTGTGGTTGATGTCTAATACCCCTTTTGATTGTTGTAATATAATTACGTGCAAAATCAGAAAATAACACCTTTAGCCTTGTGGGTTGTATTAAAATATCCCGGATAAATGTACGCACAAAAATCAAATACCATCCACATATCACTAAATCATAATCTCCACTAAACAATGCTATCATTCATCTAAAATTTCAACATCTCAATTCTATCTTTTATCAAATTCAACAAGATCACAAAATTAGTTAAAAGGCTAAATCCTACCCAACACGAAGAGAATTCAATGTCGATAATACATATATCAACAACATATCATCATCATCAAATATAACATGTTTCTCTATGTATCCGACAATCTAAAAAATCATACTATGAATCACAATCCATCAAAATAGAATATATCTATAATCTAACATCATACTAAACCAAAATGATACAATAACATCTATGTCTATATTCAACAAGAATCAAAATAAAAATATGATAAGTGTCGAAGAGGAATGGGCACTAGAGTATGGTTTCCAAAACCATTCGTTTTAAGTTCAAACATAAATTTCATCAATTTCTATCTTTCTCCCTCTAAGCAAAGAACTCGAGAAGATTCGATGGAATTCGATTATGTTAAACAAGGCTCGGTTTCGAAGGTGACTTCAAGACCAAATATCCTAAATAAAATTGAACACTTATATCAGACGCTGATTGTGGTGGGCCCCAACATCCACCTAAAATTCTAACTTACGAAATTATTTTTATGAAACTGAGAGTTGGTTTCAATTCTCACATAAGAGTGTTAGAGGTAGGTGAAGGTGTTTTCAGTTACACCAAATCAATATGACATTTGTAAGATAAAAATGATCACAATTTCTTAAAGTGGGAACGTCACCAAAAGTGATTGAAGTGTTGAAAGGGTATCAAATCTCACATCGTTAAGGCATATAATCGAGTTAGTCATCTTGGTTAAGAAACTTCATGGTGTCTTGGGTCTAACATGGATCTTGTTTGAGGTTTTGGTTCTCATTAACCATTCGACATGGCGCTCCATGTGCATGGTTCCAAAGGAATTAGTTTCTTTTTCTTCAAAGTTTAAAGATAAATATTTTGGGAAAGGTAAAATCCATATCATTCATTCTAATTTGCATTTCTGTTTTAACATACAACATACTAAAATCCAACAATAAAAAAAGATGAAATGTTTAGTTTGAAGTGAGAGGAAGAGTGATCCATATCTTTTACGCTAATCCCATGATCCCCACATTTAACGAGACCACAAAACCTTTCGTGTATTTCCTCAAATGATTCATTGGATTGGTTGGGTAATATACTAGATTCATTATTTCATAGTTATTAAAGTCTCCTCAATGAACCAAAATAGACAATATCCCATAATCACTGAAGTCCTAAAGGATGCTTCACTCTTCGACATTTTTCATATAGATCACATGCAAAAAAATTTTGAAGCCACACCTCACAACTTCCAATCCATGTTTTTTCTTCGCAACTTTGTACTCAGTTGGAAATATAGGGTTTCACCAATCCTCAAATAGTTCCCCACTTTGAGAGTGACAAATATGTCATTGTGCACATGGAATAATAATTTTACTTGAACTCTTGCTCATAATTTTGTTATTTGATTCTTTCGGAAACAAAATTCTCATATATTTCTAGCTATTACAAGAACAAATATTTTCTCTGAAGTAAACAAAAAACCTATGCTAGCAGAGATACACCAACAATATAATCTAAGTCCAAGATTGGGAATAATGACCATACTTTTATAAACTTTTATGAGTGAAAATTTTCCATTATATGCTACAATGGATATCCACGCCCTATTCTCAAGCGCTTATTTTGGCCCAAGCGAGGAATATATTGAAAAATTTAACTAATTAAGTTTGATACATGCACCCATAACATTCTATGAGATAATAGTAATTTTGAGGAATTTCCTCTAGGTATTTTGTCAAACATTTACATGCCCTACTTCCACGGTGAGAAAATAGATGGAAAATGGACAAGAAGAGGCTTTAATGAAGAGGAAGGGTGAAAGAGTCAAATGCAGCGGAGAGACATAAGTAAGATAACATGGAAAATCGGTTTCAATGTTCTAATCTATACAAAAATAATGGAAATAAGAGATAAAGGGGGTAGGATTTACGAGGTGGAAATTGTTGGAATAGTGTTGCCAAGTTACATTGCACATAGCATAAGCTAATGTAGTAGAAGGAGAAAAAAATGATGAAGCACCTCTAAATCATCAATCTTCTTGATTATACACTGATAGCAAACCAACGACAGAAGTAGTTCTTCTCTCGAGAGATAGTTAAAACCAATTAAGACAAAATACAAATCCGAATAACTTAATTTTTGTGTAGTAAAAGGATAAAAGTTTTGGGTGTTGCATGTAGGAATAATTAAACCCATATCATACTAGTTTTAGCATGCTATTGAAAAAGATATGTCCAGCACTGAAAGTACGTGTGATGTTTACTTTATTTAATTGTGAGTGTACAGATCCCTACTTTAGCATTGGCGGAAAAATTACATCTCCTTGACTTTGCACTTGCTGCCGCGACTATCCACCACTCGCTAACTTACCAACATTAACTTGGATTCCAACGTGGCTAGTACCTCATATTTCAATAAAGTTTTTGAATTTTTATATAGGGAAAATGACAGTCTTAAAATGGGTTTGGGGCATGTCACTCTCTTTTCTCCAAGCATATGACCCCCTAAAAAGTGGTTGTCGGGTGAGGGCACTACTGAGCCCAAGGAGTAACCATTAAAGGACCCAATAAATGAAGAAAAGGATACACATTTCTTCACAAACCAAAAAACATGTCATAACTTGTAAGATGAACCATGAATAAAAAATGATGGGCTTGTTAACATTGTGGTGACAATTTGCGAAACGTCATACACTAAAAATGCCCATTTCCTTCAAAAATTCTAATCACGAAACTTCATACTGTACACATAATTTTTTAAAATTATTTTTAGTCAAAAACTACATCCCAACAAAATAATGTGACAAAATTGGAAATAAATCTCATAGTTGTATATAAAAAGTAAACAAAGGTCCTAATATTTTGTTAAATACATAGGAGGGTCCCCATTCTTTCAATTTAAAGAATGGGGATGTGTTGTTCATAACATTTGTTAAAAAAATATATACACTATTATTTTATCCTCAAAGTGTGGTATTTTGGTTCTCTCTCTCTCATGTTATGTTGGGTTTTATAATGCCGAAAATTCTACACACAAATTCAACAGTAAAAATACCGGAATAATTTTTTTACTTACATTTCTTGATACATGACAACACAAGGGATTACTTAGGACAATGCATAACACATGAGACACTTGTACAAACATTATCCCACATAGATAACATGAAAAAATATTTGATGCACAACAAGGCAAATTTTAATCAAATGACAAGGAACAAGTAAAACGATTTAAATTTCAGGTATAAATTCCCATATAGGCACCATCCATGACACAACACTTTCCCAGTTTACATATTTATTACATTCGTATTTCGTTATTGACCTTAATCATTTGATAATCACTTGTTATGTAGTCCTTCATTTTTCTTCAAGCTAGACTACATTATCTTTATTTTTCTTAACATTTCGCTAGTGATGATTCCATCTAATTTTTTTTGTTTCCCTTTATCGCAATAAAATGATGTAGCCTAATTTTTGGTAGGAGCTTATGTGCATACATGAGGCTACTAGTGTTTGTCCTATGGATTTGTTTTCTAAGTTGTATGTTCATTTGGTTTTGAAATTTATCTTAGATACAACCAAGAAGGTTCACATGGAACAAAGGAAGTTTATTAGTTCAAAGGTAAATAGGTCACACGTTCCTTTCATAATAACATTTATGCACTAGAGTTACACTATTTTGCTTTAAGTTATTACAACTAACTATATATTCTAACTACTTCCCTTAGATACTTAGTTTGCATTGATCATGATACGTAATAGAGGATTTTCCTCGAGTCAAAAGGGTCAATCCTCAAATTTCTTTTTCTTCCTTAATTTTAATCATTTAATAATATTGTTTAAACTGCATTGAGGGGTGGTGATTATGTTTGTCCCTTACGTATCACAAGTTTCCCATTTACTAGGTTAAAAGATCAATCAGGAGACATTATCTTACTTTTTATTTGTTATAAAAATCATCTTAGTCATCTTAGAAAGTTGACATCATTCAAGTGTATGTGACATTTAATAATAGTTCCAAATTATCCTCTCATGTTCTTGTAATCCCTTACATCATTACGTTGACTTCATAGTGACTTCTTGTTAAAACAACTAAGGTGCATATACTATTTTTCCTTTACTTGAGTCATAAGGGATCCTAAGGGGTATGATTTCACACTTAACCAAGCTTGGATTATTACTAGGTAATTTAAGTATTAGATGTGTATTAAAAGGTGATACACAATTATAACTTTTACACACCTTACTAAGGTTACAACTAGAATGATTGAGCACCCTTATCCCCAACAATCATCGTTTAAGTATAGGGAAATTAGATATTCTTTGTCAAGTTGACACTATTGTTTGAGACGGGTTAAAGGGGTTCACACTCAATATTCTCATGTGTAGGTAACTAAAACATAGGATCCACTTGAATCATTTACATTCATCTTAAAATAATTTCACGTAATTTTATTTAAATAGCTTTTAAAATTGTTTTTGTAACTGATTTGTTAATAAGGAACAATTTACATGATCATGACACTACTAGCTCTCGCTATGGAATTGCCTCAACAACATGATTACTCGGTTTCACATCATATATTCATTTCACAATGAGAAAAGTGGGAGAATAAGAGGGAGTAAGTATTTGTTTAAATATTAAGCTTCACATTAGAGTTTATGCATCATGGATTTCATTTCTCTCAACATGATGATTTAAACACGTTACAAGAAAGATCTAAATTTTTATTTTCTCCTAGCATACCATCTCATGGTTACCCTTTCACAAACTAATCATAAATTAAAATGTTGACTAGTTCCATAATTAACTCTTAACATTGTACCATAGAATCCCAAATGATAATATAAATTGGGTGTCGAGTTCATTTATAATCCCAACTACTAAAGGTGACTTTCAAGAGTAGTTGGCGATCTTTTCCACCTAACACCCTTTCACTCTACACGTGTGTTGGGCCAAGAGGGTTTTACATTATGTTAAAGGTTGGTTTCCCATGGATTACTACCTTAAGAGAACACATTCTCCTTACTACACATAACTACCAATCCTAGGAGGGAACCCCATACTCAAGACAAAGTTTAACCATGTCATTCCTAATTGCTAGGTTCACAAAAATGTCACTAAGCAAACAGAGCTAAGGTGATAATCTCAAACTTGGGAATTTATTTCCTTAAGATAGAATTTTCCATTGATTTTAATTTTTTTGGTACACCCTGTGGTTTTTATTTTTCCGTGTTAAGAAAGATCACTTCAAGAAGGTAGTTAGCACGAGATTTTTATACCAAGGTTGAATGATTTATATAGATTTTATTTCTATGTTATCAAGGAAAATAACGGAACACACTAAAGATTTAGTCATCAGTTTCACTCAAACAGAACTATAAGATCTCAAAATCAATTACATTTAACACATATATCCAACTTTTACAATACATAATTTTGAATCAAAATGACACTCATGGTTAGATACACATTTCCCAAACAACCCTAAACACTTGCAACTCATACATATTACAAAATTTCAATAATAAACCTTTCGATATATTTAACATTATTGTTTCCACAACTTGTACAATTACATTTTTCTAAATAACAAGTTGTTATGAATTCACTAGTACACTTTGTTTTCTCTATGTCTTGGTACCTATAACCACCGCATGGTCAGTGAAAATCATTGGCATGACATCCACCTAAATCTAACATAATTAACATTTTTAGTTTTCCATTTACATAATCAGAATAATTCACACACAACTAGAAGAGGGTTAGAGACATATATTCATTTCATTTCTTAACTATGGGAGGAGAGAGAAAGAGATAGGAAGAGAGAGAAACACTATTTTTCCAAAAGTCACATTTCACACAACAAGCCACAAGAGAGAGTTTCATACAACTATTTCTAAGTTTCAAAAAGTTTCACGACAGTTTATTGTCTTGACTAGGACCCCAATGGCGTCATTTTTACATTTTTCTAACAACTGGGTCAAAGCATACAAGTGTGTCCCACTTTGTGGCCATAAATATTTTAAAATCTGACTAGTAAATAAATAATTAAAAAATACTATAAAAATTTAAAAAATCAGGTAAATTATGGATGCCCTGCACCTTGGTATTTATAGCCTCTTAAAAATGCATGTTTGGTCATTTTATATGTGTTTGGTCATGTTTTGGTTGTCAAACATAGTTTGCTAAAAGTACAAAAACTACAAAAAAGTGGGACACAGTTATATGCTTTGACCAACTACGAAAACATCTTAATTTGGCATGGATGCTAAGGAAACACGTTCAAAAAATGTCTTCTAATGGGAAAATGTATAATTATTAAGTTCCTTCGTGTATTTCTATATACCATGAATTTTTCTGGATTTGTGGAAATCAAAGCTGGCAAACAATTTACCATTTGCGGTTAGTATTCTAGGGCCATTAGTCGTAATTGACCTAGTTTAAAACATACCCCAAATTTAGATTGAGGGATTAGAAAAGCACATCCAAAATTGACGTTTGATGGATGAACTCATAATGAGAAATTTCCTACAAGTTCTCATATATATGGAGAATTCACTAGAGTCGGTGGAACTGAGAACTAGAAAAGGGGTTACAAACAATGATGGGTTTTTTGAGCCAATGGTTGTAATTGATAAATTTTGACCAAGTCAAATAGCTCAGAGGCCTACAACACCCTCTTCTAAACTAGATAGAAATGTGTTTTCCCAATCAATGTTGTAAGAAATTTTCTAGTAGAAATCCTAGAGGTTTGCGAAGGCGTAAAAGCGTGCCTTTGGTCAAAGTCATTAATTTGGTTTGTGATATCATATTAATCTAATATATTATTTTTTTAGTTTAATAAGAGCGATGTTACATAGAAATACCCGTCTTTTATTGTAACATGAGTAGGTTTATGTGGTGGGACTTCGTCTTGACCTTCCCATCTCCACTAGTAACTAAATAATTCAAAAAAGTAATTCATGTAATAATATGCCTCTTTAATATGTGTTCAAATTACTCCTACAACTGAAAAACATATGATACAATCATTCATTTAACATGTTGTCAATAGTTATGTCCTTACAAAACATTAAGGTTTTAAATTTATTTTTGAATACCCTCAATTTTTAAAAATTATTCACATAAGAATTCTTGTCCAAGCTGAAAAGAGGTCACTCTTGTAAATTATCTGAATTCCCAAAAATGATGATTAAAATAGAGCAGATGCATTGAGCTAAATGTATCAATTTTAACACTAATATATCAACTAACCCTATTGAATGCACTTATTTTACCACTCAAAAACAGGTCTACTCCCCAGTTGTTTGTACTCTTATCAGTTTGCTAGAGTCGAGAACAAAAGTACAAAATGACGCTAACTACTTTGCTTTTTGAGAAAAATCCAAGTTAATGGAAAAATTATACCACAAAGTACAATGTTGGAAGATCATACAACAAAATTATGCACGATAACATTAAACAATCTTATACAGATAATTTTTCATTACACCCTTTTGTTGTGCAAACTTTGAGTAGACTTTAGTCGAAGTATTTGGACCACTGTCTGATAGAAGAGTTTATCCAACTGGTGTGTTTGGCTGATAACCCATGGCCAATGTTTAAATGGTGGGTTGTTTGCCACATAAAATCAGCTGGAAGGCACTTGTGACTTATATATGCTTCTTTCTTTCTGTTACAATAGTGCAGGAAGATAGTAAAGTAGAAGGCCCAGAGAGAGAAATTTGGGCGTTGTATGATGCTACAGGTATTTCTTGTGGGAGATGGGGAGGTGTAGCTTCAAAATTCAGTAACTTCAGCAGTTGCCTCATTTTGGGTCTTGAAGTTGCATTAGGATGAGAGCACCACAGCCATGCAACTATCAATTATTCCATTTCTACCCTTTCAAACTGTCCATTTAATTTCATGTTTGTAGCCTCCAAAACTCTACCTTTAACATGCAGATCTCATGCCCACACAACAAGCCGCATGTCAAATTCTACCAAGCTCGCATCAAGTGCTTGTTTTCCATATGCTAACTCCAAAGCCATGGCCCGGAAGCTATAATTATATGATTATGGATTAATTTCTCCAAATACCACAAATTCTAGGGCCAGATACGCCAATGTACCTGTGGCCCGTGTGGTCTGAGCGAGATAGCTATGGTTTAGAAATAAATTCAAGTGAAAGATATCCCAATGTCCCTGCCACCTGTGTCGTTTGAGAAAATGCTCATGGTTTAGCAAGCGCGCTAAACCGAAGTCTCCAAGCTTAGTGCTTAAATTGGAATCCAGCATGAAATTGTTTGATTTGACATCTCTCTTGACAACACAATGATCCCTTCTTCATGAAGGTATAGCAGTGCGCTTACTATTTCATGAGCTATTTTGTACCTCAAACTTCACTGCAGCACCACAAGACAATTACCTTCTTCCTCTTTTTCACGTGTTGCGAAAATATGTATGTCTTGGATTCCATTAGACATATATGCATACACAAAAAGTAACTTGTCTCTCTCATGGTACCATCCCAAAAGTTGAACAAGATTCTGATGTCGCACACGGCTCATAATACTTACTTTTGAGATAAATTCCTTAATCCCCTATCTTGACCCTTCTTTGATGCGCTTTACTACCACAATCACATTTTTTTTTAAAGAGAACGCATTTTTAAACCCTTCCAAATCATCCATGTCTAAAATATGAGATCATCCATATTAAACCATTTTGGAATGTGGTTCATAATATTTTCTAGGTCCATGTTTGCCAATTCTTTCCTTCTAATGGATTCAAGCCTCTTTCTTCTAACAAATTCAAAGAAACCTCACACTAGCAGCGTGCCTACGATACAGGCTAAAACACAAGATCCAACACTCATAACTAATTTTGTGGAAGTACTTAGCCTTTTTCCGACCCTTTGTCTGAATATTTGACTGGGAACTGATTTTTAAGCTATTGCTGGAATACAAGTTGTTGTTGAAGCTCCAGGAAAAGATATTATCTGTCTCACTAGAATACAGAGCTGTAGACGAAAATCCTACCATGACATTTCCTGGGAAATATTTAGCCAGATCTATAGTTGTTTTAAAATTAGATTTTTGGGTGACTTATGGTGTGGGAAGCACTCGTAGTATATGCTTGAAGATGTTTCATTGAGTTGTTGTAGTCGATCCATGCATCCCATTGTTAGGATCGAAACAAAGATGAGCAATAAAACGAAATTAAAACAGAAATAAAAGAAGCATGCAATTAACAAATAAACCCAATATTTAACGTGGTTCACCCAATGTGGGCTACATCCACCAGAAATAAGTCAGCCTTCTCCTTTATTCAATCTTGAGGAATACAATACAATTATCTCTCTTTTTCATATACCAAAGAGTAAATCCATGCACATATTTATAACTTGTGCACCTCTTTGTAAAATTTTACTTCAACCACAAGCAACCTAAATATCACATGTTTATTAATAAAATAAACATAAAGATAACTCTAGTCTATTAATAGGATAATTTACTATTTTTATCCATGACCATGATTTCCTCCCAAAAATTAGAAACAAGAAAATCAAACTCCCACTTCAACTAGAAGTCGCCCACATCTTCAACAAACTCCCACTTCAACTAGAAGTCAAGCTCCACATCTTCAACAATCTCCTACTTGGAGACTAAATAATGCAATCCACTATTACAGCTCATCCTCAGACTCTTCTCTAACTTGTTTCTCTTCTTCAAGATCAATCTTGAAGACCCACTCAAGCCAAATAACCTTCCATCTTCTTGTTTGTTACCTCCTTTGTCAACATATGAACATGATTCTAACTTGTATGGATCTTCTCCAACTTCAGTTGTCAATCTTGCACCACCGATCTAATAAAGTGATACATGAGTTGTATATGTTTGGTTCTCGAATGGAATGTTGAGTTATTGTCAAGATGAAATGCACTCTAGCTACCAATGAATAACCCGTAATCCTCATGGTTCTTATCCTATAGTTGTTCCCCTGTACATAACCATTTCATTAAAATAAACTTCATTACTCCTAATGATTTTCTTCTCATCCAAACCCCACAACCAAAATCTAAAATCATTGATGCCATACCCAATGAAACTACATTTCTTTGACTTAGGTTCCTACTTGGTCCTATTTTATTTGTCAATGTGAACAAATTCTTCACAACCAAAAACTTTCCGAAAATAATAGTTTACCTCCTTACTGCTCAAAGCCTCCTTTGGTACACCACCTTCCAAAGTACTTTGAGGTCCTCTATTTATCAAGTAAACAACACTATCTATAACATGCACCCAAAGCTCTAAGGGAAATCCAACATGAAATCTCATGCTCCTCGCACGCTCCATAATAGTCGTATTCATTCTTTCGACACATAGTTCTCGTTCCGGTGTTCTAGAACTGCATCTTCACCCTACGGATTCTATTCTAGTCAACAATATTTATTAAATTCATTTTTGTGATACTTTCCCCATTATCTGATTTGAGACACTTCAACTTCAAACTGTTTCATTCTCAACCAAAGCTTTCCACTTCTTGAAAGTATTAAATACATCATATTTCTTCTTTATACAATAAACCCAAACCTTCCTAGTAGCATCATCAATAAAAGTAACATAATACCATGAACCACCAAGAGAAGATACCTGAGCTGACCCCCACACATCCATATGAAAAATATCTAACTTGTGCTCCTTCTTGGTTGATCCAACCTTGAGAAATCTCACACGCTTTTGTTTCTCATACACACAATGCTCACAAAATTCTAGGTCTATGTTTTTCAAATCTGACAACTTTCCTTGTGAATGTAAAATATTCATCCCCTTCTCACTCATATGGCCAATTTTGTGATGTCGTAGAGTTGTGTTTATACCTGTAGTAGCTAGTATAGAAGAGGGGTTAGTACTAACAAGTGGATAAATAAAATACACCTACTTTCTTACCTCTTGAAACCACAACAGCACCCTTGGTATATTTCCAAGAATTTTCTCAGTAAATATAACCATACAACCCTCATCTCCTAATTTCCCTACAGAAATTAGATTCCTCCTAAGGTTAGGAACATGCCTGACATTCTTCAACACCCAAGTGTTACCATTCTACAATTTAACATGAACACCGTGTTTTCCAACAATGTTACATGACTCATCATCACGAAGATATACCGCCAAAAATTTCCTGAACATAAGATTGAAAATATTCTCTATGAGTTCGTGATGAAATGAAGCACGAGAATCTAAAACCCATGATTCTAGTTTACTATCCAAAGTAATAATAAGAGAATTTTGTAGCACATCACCTGCTACGTTTGCCTCTTTGTTCCCTTCTTGTTGATATTTCCTAATTTTAAAGACCAATAATCTTTCTTTGCATGTCCTACTTTTCCACAATTCTAGCATACCATCTTGCTTCTAGATTTAGATCTTCCCTTCTTAGACCTTCCATAGTGTCCAGAACTTTTTATTTTTCCTTTTGTCTTCTCCTATTCTCTACACTCAAAACATTACCAGATGACTCACTTGTGTTTTTTCTTCTCATCTCTTCACTAAGAATCACACCAATAACATCAACAAACTTTAAAATGTTTGAACCAAAAACATAATTACTCACAACCATAACCAAAATGTTCCAACTTTCAAGAAATGAAAAAAATTAAAAGAGCCCTAACTTCATCATTAAAAATTACTCCTACAAAGCTTAATTAGTTAGTAACCATGTTGAATTCATTCAAATGATCATTTATAGAATCACCTTCTAACATCTTCATATTAAACAAAATTTTCATGAGAAATACCTTTTTGAAAGGCTTTTTCATATAATGTACCCAATTTTTCCATTGGATCTACTGTTGTCTTTTCCTTATAAATATTGAAAGCTACTATAGGTCAGGACACAAACTTATGGTTCCCAAGTGCCTTTAGATCAAAAACATCTCATTCTTCATCTTTCATAGTTGACGGCTACAAAAAGTTTTCCTTTCAATGGTAGATAAAGATCCTTCATATATAGGTAGTCCTCCACTTCCATCTTCCATATCTAAAAGATTTGGCCATTAAACATCTCAACCATGAAATTGTTATTTTATGTCAAGGTTGCTCCCACTCAAACAAGAAACCCTCCCGTGAGCTTTTTACGCCAAAACAAAATCCTCCTTCGATACGGTTGTTAGGATCGAAACACGAATGAGATATAAAACATAATTAGAACAAAAATTAAAAAACACGCAATCACAAAATAAACCCAATATTTAACATGGTTCACCAAATGTGGGCTGCATCCACTAGAAACAAGTCGGTCTTCTCCTTTATTCAAGATCTTGAGGAATACAATACAATTCTCTCTAATTTTCAAATACAAAAGTGTAAATCCATGCACATATTTATAACTTGGGAACCTCTTTGTAAAAGTTTTCTACAAATACAAGCAACCTAAGTATCACATGTTTATTAATGAAATAAACATAAAAATAACTCTAGTGTATTAATAGGATAATTTACTATTTTTATCCATGACCATGATTTCCTCCCAAAAATTAGAAATAAGAAAATCAAACTCCCACTTCAACTAGACGTTAGGATCCACATATTTAACAAACTCCCACTTCAACTAGAAGTCGGGATCCACATATTCCACACCCATATTGTCCCATTATTTAAATCAAGATATCGGCATTTTTCAAATAATGAGAATCAAGAGATTGCTTGGCTATAGTTCCCACAACACTCGCCCAATCAAAAATGTGACAAAAAAGAAATCAAGTAATACATTAAGTTAATCTCCAACAAGACAAGAATAGCCTCCCTTTTGAATTGTGGAACAATGTAGGCATTTCTTTTACGGGTGAAGAAAAATGCTATTTTGTGGCCCCATCGGGTTTTGATTATGCAAGGCGTTTAGACATTTTTAGTCATCTTAGACGCCAAAATACGTCCGTTGTAAAATATGCCCATCATGATTGATAGGAAAAATTATAATTTAAACATCAAAATGACATGTACATTACAAATTTAATGTCAATATATTATATAATAATTGAGAAGGTTTTTAAATTATTTATTATATTATATATATTTTGAAATTCATCAAAAGTGTAATATCAATAAAAATAAAAATAGAATCTTGCTATCTTTTTAATGAATAAAAAATAAAAACTATGAAATAGAATATTAGAAGCAACAAATTATTAATTAGTATCCACAGTTCCATTGCTTTTTTGTTACTACAAATACAAAAAATTACAATATGTTTTTTTGATCTAGTTTTCCCGCGTGGCTCAGTGACTCCTCTCTATTAACTGCATAATTAATCTCTGTAGTTTTACAATTTTTTAAAGTCTTTTCTATAGCAGATTACATACCAATACCATGAAACTGGATTTTGGCAATGTGATCCTTGTAGTTGTCTCACACCTGTAAATAGGCTTCATGCTGCCAGAATTTGGAAATCACTTTCAAACCTGTGCATAGGCTTCACGCTAGGGGGAAGTTGGGAACTACTTTACACTGCTGGTAAACTTGTTATCTATTACGAGTCCAAAGATTTATCTGTTATAGTTATGAAAATTTCATTAAAATTGTGTTGAAATTCTCTCTTTTTGTAATTGTTTTAAAAATTAAAGTTATTAAATTTCCAACAATTAAATATTACTTTTCCGTTGGCCCTTCTCAATTTTTTTTTTTCATTCATTTTTATCAAGATTATCGTTAGAATGATTTTCATTTTAGATACAAAATTTGTGGTGCATTATTATAAAGAAATTAACATTTAAATTGATTTTACGGTTTTTGTAAAATGTTAGAAAGAAAGAAGAAACAAAGGAAAATCAATTAAATGTTTAAATGGTCAATTCCATCCCAAGATCTTCAACGTGAAGGTATTTTAAAATTTTGACCTAATATTGATTTGAATGAAGATTTTAATGAAGATATAGAAATTATGGGAGGTGAGGTTGAAACAAACAATATTGTTGGCAAAGAGGTAAAACATAAATTGAAGAGAGTTTATAGAGTAGAGTGGGAAAATATGTATACGTGGTTAAAAAAACTATCCATGAGGATAAAACTTCTATGAAGTTTGAATGGTGTGAAACATATGTAGCAAGCGAGTTCTACATGGGGAAAGAAAATGGTTGTACCAACATGCAAAAAGATGTAATTCTAACTCATGAGAAATCTAATGTTCACAAACTATCACAGGAAAAATGGGTATGTGATAAGCAGTAAAATGTGATATCTAGATTCCGAACATATTACATGATTCATGACTCTAACAATCATCAAATTATCAAAACCATGAGGTTGGCATATTGGGTTGCAAAACATGATTTATCTTTGTCTACATATCACTCTCTCTGTTCACTTGTCTTGTGTCTTTAGATACATCATGTATGCCCAAGAATAACGACTATGCATCATATACAAACCGAAAGGAAGCTAATCAATTTATTTTTTCTATATCAGAATATCTTGAAGAGATACAAGATCTTGAAGATGAATGGGAGTCCTTATATCTATTTCATGTTAAATGAAAGCTTTGACTGATCGTAGCCTAGATAAACATCTTGTTCTTTATGCAACATTTCTAGATTCACAAGGATTGGGGTTTCAAGTCTATCAATTCATGAAAATTATTAGTCTTGGTGATGGAAAAGGAAGAATAATTTATCATGGACTACAAGGTTTTAGAAATGAGCAGAGATAGTTGTTTCTACATATGGTGCTTCTCTTATGGTGGGAAATGAAAATGGATATGTGACCTTGATAAAAAATGATGTGCCAAATTTAATAGTTGTTCATTGTGTTACTCATCATGGGGAATTATCTACATCAAATGTTTCTAAAATGGTACCAAAGTTAGTGTTTGTTGAGAAAGTGGCAAATAAAGTCTATGCATGGGCTAAAAATTCAACATAAAGAACTAATGAGCTGATTGCATTCTTGGAACTTATGAAACTAAAAACACTCCGGTGCTTTTGATTCATGGACTTGAATGGTTATCTAGGGACAGGTCATTGAAAGTCTAGTTGAATTGATGAATGCTATATTAACTTTGTTAAAAGTGAGAAGAAAGAATCATGGTATGATAAGGCAAGAATATTTTCTATTCAAAAGTATTGTTTGCACGTGGTTGTTGATGTTATGTGTGAAGTTAACATGTTAAACAAAAAATTCAAGTGGAGCACATTGTAGTGCCCACTTCCCTTCGACACCTTTTGTTATTGAGTTTGATCATCATCGACTATACTTATGGATATTATTGTATCTTTTTGATTTAGCATGATGTTAGATGTTAGAGATATTGGATTGTTGTTGATTTTGATTCATATATGATGCATGTGGATTACTAGAGACATGTTATGTTGATGTTGATATGATGTTGACATGGTTACATATATATTTTTGACATACAATATTTCATCATATTGAGTGGACCTAGACAATTGAACTAACCTTATGATCCTATTGATATTGATGAAATGTGGAATCGAGATGTTGATAGAAATTATAAATGATATCGTTACTTACCTAGACGTTGTTTTGATTCATATATATATATATATATGTTTATGTCTTTATATTGTATATTTTATTTGGATGTTTGATGATGCCATGATGATTAAGGGGGTATTATGTGTTTTGCAAGTAACTTATCAAAATAAACAACGGTGGGATCGAGACCAACCACATTTGAATGCTAGATGAATTCCACAAAGGTGACCATATCAAAATGTATTTTGTCATGTGTGTGTGTTTGTATTGTTGTTAGGGGGTTCTTATGAGGAGAATCACCTCTAATTATGACCAAGGGGTTGTGAGTTATCCTTTTATTAATTTCCTTTAATTAATTTTAGTATGTGATTTATAGTGACGTTTTCTCCTTTTATTAATTTCTTGATTTGTGTCTAGAGTAGTAAATTAACCTTTTACTAAATTAATTATGGTTGGGTCAAAAGGATTTCATTTATTAGATTAGATGGCTCTTAGATTATGTGTTGTAAGTAGAGTGCTTGCACTCTTGAGTGTTTTACACTCTACCCCTTCATGAAAATTTGAATTTGGCCTTAAGGGTAAATTTTGGAGGCTTGTGGGACAAGTCAAACTTGTCCCACACATCTTAAATTTCTGTACCAACCCTACCTATGGGTTGGGGGTGGTAAAAAATAAACCCCATTATGTGTTTTGGGAAGACAAAAAGGTAAAATATTATTGCACTTTCTCTCATGTAATTAAAGTTTGTCCTTAGGGGGTGTGAGATTGGATTGTGTGTGTAAGTAATTTGTCATTCCTCTCACCAACCAATTTATGGTGCATTGGGATTGAGGTTTGACTTATGAGGTGTAGTTGAGGATGAGTGATGTGGCATCCTACATGGATCCACCTCACTCTCCTCTCTCCCTTTTCTATTTATTCAAGTTATTTTGCTTGTTTGGGGGTTACTTCATTATTTTGTGCTCTTACATTTTTGGGAGTTAGAGGATTTTGGAGTGCTTGAGGATTTTTGGAGCTTCTTGGTGATTGTTTGGGATTGAAGAAGCTTGGTGTGTGACTCTTGGATCAAGCTCTACCATGGAAAGGTAGGAGATAAACTCTTGTTAAATGCTTTCTTTTATTTTGTATGCATATGTGTGTGTTTTTAGTGTTTTTGTATGCTTGTTGGGTGTTGTTATCCATATTTTTCCCCTGAAACATTTACCAAACCCGACCCTGCACAGAAGAAATCTAAAGGTCGGTTATGTCGTAAGAGCTCACATTTCGAATCCAATAATCAGGTTGCAAAAGGATTCAAAAATGGAGAAACTAGAGGTGAAAGGAGGTAAACATCATCATGGAAGCCGAGAGTCTCGAGGAGAGAAAAAGAAAGGCTCAAAATCTTCAAGCTTCACAAAATATTTAGAGCGGGCCTAAATTGGCTAAGTATGGAAGAGATGGAGGAAGATTCCAAGTGTCTCAACAACGCACCTTTAAGGGTCGAAGCCAAGGGTGGTTCCCCAAACAAACGCAAAGCTTCCACATGTCCCGTGCTCTAAAAGGGACAGAGTGGATGTTGAAAATTCTGAATGAGCGTAAAGAACCACGTGTCAACTCGACATAAATTTAAAAGTAAGAGCCCAAGGTGGAGACTCAAACTAGCGCCAACTCTCCACGTGGTCAGGGTCCAACAGAAGTCAAATGGCAGCGGGCCCAAATTGACTAAGTATAAGAGTGTCGACAAAAGGCTTCCACGTGTCTCATCGGTGCGTCTCCAAGGATCAAGCCCAAAAGGTAGTCCCCAAACAAGCGCCAAGCCTCCACGTGTCAGAGCCCCCAAAAGTCACACTGGCCGTTGAAAAGTCTTCAAGTCAGCGGAAGGTGCCACGTGTTAACTCGGTGCAACTTCAAAGATAAATCCAAAGAGTAGAGACTCAAACATACAAAAACCCACCATGTAGTGGTTTTAAGAAAAGTATCGGTGCAATCGCTAAGTATCACAAACTCGCAGAAGGTACCATGTGTCTCTTTGGTGCATCTTTAAATGTAAATCTAAAATCAGTTCTTGCAGACAAGCGCTAGCCTTCCACGTGTCCCAGTCCGAAAAGGACAGAGTCAACAGCGATTGAAAATCGAAGATGTTGCGAAAGTCAATGGAGGGTGCCAAGTGTCTCAATAGCACAAATTAAAAGGGTGGCCCAAGGGCTAGTTTGAAGCGAGTCTGCAAAGCTTCCACATGTCCAAAAGTCAAAAAAGGGACAGAGCTGATTGCTTAAATCAAATAAGTATGAAAGGGACGGTAAAGGCATCTATGTGTCATCTCCGTGTAAATTCAAAAGGTCAAATTGGGAAGTAGGTCCCAAATGTATGTAAATCGTCCTGCATATGTTTCAGTCGACATATGTGCTTGCCAAATAAAAAGGGACTCATTCAAAACATAAAGAAATAGAACAAAGCCACAAAAGGAGCTACATGTCTCTTCGGTGAAACTTCAAAAGTGAAATTGAAAGGTGGTCCCCAAATACGAACCAGCTCTACATGTGGCCGAGTTTCAAGTCAAGGCAAGAAGGTGGGTCACCGGGGGTAGTTTGAACTTTTTGGCCCGAGAAGGCATAAAGTGTAAAAATAAGCCGCACTCTACCGATACCTAGAAGAGCCATGTGTCAGGCCTAAATTACGTGTGGGGAGGTAGGCCTTGGAAGGTTTTTTTGCTAGATGCGGGCCGACAAAGCTTGGGGAGAACTTTCGCCAAAATGGAAAGTGCGGGCTGGTGGAATTAAGGATGGTTTTTTTTTTGGCAAAAGTGAATTGTGGGGCTGCGGGGCATTTTTTGCATTTTTATTTTTGTGCAAAATGCACAAAGTGAATTTCGGGTCCATGGACCCATTCTACTAAACTAGTTTTTGCCATTTTTGTACGGATCCAACTCAAACATTCAAATGGGCATATCTTTTGATCCAAAGGCTTTCGAAATTTAACAAATTTTACACCATTAGAAAGGTGTCAACCTCGTCTAAGCCATGTAAAATTGAAATTTTTATTTTTCCAAGGATAGGTAGGTGAGAATTGGGAAAATGTCTTCATTCCATTAATATGTGATCTCGATTTCTTCAACAACTAGATCAGATTCGATTTGATCCATTGTTCTTCCTTCTTTGACATGCCAAACAGACATAGAGTGGTGGACTTGATAGATTGTGGGCGGATTTGCAAGGGCATTGATGGCCGGTAGCTGAGCTCTAAATCAGGTTTCCCACCTCTTCTCTCCTCTTCTCTTCACTACATCTATAAAGGTAAGATCTTGGCTCATTGTAAAGGGTTGGACATTTTTGTTTTGCACCCTCCCTTCTTCCCTTGTCTGCAAGTGAATTTGTGGAGTTTTCCAAACCTCCCATTCAAGTTGTAATACAAATTTTTTTCCTCTTGGCTACTATAATGTATTGTATCAACTCTAGAGCAATAATATATGTTTGTGGATGATTCTCAACCCTCTCATGTGTTCATTGTTGTCTTTTAATCTCTCATTGTAGTTTGGTTATCTGTGCATGGTGGTTGTATTACATTTCTATGGTCTGTGTTAAATTGAAAAATGGGTGTTTAACATTCCTTTGGTGCATCACCTTGTTAGCTTAGGTTTATTTTCTCACATCTTCTCAACCATGTCTCCTTGGCAAGATAGAGTAGGTTTTAGAGTAGATCCTCTACAATTTATTTATGTGCACCTAAACAGAGGAATAGGAATTGGCCTTCATCTAGAGAGCTCTCTCAATTTCAAAGTCCCATACTTTGAGATATGCTCCATGTTATGCAATCACACTAAGAGTCTCAACCCATCAGGTTGCAGATTTCAGGGGTCTTGTGATTTTGCACTAACAATTTTGGCACGCCCTCGGGGACTCGAAGTCTTCATTTTACTACAGCAAGATTGATGTGCACCTTTTGTAAGTTCTTAGCTTTTAAGAAGCTCCGAAATTACACATCTAGTGACTCTAAAGGAAGAATAACCCACTAGTTTCAAAGTAGTCCAAGCTTGCAAAGATCATAAGAAGAATACAAACGAGTTCAAGAACTAGAGAGGAGGGACTATTTGTTTATCTACACTTGTCCCCAGATAGAGGGAGAAGAGGGAGAAGAGCTCAAAGGTCTCCATCTCCACCAAATAGAACCTTGTCGACACCTCCCCTGCAGCCTTTCATCCAATCAACAAGGGTTCTTAGGCCAATCATAATGGCACAACCACCCAACCCTATGTCAATTTCACTGGTAGCAGCCCACTCGCTCTCAATGCACAAAATCTAGTCCCAGTCGCAACATTAAAGAGAATTCCATATTTCACTAGAGAGAACCAGACTATTCCTAGTGACCACATTCAAGACATTCGCAATTGTTGCGCCATTCATGAAATCGTGAAGATGTACAATGTAGTCAAATTGTCAACCTATTCACACAATGGTAAAGCTTCACAATGGTTCGGAGTCTAATAGCAAGCTCTATTTAGAATTGGGACCATCTGTGCACAGCTCTTCACAATCAATTTGGAGAGAAGGGAGATAATCTATCCTTGTTAGAACAATTGACAACAATTAAGAGGGATCCTAATGAGAGTTGATCGATTTCAAATTCATATTCTAATAGACGTGGGATAGGATTCACTCGCTAGCCATGAGACCAACGGATGAAGGTGCTTTTCTAAACTTCCTTAGAGATTTAAATTCTAATATTCCCTTAATGATTTAATCAATGGGAGGTGTGACCTTACCACATGACCTATAATATTTCCATTAAAGCTGAAAATTGTTTAATTCAAGCTAGTAAACTTGCACCTAGGCCATGTATGCCTCTATATTTAGAACTAAGAGCTCTAAGCACTATTCAAACACCCACATTAGCTCCCATACCTACTCCGAGGAATCAAAGTTCATTTGAAACTTCCACCTAATCCTCTAGCACTTCAAAAGAGCTATAATAGGTTATGAAACAACCTGCAAAACCTAGGAATGAGCTAGTGACTATCAAGAGGCAACAAGTTCAAAGTTCTAGGCCTTATCAGCCTCAAACTCAGTATCAAGCTAGGCTCCCATACCAGCAAAATAGACCACTAGCTTAGGATACAAATCAAAATCAAAACCAAGGACAACCTCAAGTTGTTAGGCCTTTCCAACCATATGATCCAAACACATTGAGGGCCTTGGTTCCTACACAAAACAACATGGCAGAAGAATATGATTGGTGTTTCCCATGTAGTCAGCCCCATAACAATTCAATGTGTTTCAATGGTGTGCTAAACTAGGCCTTGATGGTATAGACCATTGGTGTGTCCCAAGAGCCCAATCAAGAGGAAAATCAGCAGCAAGAAACCCAGAAAGAGGCACCTCCAAGTGAGACCATGCTTTTCAATTGGTAGGATGAAGATTTCTATGGTATGAATCAAGCACCTCCTCATAGTGTGGCAGAAAATACATGGTCCAAGAAGAGGAATATTGGAGAGGGAAATCCTCCGATTAAAATGGTCGGAACCCTCTGTTTCTCTGCAAAGAGGAACTCCCAATGTGCAGAGTTATCCCAAGCCACCTTCCAGACCCGCTTAGGCACCGGTTGTAATGACCCATGTGCAAGAGAAGAGTGTGTAAGGAAAGGGGCAGCAAAAATATAGCTCATTCCCATTTAACATCATTGAAAAATGAAGAAAACAAATGTAAACATCTCAATGTGGGAGTTGTTGGCTATCCTAGGATAGAGAGACTTGTTGCAGGCTGCTATGGCCAATTGGTCAACTTCAAATCAACCCTCCAATCAACAAGAGAAAGTGCTTACCAATGCAGCTCATCCTAAAGGAAACCATGGAAGACAACAAGGTAAGAATCGAATCCCCTCTCCCGTCTATGTTTCATTGATCATTGGAGAAAAAATTGTACATAATTGCATGCTTGATTCGGGAGTAAGTAGCTCTGTAATGCCAAATAAAATAGCTAATTATTTGGGTCTTCAATACGAAGTCATCTCCAAGGGCGTAGTGCAACTAGATGGGACAAAGGTAACAATGATTGGATTCTTCAAGGATTTAACCCTACATCGCACGCATGCCCCAACGTGACCGTATTGAAAAATGTATCATCATAGACTTACCACCACATTTTGCATTGTGTTTGTCGGGAGACTTGAGTTCTAAAATTAGAGGCTATTTCTCTCGTTGATTGATCACACATGCTTTTTCAAAAAAGGTATGGAACCAAGGCTACAATTATATCTGAACCCATTGTGGATTACCATATTGATCCTCATGTACCCACCAAATCAATGCGAACTATTCAAATTTTGATTAGGAAGACCTCCCAATCACTTATGAGGCAGATACCAAGGTTGGTTGTATTCTAGACTTGACCCTCGACAAGTGGGAAAACAAGAGGCATGATTTTGACCCTTACAAGGAAATGGAGGAATCTGAGCTAGGAGTCTACTATTTGCATGAGGATAATCATCCTCTTCCTAACATCACTAAGCCAAACCACAAGGATGATAATGAGGTATGGCAGTTATTCTTTGATGGCTCAAGAAGTAGACAAGGATCCGGAGGAGGAGCTATGATTGTTTCACCTCAAGGTATGAAATATTACTCAGCCTTCCATTTCCAATTTTCTTGCTCAAACAACATAGCAGAGTACGAGGCCTTGATCCATGGACTGCATTGGGAAAGAAAAAGAGGGATTAAAAACTTGCAAGTGTTTAGTGATAGTGAGCTGGTTACGAATCAAGTCTGAGGACAAAATTCGCCAAGAACGATCTGTTAAAGAACTATAAGAATCAGGTATGGGATCTTATCAAAGATTTCGAAGCATTCGGCATCAATTCCATCCCAAGGAAGAAGAATGAAGCAATGGATAGATTGGCAGCAATCGGGGTGGCATTTGATGTAGTAGAGAGTATCAAAAGTGATAAGTCTCAGCCTCATATCAAGGTGGTTATGAGGCCAACTATCCCAGATAACAACACAAGTTGGCAAGTCTTCGAGAATGATCAACAAATTGTCAATTTTCTACAAGAAGAAGCTGAGCTTTCAGCTAGAAACCAAGACAAATTGAAACAACATTATGGTGACCTAGTGGTGCAGCTGAGAACCAACAAATTACCAAAGGGTCTTGTATCTTTGGAGTCAATATTCAACCCAAATGATCAATTCCGGAAGAAGAAATAAAATATCCAAGTAAAGGGTGAAGATTCAGAGCCCATTTCCATAGAAGAAGGAAAAACGTTGCGAATTGGCAAGGTAAGTACTCAACAAGAAAAATATGAATTCGTTCAACTTTGTCAAGAATTCATAGATGTCTTTTCTTGGACTTACCAAGATTTAATAGGTTTCAACCCGAGGTTGGCACAACACACTATCGAGCTCGATCTAGGATCTAAGCCTTTCGACAGTAAGAAAAGGCCATGAAACCCTCACATTAAACCTCTCATGAGAAAAGAGTTGAATAAGCTAATTGAGGCCAGCATCATCTTCACTATCAAGCATTCAAGTTACGTTGCAAACTTGGTTCCCATGAAGAAAAGAAATGGATAAATCAGGTTATGTGTAGAATTTTTGATCTAAATAGAGCATCACTCAAAGATCACTACCCACTTCCATCGATGGCAAAAATCTTATAGGTTGTAGCTGGTTTTGAGAGGATTTAATTGCTAGACAGATACTCGAGGCTATAATTAGATAATGGTGAAAGAGGAGGATCAATTCAAGACAACCTTCACCACTAAATGGGGTACATATGCTTATAAGAAGATGTCATTTGGACTGTCAAATGCTGGAGCAACATTTCAACAAGCTATGGATATGGCATTCAAAGGCTTGATTAATAATATGGTATTGGTGTATCTAGACAATATCTGTCTTCTCAAAGAACACAGTAGACCATCTCTTCCACCTCGCACACATATTTCAAAGGTGTAGAAGGTTTGAAGTGTCATGAACCGAAGAAGTATGTGTTTTAGGCACACAAGGGCAAGTTGTTGGGTCACATTATCTCAAGAGAAGGGTTAACAATTGATCCGAAAGGGTTGAAGCCATCCGAACAATTCCATTGCCATAATGTAAGAATTGTCTTCAAAGCTTCTTGGGGAGAATAAACTTCTTTTTGCATATTTGTGCTTGATTTTTCCAATCTTGTGAAGCCTTTATCAATGATGTTAAAGAAGAATGTTGCATTTAAATGGAAAATAGAAGGAAAAGAGAGTTTTCAGGCCATCAAGCTCACAATTTCATAGGGCCTAGCTCTTATTAACCTAGATTTTAAAAAGGAATTCATGTTTTATGCTTTGGAGGGTTAGACACAATCTCAGCTATCTTGGCTCAACTTAAGAAAGAAGGTTGAACATCCCATAGCCTTCTTCGGTGAAATCTTGGAGGATTATGAGGTAAAGTATTCTTTCATTGAAAAACATGTCCTTGCTATCATTAGGAGTTTGAAGAAGTTTTGACACTTGGTATCAAATAATAACATTCAACCCGCTAGTGTCTAATCTGGTGTCAAGGATTTTCTCCTAAATAAGAACTTGAATGAGAAGAGGGAAGATTGGATCACTCGTGTAATGTAGTATGATATTGAAATTAAAGTGACCAAGTTGGTTTGTGGCAAGGGCCTATGTGAGCAGATCGCTTCCAAGAAGGAAGATGAGTCAACATGTGAAGAAGAGGTTTTCCCTGCATCGTAGAATGATCAAGACCCATTAAATATGCACCTATTCCATGTTGGACTCAAGCCTTGGTGCATTATCTTCAAATAGGTTTTTGCCATAAATAATGGAACAAAGCAAAGAGGAGACACAATTGAGAGGGTTTTCCATGAGTTCCATGATGAAGAAGTAGGAGGGCACTTTTCTCCTCGAGTAACAACTCTCAAAATCATGAAAGATGGTTATTATTGGCCTACGATGTTTAGAGATTGCTATTCATGAATCAAGAAGTGCAAGAAGTGTAAATTATTTAGAGGGAAGGAAAAGTTAGCATCCTGCCCTCCATCCAATTTCGTGGATCAACCATTCATACAATGGGGACTAGACTTCATTGGAGTGATTAACCCAAATTCAAGCCATGGCCATAAGTGGATACTTACAAAGAATAGACTATTTCACCAAGTTCTATCAAGCCTTTGGTATTTAAGGAGATAAATGAATCCAACATCTTAGATTTCTATGAAGGAATAACCACTAGGTTTGGAGTCCCTTCCACTATTATATAAGATAATGCATTGGAATACCTTAGTACAAGGATCACTGAATGGGCTATCGGGATTGGTGTATACCTCAACACTTCATCAAACTATTACCCTCAAGGTAATGGCTAAGAAGAGTCCACAAATAAGAACCTACTAAGAATTATCAGAAGGAATCTTGATGAAAATTAGAGAAATTAGCACACAAAGCTCAAATCAGCTCTATGGGCTGATAGGATCACATCCAAAAGGTCCACAGGAAGCTCCCCATATAAGCTTGTATACGAGAAAAGAGGCAAAGATTGCCCATATCATTAGAGTTTCCCACTTTAGAGCTCATGAAACAGTTGGAACTAGCTGAGTTTGAACCTATGGAAATTAGGTATGCAGAGCTAATGGAAGTAGGAGAGGCAAGATAACATGCAATGTAGATCATGGAGAAAGATCAAGCATTGATGAAGAAGGGATTTGATAAGAAAGCAAGAACAAGGACCTTTCAAGAGAGTAACTTAGCTCTAAAGTGGGATGTAGATCGAGAAAAACCAGGAAATCATTCCAATTTTGATGCCCTTTGGAGTGGCCCCTACATGGTCACAAGATGTACAAGTAACAATGCCTTCTGGCTGGCTAATTTGGATGGTGAGGAATTGAAGATTCTAGTCAATGGGATCTACCTCAAACACTGCTACTAAAAGGAAAGTTTCCTGGCCCTTGTAAATATTAGCCTAGGTTTTCAATTTCTCCAAGTGTGTATGCACATTGTCTTATTGTAGCATAGGTTTTATTTCCCTAAGTGATCCGGCCATGGGTTTTGTTGCTCCAGTTTACATCATTATATAGTTTGATAAGCCTCCAAGTGAATGTGTCAAGACCTTCAACATTTACAATAAGGAGACCCATGGTCGCCATGACAGTTGCTAATTTTAAAATAGAACAAATACAAAGCAACTAAAATTGGGTTTCAAAGGGATCGTTTCCAGAACAATGGGGTAGGTTCAAGGTCACCAAGTGCAAACATTAGATTCAAGCTTCAAAGAACAAGAGCAATATCATGCTACTACACATGAATCGTGCCCAATGAATACAACAAGGGAGATGATCTCTCCATCTAGCAGGAAGATGTCCCCATGAGTCGCCAAATGGTTATCCCAATTTTCCCCTAGAAAAATTGACAAAACCCGACCCTACGTATAGGAAGAAATATAAAGTTCGGTTCTATCGTATGAGCCCACGTTTCAAATCCAACAGTCAAGTTGCAGTGCAAACTCAAAAATGGAGAAACTAGAGGCTCAAAGGAGGAAAACAACATCAAGGAGGCCAGAGGGTCTTAGGAGAGAAATGGGGAAAGGCTCAAAGTCTCGGTGGCTTCACAAATGATTCAGAGTGGGCCTAAATTGGTTAAGTATGGAAGAGACAATGGAAGTTGCCAAGTGTCTCAACAACGCACCTTCAAGGGTCAAAGCCAAGGGAGGTTCCCAAACAAGCGTGAAGATTCCATGTGTTCTAGGCCCAAAAAGGGACAGAGCCAGCCGTTGAAAATTCCAAACGAGTAGAAAGAACCACGTGTCAGTTCGGTGTAATTTCAAAATTAAGATCCCATGGTCGAGATTGAACTTGTGTCATCTCTCCATGTGGTTAGGGTCCAATAGAAGTCAATTGGCAAAGCAGCCCAAATGGACTAAGTATAAGAGTGTCAGCGGAGGCTTCCACATGTCTCATCGGTGTGTCTCCAAGGATAAATCCCAAAAGGTAGTTCCTAAATAAGCACCGATCCTCCACATGTCCCAGAGCCCCAAAAGTCTCTACAGCCTTGAAAAGTATTCAATTCATGGAAGGTGCCACGTGTCGACTTGGCACAACTTCAAAGATAAATCCAAAGAGCGGAGACTCAAACATGTAAAAATCGTTATGTAGTTAGGGTTCAAGAAAAGAATTGGCCCAAATCGGCTAAGTATCACAAACACTTAGCACCCCCCTGCAAAAGGAAAAAAATTAATTTTGGTTCCACGGACCAGATTCTCGCTAAACTAGTTTTTGCCATTTTGTACTGATTTGACTCAAACATTCAAAATGGGCATATCTTTTGATTCGGTGCTCAAAATTCAACAAATTTCACAAAGCATTAGAAAGTTCTCCACCTCGTGTATGCCATAAAACCTAAAATTTTAATTTTGACAAGGTTAGGTAGGTGATAATTGGGAAATTTTCATTATGGCATTAATATGCAATCTAATTGCTTCCAACAACCAGATCGATTCAATTTGATCCGCCATTCTTCCTTATAGGACACACTAAACAAAAATAGATTATCATAATTGACATATTTTGGGAGGATTTGCAAGGGCATTGATGGTTGGTAGCTGAGTTCCAAATCAGGTTTCCGTCTCTTCTCTCGTATTCTCTTTGCTACATATATAAAGGTAAGAGCTTGGCTCAATGGCACCCTCCCTTCTTCCCTTGTCCTGGGAAGTGAATTTGTGGAGTTTTCCAAACCTCCTAGTCAAGTTGTAATATAGAGTTTTTTCTCTTAGCTATTGTAATTTATAGTATCAACTCTGGAGCAATAATATATATGCATGCATGATTCTCAAACCGCTCATGTGTTCATTGTTCTCTTCGATCTCTAATTGTAGTTTGGTTATCTGTGCATGGTGGTTGTATTACATTTCTATGGTATGTGTTAAATTGTAAAATGGGTGTTTAACATTCCTTTGGTGCATCACCTTGTTAGCTTAGGTTTATTTTATCACATCTTCTCAACCCTATCTCCTTGGCAAGATAGAATAGGTTTTAGAGTAGATCCTCTACAATTTATTTGTGTGCACCTAAACAGAGGAATAGGAACCAACCTTCATCTAGAGAGCTCTCTTGATTTCAAATTCCCACACTTTGAGAGATGCTTCATGTTATGTAATCACACTGAGAGTCTCAACCCATCAAGTTACAGATTTCAAAGGCGTTTATGATTTTGCACTAACGAGATGCTTGGGTAGATTGCCTAAGTGTCGTTCAGAGGGGACTATGGGGATCTTCATGTGGGGAGGCATAAGAGTTCATTTCATGTTGTGGAGGGAGTTTATTTGGGTGCCCCACCTTGGAAAAGAAATTGCCTGCATTTCTTACTTGGTTATTTTGTTGAGGGAGCCATAAGAGATTGTAGGGAGGCATAAGACAATGTGGGAGGCATAATAGGTTCTCGAGGGAGGAATAAGAGTGTGTGGGGATTTTGAGATATTATTGGAGGGTTTTAAGGTGGGAACCCATTTCCCATTGGGATTTGTAAGTTACCTCACCATATATCTTGCTCCTTTGGCTTTTGCATTTTGAAGCCTTGTATATTTATTTGATTCTTCTTGTGCTTGTAGTTGATTTCTTTTTTTTCTGGTATGGTTGTAAAATCTTGTTTGTGATATCGAATCTTGTTTATTTTCCATGAGTTGGATCGATTTTTCATTGCAATGTGATTGGAGCTCGGGGAAAATGAGGAGTATGACTTATTCTCCTCATTGGAATTCCTGGCTAGGTAGAGAGTGTTTCCTCTCCCCATTTTTGTTGGGATCAAATGAAGCATGGTGGATATCTCTTGTCGGTGATGTGAAACATGGAGTATCGTTGGTTTCCTCAAGAAATACTTCCTTGTGATAAAACCTTCTTGTTATTCCCACTCAAAGTGGAAGATTTGTAATATTATGTTTTGCTTTAAAGGAAATGTTGTATTGTAAGTTGTAATATTATTTGAAGAAGTTCATTGAGAAATTCTAAAAATTCCATTGTCTTTAAATTGTAATACGGAAAGAAATTGACCAATATGTAAGTCATGCTTAAAAGATTAGTTTTAGATTGAATTGTGGGAAAAGAAAATTTATCTTCATTGTGAAAATATTATTGTAAATGAGAAATAAGAAATATAGAAGTTGTAAGATGGTAAAAATGTATGCATAGCAAACTTAAATGTAGAAAAACGTTTTTATAGATATTTTGAACATATAAGTTGTAGTGAAAATGGAAAGAGACAACTTTGAAGTATATTGTTATTATTGAAATGTTGCATTTTGTAGTAAGGAAAAATAACAATATTAGAAGTAGATTTAGATCCTTTTTACTTTTGGACTATTAAGAAAATTTATTGAATAAAATGAAAATGATCTTGTAGTTGTTGTTGTTACTATTGAAATAGATAATGCTTTAAAATGAGTAATTGTAACTAAAAAATGAATAAATGGAACTAAATCTTACAACTAGAAACTTTAGGCACATAAAATCAAGTTCAGAATGAATTTTAGAACACTTTAGTAACTTTTTTTTTTTTTGGGAAATCTCATATTTTTAGGTTCTATTTCTAAGGAACAAGACCACCACCCTGTGTAGAGTGGCGGTCTCGTGATGCTTCGCTGCTCGAGCAAGGTAGTGGTCTCGTAACCACCGCTCCGGCAAGGCGGTGGTTTGTGAATCGTCACCAGGTTGGGGCGGTGGTCCGAGGACCACCGGCCTACTCTTAATGTAGCAGTTCTATCAATTTATGTGGAAAACATAAATCCACACCTATGCAAATTTTAACTTGGTCAAAAAAAAATTAGAGGCAACCTGCAACAAACAAATAATGGCTAATCTCATTTTTTAAAGCACATAAATCTTCAAATGGGTAACTAGAAGTGCTAAAACTTATATATATTAAAAGAGGTAGGGTTTTCCCCAAATGGAGAACTCCAAATACAAATAGTTTTGTAATAAAACCATATTTGAAAAGGAAATCCCTTCAATCCTTGAATGAAATAAATTACAATGATAAATCTACAATCTAAACTAATCTAAGCTTGATTTCTTTTAGACTCCTCCATAGTTCTTCTTTATTGCTCCCATGGATTCCTTCTCTAACCCGTAAATTAAACAAAGGAAAAGTGATCAAATGAGGAAACTTGGGTAAAGAAAGAGATTAAATGAAAATTCATACCAATATTTAGGGTTATTTTGGAACCCTAGGAATTGAATAGATCCAAGGGTTGAGGGTCAACCCTACATTTTGGGTAGGAATAAATTTTATAGATGTTTTAAATAAAAATTAAAGGTCTACGTGAGATGGGTGAATGGGGCCATTTAATTACCTTTGTGTGCAAAGTCACTAACTTGTTTCCTAGTATGTTTTAGAAAAGTAATGAAATGGGATTTTAAGTTATTTAAAAAGGGAATTATAATAGCTAAGTTAAGGTAAAGTATTTGGGTGGGAATGTTAGTTAAAGAGGAGAAAGAATTTAATCAATAAATTAAACTATGGCACCTTCCTAGTTGAATGTTAATTAATTGACCTTAGAGATAAATTAAGAATATTTAATATTTTAACTTAGAATTAGTTCTTACCTTGTAAAGTAAATATTGTTGGTGAAAATAAAATTAATGCACACTAAGGGTTGACACACTTGTAACCTTTCATCTTAAAAAAAAATTAAAAAAATTGTCACGATCTTTTGGGTTAAGTGTTGAGGTTTTAGGGTGTTCCTAGAACGTAGTTTTTGTGGGAGTTACAATTGGTAATAGAGCCATGGATTGAAATGTTAGACCCTTGGGCACACGTAGAAAACATAAGACATGAAATTTTAACCTAGCGTAAAATATATTATTTTTATATAGACCTAGAAAACCACTGCGTCTAATAATTGCATAATATAGAAATCCTAGAAAATTGAAATTAAACCTAGAACAATGAACTAACTCTCCCCTTGGTCTCGTGCAAGAGGCTGGACTAGATGAGGGTTCCTTTCACATAGACCTAGATTTACCACCTCCAGATCAGGCGGTTGCGGCCATTCAACCTCATATTTTACATATGCTTCAGGACATCAATGTCGTTATACGTAGAGGATCCTTAGGAGGACGACTTGCTAGAAATGGAATAGAGCCATCGGTGGAGGCTCATGCATTTCCTCGACATAGCAAGGCATAGGGTAGAGAAATTTCACGTGGATTCAGCTAGGTAAGAGTCACCACAGAGAGGGTATGGAGACATGATTTCAGGACATAGGGAAAGATCTCTAGAGCCCTAGGTAGAGGGAGGAGCATGTAGAGAGACCTAGGGTTAATCAATCGTCAGTTGCAGACCATATCAAAGAGATCCTGGCTTATGACCATCTCACTATTATTACGGAGATACAAGTGGGTTTGGGGAGAGGCTTGGTTAGTGAGCTTGAGTGAATGCTTCAAGCTCTACCCTTGTACTAGCAACAAAAACCTCATGTTACGATCTATCTTCTTAGGAATGGAGCAGCATCCTGGATGAGGAAAAAGGAGCGAAGCTCCATGTGACACCGAGACAGGTTACCTAAGATCTCTTTTAGGAGTGATTCAGAATTGGTATTTATCCAAGATATTTATTTAGCAATGGATAGACAAGTTTCGTGAACTTCGTCGGACATATACGATTGTAGCTAAGAAAGAGACTCAATTTTGGACCTACTCCTAAAGTATGTCGACTATATCCAAGATGAGTACGTCAGAATCATAGGTTCATGAGGGGTCTGAATTTGGATCCGAGTGGTGTGGTACACATTCACTACCCACATACCTTAGCAGAGGCCGCAGAGAAGGCTTATATTCTAGAAGAGAAATGGGGAAGACGTAGTAGGCTAGGGAGAAAGTTTGGAGCCGTATCTAGCAGATGCGGGATAACAGTCGAGGGGTCAGCTCTACTCCATGTGGTGGATAAGGTTCATTCGAGTCTTCTTTATGACCATCACAACATTCACCTTAACAGCAGCGTGTAGCAAACCCACCCACCTTCTAGACCTCCTCGAGTTTCGACACACAAATGGGGTGGAGTACGGGGCCTCCTCCCAAGGGTCCCATTAGGACACAGGGTGTCACAGGAGAGCTCGGTCGGTAGAGGCCTCAACATTTGATAGCTAGATCATCGGGATCCACGGTGCAAACCTCTAGAGTACCCACTGGAGCTACATCCCATTGGAGAGGACAAGGAAACTCCTATGGTTGTGGCATTGTTTGAGATCATTGAAGATAGTTCCCGAGAACACTAGTAATAAGAATAAGACACAAATTTGAGCTCTACTATCAACGACATGGGATGCGGTGGTTGAGAACAACTATCTTGAGCACCGAGTAATGTGATAGAAACTACAAGTAGTATTGGTGGTATGTCCACCTCTATATTGTTAGATTCTAGTTCATCGATTCATTTATTACACCATCTTTAGTAGAGCATTGCGGTGATGGTAGTTTCGTAGGGTTTTAGTTGGGATGTTGAAATGGCATACGGAGCCAAAATTACCTTATCATCTAGAAGGTTCATCGTATTGATTTATCTCTAGTATAGTTACTCAAACTTTACTATAAGAAAAACCCAAAAGGTGTATATATATGGATATACATCGAGAAGCCATTAGAGGCCATTCCAAGCTCTTGAAGAGGCATACATGCCACATTTTTTCTTATTTGGTTCATACCCTCACCTAGGGTTTTAAATGTATATAAATATTTTATTTAGCTCATATTTTTAGTATTTCCCCAAATGGGCTTGTGGGTTTTGCCCCATTTTATTTATATACTTAAATGGTATGTGTTTTCATATGTCAAAGATAATATATACATATATATGTATATATGGTTCTCTTTTGAAATTTTCTTTAATAAATACACTCGAACATACAATTTAAATACATTGGTATTTAGTGTGTGTGTGTGTGTGTGTGTGTGTGTGTGTGTGTGTGTGTGTGTGTGTGTGTGTCCACTTTGAATAAAAGCTCGATTCGCGTGTAAAGGAATTTACACAGGTCACTAAAGTAAGGAATGCACTGGTGACCACAATACCCATGGCAAAGGGTATTATTGATTTGTATTTCATAAAGTATAGAGTTGGGTTTTAATATTATTTTGGGTGGGATTTAATATGTTAAAATACATTAGCTTTGGAGTTAGGGGAGGTCCCCCAACCCCTACCTCATTTGACCCATACCATAGCCTTTATGGCTCTAAAACTTTGTTTTTTTGTTAGAATACTTAAAATCATTTAATATATATAGGTATACATTTAAATATATATTTATAATGTATATGTATATGTATGTATATATATATATATATATATATATATATATATGTATATATATATATATATATGTATATATATGTATATATATATATATATATATATATATATATATATATATATAACTATATATTAATTATATTATTATTATTATTATATTTTATAATAATAATAATAATAATATTTAGATAATAGTAATATTATCAATAGTAAAATAATTATTCTATTGATGGAATTAACTAGAATAAAATTTACACTTGAAATTCTTCTTCTTTTTTTTGATAAGGGTCTAAAGGGCAAGGCAAAATTCACTTGTTATAATATTGTCTTACATGGTTTTATAAAAAATTTTACAATAACTTAATAATAATTTTACACATTCCAAGAGGCTAAAGCCTAAGTTTCAAATGGGTAATTTCTTCTCTCCACTAGATTTAGAAATTTAACTATTTTGTTGACCAAGTAAATAACAATTAAAATTTAAGTTCTTTCCATCAACTTGAATAAGCTTAAAATTTCTACATGGTTTTCTGGAAGTCGCATAGTGATAACTACTTAGGAGCATTTATTCCCTCACAGACTTAGGAGTAGGGGCATTAGAGTGGTTCTTCAGTATACCTAAGGGATCAATCACAACATGGCCTGCACTTGCTGAAAATTTTGTGTGACATTTCTCCTTCAACATGGAGAATGACATCACCATGAACGACTTATGCAATGCTAAGCAAAAACCCAACGAAACCTTTGCAAGCTTCTTACAGCGATGTCGAGGATTAGCAAGTCGTTTCCCTTGTGTCCTACCAGAGAAACAGTTAGTAAGTATATTCGTCCCTAATTTGAACCCAGAAATAACCTTTCACTTACAAATGCATTGCGACTCTAACTTCGAAGAGGTTATAGAAAAAGGAAGTCAAATCGAAAAGGATCTTATAGCAAAAGGGACACTCAAGTCCATTACAAAGGGCAAACATAAGACAAAATCCATAGATAAACCAAAGTTCTTCAATAAAAATAAAAATATCATTGATGATGGCATCACAGGACTCCAAGAGAGTCCAAGCCATACTGAACAGTCCGCTTTAAAGCTCTCACAAGGACCTCGACCAAAGGCACCTACAAAACATACATTCACACCTCTAACTATTTGATTTTTTCATCATATTGAGTAGGCCTTAGAAGTTGAACTAATCTTGTGATCCTATTGATATTGATGTAATGTAGAATTGATATGTTAGAAATTTAAAATAGTAACGTTACTTTTCTAGATGATAATTTAATTTAATTTATATGTGGATGATTGTTGATTTACATTTTATATTTTGTCTTAGATGTTTTGATGCGGGCACGAGGATGAAGGAGGTATTGTATGTTTTTCAGGTAAAACATAACACAACAACCAACGGGGGATTGGAGACCAACCACATCGGAATATCAGATGGATTCAACAAGGGTCACCATGGTAACTTGTGTTATGTTGGGTTTGTCTTGTTTGTTTGTTATGGGGTCCCCATGGGGAGGATAATCTCCAATTGTGACTAAGGGATTTGTGTGTTGTTCTTTTAATTTTTTTCCTTTATTTAATATTAGTATGTGACTTTATAGTGATGTATTTTCCTTTTATTACTTATTTATTTTGTGTCTAGATTAGTGAATTAATCATGTTACTAAACTAATTATGGTTGTGACAAAATAATTAATTTATTAGATTAGATGGCTCTTTCGTTTATGTGTTTTAAGTTGCGTTCTTGTGATTTTGAGTGTTGTACACTCCACCTCTCCTTAGAAATTCTTATTTGACCTTAACGGCCAATTTTGGAGGCTTTTGGGACAACTTAAACTTATTCCACACCTCTTAAATTACTATACCAACCCTACCTATGCTTTAGGGGGTTAAAAATAGACCCCATTATGTGTTTTGGGAAGACAAAAAGGTAAATTTTTATTGCACTTTCTTACATGTATTTATTTTTTTCCTTAAGGGGTATGGGTTGAAATGGTGTGTGTAAGAGGTTTTTCATACCTCTCAACCACCCATTTAATTACCTTGGATTATGGGTTTGACTTGGGTGATGTGGAGTGGAGAAGAAAGGATGTGGCATCCTACTTGGAGCCACATCATCTTCCTCCTCTATTCTATTTATTGAAATTTTTGAGAGGAATTTGGGGTTACTCACTTATTTTTGGAGCTCTCTTTTAGATGCTTGCTTGTGGGAGTTTGAAGAGTGTTTTGTTAATTGATTTTTTGGAGATTTTGGGACTAGATTTAAAAGAGGAGCTTTACCATGGCAAGGTAGGATCTTGCTCTCTTATATTTTCTCCTTGTTTCTTGCATGTTATGTGATTGTATGGAATTGTGTTCTTGTTTGAAGTGTTGGGTAGCATTTTGACCTTAGGTTGTGTTGATATTTGGATATGGGGATGAAATATGTTGGGAGGCATAAAAGATTCTTGTTAGGTTTAGGAGGGAGTGGGTTTTGGATGCCCCACCTTATTCTATTCTATTATGTTATGTATTGTGGGAGCCATAAGAGAGAGGGAGGCATAAGAGACATGCTTTGTTGTGAGGGAGGCATAAGAGACTTGGGGTTGAATGTGTGTTGGAGGGTTTGAAAGGTGGGCATCCAAACCCTTGGGAGGCACAAGGGCACCCCCATTATTCCTATCTCTACTTGGCTATTTTGAAGCCATTGTTTGGGAATTTGTTGTGTTTAAAAGTAATTGTTCTTTGTGGGTATTTTCCTTATGTGTTGGTTGTTTGAAAGTGAATGTTGAAGCATTGTTTTAGTTGCCATGTGTTGAAACATCCCTTATTGCCTTGTGGTTGGGGCTTGGGGGCCAATGAGAAGAATTTTTCTTCTTCTCATTGGAATTTTGGTTGGGTGGAGAGTGTTGCCTCTCCCCCATTTTTGGTTGTTGTGAAAGTGAAGAGAAGATGGAGCTTGGTTGAAGATTGGATTGTTGGAGCTATCATAGAAGAAAAAATGTATCTCATTGTAGTTTTCCTTCTTGTAAAAATCTCCACTTCAAGTGGAAGGTCATTGCATTGTCTATTTGAAAGGAAAGAGTTATTGTATTTATTTTGGAAGGAAGGTTGTATTGTTATTTAGTGATCAAGATTGTATTGTATGTTGAAAAAGAAAGAAAGATTTTTTTTTTTGTAAAGCTATTTTGTTGTAATGAAAAAAATTAAAAAAAATTAAAAAGGGAAATATCCTATTCCCATTGTAGTTAAATATTTTCTCATAAAATGTGTAGATCTCATTGGAAAGTTAGTAGTTCTCATTTTAAAACTTATTGAAAACCTTGTTATAGCTGGTTGTGAGAATGGTTGAAATTTGTAGTTTAAAAAGGAAAGAAATAGTTACTTCTATTGTATTCCATGAAATTCATAAAGTAGTGAAAGAGTTATATTTTTTCATTCTCTTATTTTAAAACTATGGGGAAATCTTGTTATAAATTGATTGTGGGAATGGTTGCAAACTTGTATTTTGTAAAAGAAAGAAATATTTATTCCTATTGTATTACATGAAAGGCATATGGTAGTAAATTAAACTATAAGTTGTGTTGTTTTGTATTGTTGAAAGAAAGTTCCTAAAGTTTCCCATTTTTAAACTTTATATGTGTTGATGGAAAAAGTCTTAAAAAATTTCTTGGTTAATTATCTTGTCCTCAAATGGATTGATTTCCTTTTTATCTAGTAGAGTAAACAAAAATGCACTGATTTACAATTTTTCTATGGTGGATTTGAGTCCCTTCAAAGACTACCTTGGATCTTTGAATCCTTCCATTGGGTTCGTATGGAGTCATCTTGGGCATGGACTAGTTATCTACACACAGAGATAGAGTGGATTATTACCATAAGACTACTCATGTAGAGATGATCTAGGAGTTGAGTTAGTGATAAGAAGAGTTAGGAGGCCTCTGTTTCCATTCGCACCATCTCCACTATGCGGCTTAAGCGTGTGTGCAATAGGGTTGGTAGATGTATATTATTACGATTAGTGACAGATCGAGGATGAATCTAGTGGACCATACCTCGATGACTATCACATCTTGAGATAGTTTGGTGAGGTATTTCAAGGATATCTTTGGGATTACCACGCCCACGTGAGATAGATTTTCAAATAGATTTGGTTTCGGGTGTAGAACCTATCTCACGAGAACCTTATCGAATGACTACCCCCGAGCTCTGTGAGCTCGAGGTTGCAGTTGAGGGCCTTAGAGAAAGGCCTGATCTATCCTAGTGTATCCCTTGAGGTGCACTAGCAATTTTGTAAAGAAGGACGGATCTTTGTGGTTGTGTATTGATTACCGCTAGGTGAACAAAGTAACGATCAATGATCGTTATCCCCTCCGTGCATTGATGATTTATTTGATCGGATGAAAGGGCCATATTATTCTCAAGATAGATCTTATGTCATTTATCATCATCATTTAAGGATCACGGAGGCAAATATTCATAAGACCACCTTTCGTCGAGATATGGCCACTAGTTCACAAGTGGTGCCGTTTGGTCTAACAAATGGCTCACGCAATGTTCATGAGCCCTGATGAATGGGGTATTTAGGGACGTTTTGGATCACTTGGTGCTCATTTTCCTCAACAAAACTATGATATACTCACGTATGCGTGAGGAGCATGAGAGCACCTTCGCGTAGAGATTCTTCACCTGTCTTCGTGAGCAGTAGCATTATCGGAACTTGGAGAAGTGTGTGTTCTTTAGAAAGAGGTGCAATATTTAGGCCACATCATTTCTCGGGGTAGGTATCGTGATCAATCCTTCCAAGATTTGAGCTATTATGGATGGGCTGGCACCCACTAGTGTGACCGAAGTGTGCATGCAACTTCATGGGTTTTGGCAGGTGGTACTTATAGGAGATTTGTTTAGGACTTTTCTCGGATTGCGCACCCCATCACTTCCGTTCAATGTAAAGGGAAGAAGTTTGTATGGATAGATAGATGTGAGAAGGTCTTGAGGACATTGAGGCTTGTAAAAAGAGTTGCATCAATTTATTGATACACTCCACTCAAGGTGTGAGGATTTTCATTAGAGAAGCACATATAGGTTTTTTTGTATTTCTAAAAGTTGGCAAACCAACTTTCCAAACATGTTAAAACTATGACAGAGTACACTTGTTATTCTTTTCAAGTACAACAACATGTGAACGAGGGTTTTCAAAGAAAAATCGGAACATTGGATACACTCATGTGAGTATCACTAAATGGACCTGATCCTTCTATAATAGACTGGGAGAAAGTATATGACATTTGGAGAGGGGAAAAACAAAGAAGGTCACAAAATATTTTGTGAAAGCATGGTTGATCAATGTAAGTTTTAGCTCTTTGATAAACTCATTTTATCTAAATAAAATTTGTAGTGATGTTTTATTTTACATGATCCACTACATCTGTATTTTCTATTTCATCACAGTGTGTACATTACTTCCCTTGGAAATTTATAGTGCATTTGGTGTAAAGGTATCCCACCAATAAACTAGAGATTAATGATGTAGGCTGCTACCAGAAGACTATGTGAATAATATTTGGTAGGGAATGGATAATATTTGGCAGGCATTGGATAATAAAACTATGACATAGTCTTGTAAATGCCCTGTTTTCCCACACTCATGTTCGTTCTACCCCTAACTAAAAATCTTATGCTAGAGAATAGTCCGTCTCAGACTCCTCATATCACCATTAATGAAGAAAGCTAGATATGCAATATTGTTGGTGTTCTCCCATACTAAAATTAATTAGGATTTTGTTTCCTAGAATAAGTGAAAATAAGCCTTACACATTCTGCTTACTATCTTAGCTGGAGAATAATTAGTAGGCCAGTCAAATGCTAGAATTTCCTACCAGTGGAGGCGATCTTAGGACCTGAGAATGATGGTCGTTCTCAATGATTTTAATTCTATTTATTTCACTAGTTCTGGTTAACACAGTTTGTCAAAAATATTCAGAACCAGTAGCATAAAATATTGTGTTCTTTTCGCAATCTTTAAGATTTTCTATAACAGATTTGCTGCAGATGGTTTTTTAAAACATACTCCACAAAATCCCCACACAATGATTTCCACTCTGCCCATCAGAAGATTAGTAGTTCTGCAGTAGAAAGAACCCTTGCAGAAAACCATTCAACCTTGTGGATGTAAAATTTTACTCAATTTTGGTGTTTTGTAATAGTTATTATAAAAATAAACTTGACGTGCATATTATATTTTGAATGTTAAATGACATCCATATAATTTTTTGGACCGTCAAAGAAAATTATTGTGACATGTAACATTGAACGTCAAAATCCAGCATTGGCCCCATAATCCCACTTGCTTTCTTTTGAATAATTAATAGAAAATCGAAAGTGGGTGCTGAAATAATCTATGGAGGAGAGTTGAATGGTGGTCTTATTATACACGATTCTTCGGGTTGTTTGGTAACCCCAGTTTGTATAACTTGTACTATTTGTAAGATAGACAACGTGGTCGGAAACAGTAGCGTCACCCACACAACTAATTCAGTGAAATCGAAGCTTGGAGCTTCTTCTGGTCGCTCCGCCTGAATGAAAATACCAGCTGTATAAAACTCACAATGAAATTGCAGAGCTTCTACACAGAAGGGTGACCAGGCTCTCCGTGTGAAAATATATAATCCATTTCTTTTGCCAAATGTTTGTGGTCCAGATGCATCGAGTTATAACATTATGACTTCTTTCAACTTTTGTATACTTTTTAAGTGCATATCTTTATTTTCCATTCATATGCACTGCTTTTTTTCCATTCATATCTACCCATTCCAGCTTGATTGTAATTGTTAGTGGCAGACAGGTGGTCAATAATATCCATAATGCGACACCAAATCATCAATAATATTGTATGCGTGAAAAGGCACAGGGCCCCTTCTCTTTATGCATTTGATAAGACCATTGTGGAATAATATAGACCCAGGAGAACGTGGTGTTATTGTAATTAATTATTTTCCCCTAAAATGTTATATTTGTAGGAATATTATAGAAACGAAGGAATTTTTAACAACGCTCACAAACATGTTAATTAATTCTTACTTAGAATGTTTGATAAATTAAATATTTAAAATCCAATTATTTGTAATGCTTTCACAATTTGAAAATTTATTAATTTGTTAAGAAAATAAATTTGAAATATATGAAATTCAAAATTTTGTTTGCTTGCAAGTGGCCAATAACATCATTTATCTTATCTTACTTTGAACAATACATTTTACCTTGTATTGTGGAAAAATATATACTAGCGTAATAAATTAGAAGGGTGTATATTTGTTTCAAAAGTTAAATGTAAAAAATATTGTAAAAAATTAAAATTTAGTTTTTTCCTCTAAAATATTGGTGTATCTATTTATCACCAGGTCATATTACTGAGTTAAAATTACGTAGCCAATAGATTTAAATGGGTTTGAAAGAGTTTAAAGATTACATTACATTTGTAAGTTGAATTGTCGAACAATTAATAAGCTTGTTTATCTTTTTGGTTCTTATGTTTTCATTGGTTGATTATCCAATTCAACTTGAAAGCTCGTGATGTTTAGATTGCATAAATCACTTCTAGTAAAAACAAACTATATAGCTAGAATTTGCACCTAAGGTGCAAGAAATTACGTTGGATGTGATGCAAATATAATGTTTTTGTTATGGAAATGCACAACCATGTATGAGATGATATGAAAATTCTAGGATAGTGTTACCATCTATTAGTTCCTATAATGTTCTTGGATAAAAATCGATGAGAATGAAAGGATGCAACAATGCTAGCAAAGTGTAAGAGAAGACAAGTTTGATCTATGCATATAGTTACATGTTTTGGTGATGGAGAGGAATAAAAGTTCCTCTCTTCATTTTTCTCAAAAATAGAACCAAAGATTGGACATAAATTTGTAGCACTTGAATGTAAATGCCCAATGCACTCGTGAGACTATGACTAATATAAATAAGATTGAATCTTTACTTGTGTATCATCATGTGGAATTGATATTGTTTCCCAATTACAAATTACCCTCACACATATAAGATGGGGATAGATGGATAAACAATGCACATTATTCAACACTTTATTTTAAACATACAATGAAAATTCTATCTTGCCTCTCTAAATCTAACAATAAAAATCTAGAGAATGGAGTCGATCACGATCAAGAAAGGCTAAGAGATCAATGGTAGAGGTGGACTAGGTGACAAAATCCAAGATGGTGGATCGATGTCGAATAACTCGATTAGCGAGAACGTCTTCATCTTGAGCTAGTTCTAGTATAGAAAAATATGTGAAGCTCAATGTAAATAAAATGAGAGGAGAATGTTGGATTTGAATGAATAAAATAAAATACCCAAGTGCTACTACAATGAAAACTAATACATTGAAAAATGGTCTAAAGTATGAAATTCATTACAAAATGTTATAAAAGTATTACTTAGGTATGAAAAGGCATAAGGGAATCTATTTTCTTACTATTACACGTTTGTGTATGATTTCTTAGAAATTGTTAAAACCCCAAAATAACTCATAGAGGAACTCATGAAAACACATAATATATTATTCACATCATAATCATACTGCAGACACAATATAATGGCTATTATATAGCCATGGAGGTAGGCAAAACAACCTCCTACAAATTAGGGAACAAATTACCCGTTTCTAACAATACGGGTGTAACAAATTATATAGCATTATAAAAATTTATATGATTAATAATCCATTCAATCAAAGAAGAAACCTCAATCGATACCGAATCCTAAAAACACACAAGTTTGCATAAAGCGAGAAACACAAGACATATATTATTCACAACATAATCATACTAACACAATAGAATGGATATTATACTGACCCACGAGAGGTAGGAAAAACAACCTCCTACAAATTAGGGAACAAATTATATATTTCTAACAATACGAATGTAACAAAATAGATAGTCTTATAACAAATATATATGACTAATGTTTAATTAATAATGTGAACACTAGATTATTCTGAAAATAACAATACAACCGGTAAAACATTGCAACTGACAAAAAAAGTTAAAAGTTTTTACGGAATCAAATTCCTTAAATTTGAAGGCCCCAAAATTATTTAAATCACCATATTCCCAAAGTGTTAAGGGTTTAAGATAAATTTTTGTTCGATTGAAAAAATATGAAGTTACATGTATAAACTAGATGTTTTGTTTAAAACATGATCCTTAGTTTTCAAAGTAGTAGAATTTTAGCAACTTTGATGAGGGGCCATAAAATTCTCTTATGAAATTAAATACTTATTATCATTATGTCATAAACAGTAATTTTTTTTAAGAGTTTGAAATTTTCTTTTGGAATATATAGGGTAAAAGGAGGGTTTTAGAAGGTCCCACTGACCTTATACTGATAGAGCCCATCGAGGCAGATTTAGCAATAATAGAAGCGCAAAGAAAAATACCGTGAAGATTCCAAAAAAAGGAGGACGAAAAAACAAACAGAAATAAGAAGAGATACATCATAAGAGCTTTTTCAGCTCAGAAACTGCATTTTTTGCTCTAGGAGAGCCTGAGTCATTAGCAAGATGTTGACCGATTTGATAAGCTCCAGCGATCATCAAGAATGATGGCAGTCCTGGTAGATTCCGTGAAAGACTCCCAAGCTTTCAAAGCCTTGAATGCACGCTGAAGCTTGTTTAAAATAGAAGAAACCATGTCAACTCTGTAATTATCCCTTTTAGTGTCAGCAGACTCAGGTTCAACAGGTTTCGAGTCCAGAATAGGTGAGGAATGAGAAGTGTCAGCAGGAACTTTGTCGTCGAAGAGAGCATTGTTTCCCTCAGGTGAGTGATGGGATCAACCACCGGTTGGCCCGATATCTAACTCGCTCAGAGTCCGGGAGTCGGGGTAGAGCGAGCCGAGGCCCAAGAGGTCGAGTAGCCTAAGAGGAATCGGGGTGGAAACAGGGAAATAGCATGACACTTTGGCGTCAGTGCCTTCCCCAAGAACAAGAAAGAGAGGGGCGTGGGGAAATAAGGGGTGGCGAGGGTAATAGAGGCAACGAGGGGGACTCCCACAATAGCCACATCGAGTCGAACTAGAAGAGAGAAGCGGACGACAAGCGGCGAGAGAGGAGAGAAGGAGGAGGAGGAGGAGGCGAGGAAGCGAGGGGGAGCAGCGGTGGCGACTGATTTGGGAAGCGAAGGTCGGAGTGAGAAGCGCGCAGAGAAGAAGCGAGATATAACAAACCACAGTGAAGAATGAAACCTTCACCCTCACGAGCTAACCTGGTCGAGTGTTGAAGGAGGTACCGATACAAAAAAAGTCGCCAAATTGATTTTCTTTCCCCATCGAAGATGAGAGAGGATGAACAGTGGGTACCAAAAACAAGCCAATATCTACCGTCAATGGTAAAGTACCGTATAATGACCTCCGCTAATCTGTCCCAAGGAGAAGGCAGGGAGTCCCGAGTGTAACCAGAGAGGTATTTCACCGGTTTTTCACCAGGGGTGTTAAAGCCTAAATTTTCGCATGCGACCAACGCTTGTAGTAGATGCCGCCGGCAGCAGGAAGGCCAGTGGCGTCAGCTATTGCATTCGTGGAGATGGTAAAGTGAGTGTTGCCGATCTGAACCCGACCCTTCGACCAGGAAGCCGTGACCGCATACGAAACCAGCACAGAATAACCCGCCATTTTCTCCAGGAAGGTGGCAATACCATTCTCCAGCATTATATTCCACACCTCCCCATCATTTTTAACCGAATCATAGTTATCAGGCTCAAGACGCTTCAACTGACCCCCCATGGTATGAATGTTTGAATAATTGCAGAAGTGAGAGAAAAAGGGGTCATTTAACAGCTTAGACAGTCGGGAAGCCGTCGGCCAAGTTATCATTGCCCTCCCACCACCTCCTCAAATGATTAATGTGAAGATAATGCCCATTCGTGTGGAGATCCCCCGCATCATTACATAACACCGTAATCAAAATGTCCATCGTTAAGAGTCAAATCAATTAACTTCGACATAAATGCCACCACCCTTTGAGAAGGCCATAGCGAGTTTCCGAAACCCGAATCAGCCCTCCATTCCACCAGTCAGCAATGGGGTATATCATTTTGAGTGATTTGGCAGAGATCATCCAGGAAGTTGTCTGTCCAGCTTTGCTGATTCTCAATGAGAACACCAATATTAGCAAGGAGGTCCGCCGCTTTATTTCCCTCCCGGAGGACATGCTGGAACTGGATTTGTTGGAAAGATCTTTGAATAATTCTGATATCAGCAATGATGTTCTTTATCGACCAATGACCGGAATCATTAGACTGCAGGAGTTTGATGATGTTGAGGGAGTCACTTTCAACTTGAAGGGGATCATCACCAAATTTGATAGCCATCTCAAGGCCTTTGAGGACGGCCAAGGCTTCCGCACGATGGTTGGTACCAAATTTGAAGTTGTGAGCAGAGGCAGCAACAATATATCCCGAAGAACAACGAAGAATGGCTCCTCCTCCAGACTTACCAGGATTTCCTTTCGAAGCCCCATCCGTGTTCAGTTTTTTCCAGCCCCTTGGAGGGGGAAGCCAGCAGACTAAATCCCGAGCAGTGGAAGTGCCTTTACTTTGAATGGCCAACAACTTCTGCCACTCCTGGGAGTTACAGATTTGGATTTTTTGCTGATATTTGGCCCACATGATCAAGTTGATATTTTCTTAGAAAGCGAGCAACGAGTAGCCACTGGCGAGTTCAAGACTTTTTCTTTGAAGATTCTTCTATTTCTTTCTTTCCAGATGCCCCATAATCCGTGCGGGAGGAGGAGTTTCCAAGCCAAATTCAGAATCGGATGAGTAAAAGGAGAACTCCATTGAGAGAGGGTGTCCTGAATGGATTCCAGGAAGGTCCAAAACACTCCCAACCTCGATAAAAGCCACTGCCAGATAACTTGCGAAAAAGAACAATGGATCAAAAGATGGGCAGAGGACTCTGCCTCTTTAGCACATAACACACATTTAGTGGGGAGAGAGAAACCCCTTCTTTTCAGATTCTCCCCAGAAAGGAAAGCATTCTTAGAAGAGAGCCAAGAGAAAAAACCAATTTTGGGAATGATCTCATTTGGCCAGACTTTGGAAAGGGGGGGCCAGAGTCAGCACTATGCATCGAAAGATAAGCAGCCTTAACCGAGAAAGAACCCGACGGGGAGAGGGGCCAAATAATCTCGTCCTCATTTTGGGAGAAAGGGATGTAGATGGAAGAGAGCACCTCGCTACGGCGATGACAGAGCCTACTCTGTAGATCGTTGATATCATCCCAGGCCTTTATATCCCATGAGGGAATGGAGTTCACAATCTTCCAATAGCCCAAAGCTAATCTTCCTTGCTTATTAATGATGCTTCTCTTAACAGGGTCCCATGCAGGATTAAGATCAAGAGGTTTGTCCCGATCCAAAAATCCCTCCAGAAATCAATAAGATGACCATTCCCAAATCTCCATTTAGTGCCAGCTCGTATGATGGGGAGGGAGATAATAACAAAATTCCAGATGGCAGAGCCTCGAATAGGATTGGAAGTGAGCAGATCTTCATTATTTGCAGATATTTATCTCGGCGAGATGGGCCCAATTAGAATCACCTTTAGCCACTTCCCAAGCAAGTTTGGCAGGAGGGCCCCATTCATGTCAGCCATTTTTCGAAGACCAAGCCCACCATGAGAAGTTGGCTTACACACTTCCTTCCATGCCACAAGATGGATCCTCTTCTTAACCTCAGTCCCTGACCACAGAAAGTTCCTTTGAATTTTTTCCACAACCTCCCTCACTGAACTGGGAATCTTGAGCAGGGACATGAAGTAAGTAGGGAGGCTTTGAAGGGTGGATTTCACCAGCTGGAGCTTGCCCGAGCTGGCAAGCGAGCCCCTTTCCATGCAGCCAACTTTTTTTGATACCTTTCAATGACAGGATTCCATAGATTTTTTTATTGCTTTCCATGGAAGAGGGGGATGCCAAGATATGAGGCGGGGAGATCCACAATATTACAACCAAAGATATCAGCAATCTTTCTCTGAGTCCTAGGGGACGTGTTGATGAAGGAGATGTTGCTCTTGTTGAAATTGACAGTTTGCTGAGAAGCTGATTGGTATAGAGAAAGGATATCCTTTATAGCCGAGGCCTCAATTACGAGAGGCTAAACCGAGCATGAGAAAGTGTCATCGAGGAACCGACTATGTGTGGCGAAGGACAATTTGAGGTGATTTTCATACCAGAAATGATAGATTGACTTTTAGCCGCTTCCAGAGCTCTGCTAAGGGAGTCCGCCATTAGGACAAAAAGAAAAGGTGACAGGGGATCCCCTTGCCTGATACCTCTGCTGCTTTTGAAGAAACCATGGGAATGCCATTGATAAGAATAGAGAAGCAAGGGGTCGAGATACAAGAGAAGACCCAGCTACACCACTTTTGTCGAAACCAAATTTTTCCAGGACCTTAATTAAGAAAGGCCAGCTGACTCTGTCAAAAGCTTTTTGCATATCCAATTTTAAGATCATTCCTGGGGACTTCGAAAGAAAGGCCGAGTGAATGGCTTCATGAACAGTAATTATACCACCTTGGATGAGCCGACCTTTTATGAAGCCGTTCTGATTGTGAGAGATGAGATCCTGCATTAGAGGTTTAAGTCTGGAGGCCAACATCTTAGTGATAATCTTATAAGACGTGTTACATAAACTGATTGGCCTAAAATTGGATACATCTTTAGAACTATGCACTTTTGGGGCAAGTGCAACGAAAGTGGTATTCCATTCCTTTAGCAGATTGTTGTTCACCTGAAACTCATTCACTGCTTGGAAGAGGTCCTGCTTGATGATTTCCCAAAAGACTTGGAAGAAGGCAGCAGGAAAGCCATCCGGACCCGGAGCTTTGTCCCTCTTCATTGCAAAGACTGCTTTGTGAATTTCCTCCATAGCAAAAGGCTTGATCAGATTGTTGTTCATCTCAGGAGACACCAGATGCGGAATATGTTGGAGCATGTCATTCATTGATTGTTCGGAGGGGGCAGGTCAGCCTGGAGAAGATTTGAATAGAAGGAGACAAGCTCGTTGGATATATCAGTCTCAGCAGTTAGCAAGGTACCCGAGGACGACACCAACTCACGGATCTTATCTCTAGCCTTATGCTTGCAAGCAGTGATGTGAAAAAATTTAGTATTACGATCTCCTTGTTCGAGCCAAAGGGCTCGAGAACGTTGCCTCCAATAGGTCTCTTCTTCTTTAAGTGTGTTGTGATAATCACTGAGGAGGGAGATTTCATGTTGGTGAAGATGATCCAATCTTCCAACAGTCTCAATTTGTTCTGAGATTTTTGCCAAGCTCTGAGTTAGCTCCTGTTTGCGATGCTTGATGTTGCCAAAGACCATCGACTTCCATATCTTGAGTTGTTTTTTAATTTCTTTGAGCTTGCTGGAAAATATAAACATACTAGAGCCCTCAATATTGATATTCCACGGTTTGCAAAGAGGGCAGGTGGTTGTTTTCAAGCCAAGCAAGCTCAAACCTGAAGGGAGGATTCTTGGCATTCATTTTATGATTTGCACTCAACAGAAGAGGACTGTGATCAGAGGCAGCCCGAGGGAGGGAGTTGAGGTAGAAGTCGGGGAAAGAGAGAGAGATCCAGTCCAGAGAGCCTATAGATCTATCCAATCTGCTTTGAATGTGGTTCCTTCCCAATCTGCGGTTTGACCATGTATAAGATGAGCCGTGGAGGTCCATATCCAGAAGTGAATTCTCCCTGATGAAGTCAGCCAGAGCCTCCATGCGACTTTTTCATGGCAGGCATACCTCCTGTTTTTTGAAGGATAAAGTGGGCAATTAAAATCTCCCATTATAAGAATGGGAATTTTACCACAAGTGATGATGAAGTTAGTGATATCTTTCCATAATTTACATTGATGAGTCTCCAGGTTGGGGGCATACACATTGATAGCAATTTAAGAGGAGTCAGCTCGAATCTCTTGGAAGAGGATGCATAAAATGTTGGGGTGCTTGAACAGGCATTCCCCTTTGAGACTTCTGGGATCCCAAAAGGTACAAAGCCCCCATGTGTTCCCTGTTCAAGGTTGAGACTCAAAAGATGCCGCAGGCTAGATTTTAAGGAGGTGATCCTCATTTTTTAGTTTGGTTTCCTGCAGCATTATGATATCAGGAGAGTTCTGGAATTTGATGTCTTTGATAACTCTTTGCTTTTGTAGAGAGTTAAGTCCTCTTATATTCCAAGAAATTATCTTCATTTCTTTGGTTTGGGTTTACTCCCCACCACCATGGGGATTGTGCTTTGAGTTCCTTGCGCGACATTTATAGCTGCTTCTTGTTGAAGCTTGATATTGCTTGGAATTCTCCCCCGAGCTTTTTCCATGCCTATATCGGGTTTCTTGCTGCTACTTCTAGTAAAACGATGATTGAAACTATCATCAGAGGAAAGTCCCGAGGGGGAGGGGACAGAGTCTAAAACAGGTGGACAGAGGGGAGGAAGGGGGAAGGATTCAAGGGAGAGGGGATCGATGGAAGGGGAGGGAAGGGAAGAAGAGAGGGACAGGTGGAGAAGGGGGAGGGGAGGAGGAAGCAAGGAAAGGTCCTCTCCTATAGAGGAGGTGGGGAGAGCCAAGGGAGGCGAGAGGGTGAGGAGAGGTTGAAAGGCCATGGAGGAGGGGACGATCTCGGAAACCGGATCGAGAAGATGTATTGATTTATCCATCTTCAAGGAGAGTGAAGGAATTAGAAGTGGGGATGATCGGGATCTCAATAGAAGACAGTTTGGGGATAAAGATTTTTTTGATTTTTGGGGAGAGGATTTGGGACTTGGGTTTTGGTTGAGGTTTAGATGGGCAGCTAGTGGCCCGATGTGAGGTTTTTGCACAAGGAGCAAGCTTGAGGAATATATTCGTAGTTGATGGGTTGTTTCCGAGTTCCCAAGTCCAGAAAGAAGCTCAATATCTTTTGGTAAGGGACTACTGACATCAGCATTAACACAGAAACGAGCATGTATGAATCTATTTTTAGCTTTTGTTGCTTGATCTATAGCAATTAAAGATCCTATTGAGAGAGCAATACCTTCAATAACGCCGGATGCGAACTCTAGAGGAGCCGGGAGGTGAACCCAAATTGAAGCTTGGGTCATGGATTCCGTGTGTGGGTTGAAACCAGGAGACCATTTCTTGAGATAGAAGCCCTGCCTGCCAAATAACCACGGACCACCTAACAGTGCTCTAGCAAAGTCTTCTTTCATGCTGAAGGAAAATAATATGAAACCGTTAGGCATATCCACTATTTCTAGCGCTCCACATGGTTACCATTTTAATCGAGCCCATTTTTTCATATCCTCAAGGGGAGTCTAGGGCCCATCAGTGTACCCACGAGACGAGATCATGAGAAGCGGCGGCCTCTCGGGAAAGTGATGTGAGAGGGGATGCGCGCAGGGAAAAGATCCATCGGCCAAGTGAAGGGGATAGCTTTTTCGAGCTTTGAGCTGATGTGGAACCCTCCACAATTTTTTCCAAACGTCGGGCAGCTTTGGAGAGAGGGACCTTGATAAGAGGACCCCCAATCCAGACTTGCAGAGGGTCCGGCATTCAAGCCAGCACTGAGGGCGTGAGATGGTCTCGTGACAGACGGTTTCAGCGGCCGGTTTGAGGCGAGCTCTAGAATGGTCCTTTAAGAGTTTGAAATTTGATAGAAAGGTGGGCCACTTGTTTTCATGTTATTTCTAAAATTCATTGACATAAATTTCACAATGCAACAAAATTGTGTCACATTCGTAGGACCACGAAAATAGAAAAGGATCCTACATTTTTATATCAACACCCACCGAGAAAATAGATAAACCCCCTCCATGGGATCATAACCTATGTAAATTTACTTGTAAATATTGTGAGTAGGATTTTTTTGAAACTCTACATTATAATTAATGAAAATTGTAATATCCTTTTGTGGAGTTTCAATAACAACTTGTCTTCCAAATATAATTCAATAGGTTCCATGCTCAACAAGACCTCTAAGGGAAAAGTTCAAAAGAATGAAATTGTAGTGTTGTTCTAGTTTGATTAATTCTTTCCTAGTTTGTGTTGTTCGACAAATATTGTAATTTTTATAACATTTTCAATTTTAAAATTATGAATGAAAATTGGATAAAAGTAAGCACTTTTGTAAATAGAATTTTGAGTACAATTGGATTTGGTAGTTTAGCTTATATTGTAGACATATTATTAATATTGGGCTACTTTGCATTTGTCGAAGAAACATGAAATATTTATACTAGTAAATATCAAAATATGCAATGCTAAAAAAAAAATAAAAAATAAAACATAAATGATTTCGATATAAGACACCCTCAAACCCAAAAGGTTAAAACCTAAAATCTAAGGAATAAAAAAGTGAAACACTTAAAACTCGAATCTTGAAATATTTGATCCCAAAACCTTTAAAATTATAAAACCTAAAGCTCTACCTCCACAATGAGGAATCTGAAAAAGACATTAATACCTAAAAATACAAACTCAAAAATCCCAATTCAAAAATCCTTGAAAAATAAAATATGTTGATTGAAATAAACTTTCCCCAAAACTTGAAAATTGAAGGAAGAAACCCAAAAAAATAATTACCTAACAATCCTTCAACATGGAAAATTATAAAACTTTAAACACTTAAATTTGAAAGCCACGAGCTTGAAAACCTAAATAATATTGAAGTCCAAAGCCCAAAACTCAAAAATTGAAAGATTAAAAACTCGAACTCATAAATCTTGAACTCAAAAAAATTGAAAACTCAAAATATTGAATGTGAAACTTGTAACCAAAAAATGATACACCAAAAATTCCAAACTAGAAGACATTTGAAATATGAAAAAACATTATACCCAAACCTCAAAACATTTATACCTAAAAAGTTTATAAAACTTTAAACACAAATCCCCAATGAGTAAATGCAATAAACATGTTAAATTACACTGATATAAAACATCCTTTAAAACTTGAAAGCTATGAATTTGATAACTTTGAGACCAAGAAAAACCAAAAACATTAAATCCAAAATTTAAAATTCAAAACCTATAAACCTAGAAAATAGAAACCTCATAACCTATAAACCTTAAAATAAAAAATCCCACATATATACGAATTTGATTGATACAAAACATCCTAAAACCTAAAAGTAAATAGGAATAATTAATACGTAGTCCCTAAAAACCAAAAGCTAAAATAAATCTTTTGTAAAATATAAAGCCCTAGAGTCCCCAAAATCGAAAACATGAAATCCCCTACATAACCTCTGACCTAAGAACAAAATTGAATGTATCTATTTGGAAAAACATTGAGACATATCAATCTCAATACCCCTATATTTGATTCACATATAGTGTATTGATTGATAACTCCATTATCTTCTTAATATATTCTTATTAATTTGTGATATATAATTTCAATCTAGCTTTAGTATTAGACCAAATGTGTTTTATTAATAATTTATTTCTTGTGTAGTGGGTGTGGAGAGAAAATATTGTAGCACTCTTCAACAATAAGAGGGAAACATTATTTTGGGAGGCACAATCGAGTCGTGGAATAGACATGGGACATTAATATTCACACATTTTCATCAAATACCATTTTAATTGTTGGGATTTTAATCATGTTGACTAGAATCTCTTCATATTAATATTTCAAAAAATCATTCCTGTAATTAGTTCTCACTTTGTGCTTCTTGCCTTATGAATTGTACAATTTCATGTAGAATTCATCATGTAAAATCTATATTTGAAATTTGTAAAAATGGTATGTTGGTATATATTCTAAGCCCACAATTGTTTTTAGGGAAAAGCGAATACAAAGCAGTGGTTACTTATTCACGGCAAATCCCAATATAATATTCTAAATTTTCAAGGTTCAATGTTTTTGTCAAAGTAAAACTGGCTTGTTAAAAATGGAAACATCAATGTCTATACCTATGTTGTCCCAAGAGAAATATATTTGAACACTTCCACTTAATTATCCAAAACTATATGTGTGGTAATATCTGAAATAAGAGTGCTGGTATGGGAGGATCATATAACCAAAGCATCGATCCACACTTTCTATAAAAACTTCTCCCCACTACAAAGAAGATGGTTTTAATATGATCGGATCACCTTTGCAAGCATGTTCCTAGCCTGTGCCAAAAAAGAAGCTTAAAAACAAGGTGTGGACATCCGATGAAGTATTATGGATAAAGAGACTTCAAGAAAATGTCTTAGTTATAGGTTCCCTAGGAGATGTTTGAAAAATGTGGAAAAACAAATTGCACGTGAATTGTTTGATAAAGTTCCTGAATGATATGTGGTCTCATGCATTACAATGCTTGCCGGATATGGGCAAAATGGGTTTGCTGAAAAGGCCTTAGTTTTTTTAAGAAAATGCAATTGGCAGGGTGTAAAGCTAGAGGCTTCAACCTTTGTAAGCACCCTCTCATCGTTCGTTAAAAAGGAGATTTAGAATAGTTTTCTGCTGAACAACCAATTCTGTGCTATAAAATGTGATCCAATCCATTTTTTGATGAACCTAGAAAACTTGCCAAATGCGATTTATTTTGTTTGTGTGTTTGGATAACAATGGGTTTCCTTTCATCACTGCATGTTGTAGATGCAATTTTTCCATTGTAGTTGCAAAAGAACATGTCCAAGATAAGTTATGCTGCCCTATTTTCAAGGTACCTTTCATGGTTACAAAACCACAGACAAATATGCCAATGCAATCACATTTTTCATTTTTGTGCATCCATGACATTCTTCTAGTTAAAAGACATTGAGTAGTGTCATATTGGTTCTAAGAAATTTCCAAAGCCTTCCCATAAATTAATAAAGAGACAAGGTCAGGGATGAGCGATAATTAGTGATCACAAATTCTCAAGTTTTAGGAAAACACACTTTGATCGAGAGGCAATTCCTTTTTGACATGTCATGTTCTCACAAAATTACAAACCTTCTTAATGACAAGTGTTTTTAGTTTCAAATTATTTCATACTTGTTTAGTCGCCATAATATTGCCTATGAAATTAGATGGAGTGACATCCTCATCAATATAAAAAACCTAATGATTATCATCCCCACCATCTCAAATATTAAACATATAAAAAATCATATGTCAAATATAAAATTCAACATCTAATAAATTATAATTCTCGTTTGTTTTCCATTTTCATTAGTACTATGGAATAAAAGAATATTTATATAAGTTTTTATGTCGGTGAAAATGTGCACACCTGATAATGTTCCTCTATGACATTTGGGTTCCATCATGGAACAACAAATGTCGATATCTGAAATCCCTTTATGAACATTCCTTCCAACTCTATCACCTTCTTTATCTCCCTTCATCTTTTGTAATATTTCCCCTCTAATTGAATTTTACTTCTTTTATGCCTATCTTTTGACATCTCTATTCTGTCACTCAAGTGCATTTGTTAGTTATATTAATTTAGGAAAAAAAAATTAAAAATGGTTCTCATCTCCATATGATAACTAAGACGTTACATTTTTTTAGATTAAGTTATCTAAATTAAAAATATGAAAAATTTAAATAAAATTTATCTTAAACTTCAATTTTAACCTCTCAAATCAACTTTAAAAAAAAGAAAAAGACACATGGGATGGCATGGTATTATTGAATGAGTCAAAAAATAATATATGTAGTATTATCATATTTGTCGCTGCAAAGATTGAATACAATAAACTTTAAATTTTAAAATGAAATGCAACGAACTTGGACAGAAATAGGGTTTAACGGGGACAAGGGGTGTCGATTCGCACATATAAAAGGAAGGCGACATCCTTTTCGTTTTGGAGTGCTGAATCATTATGCATTTGATTTGATTGGACATGTGTGGAATTGTATGGACTACTAAGTCACGATGGTATTATTATTGTTCGCCATTTCACAATGATGTAGTGCCCGCAATAAAATAATACTCAAATAAAATTAAAAGTAAATAATATATTGTGTGAAGTGCGTGATTGATATGTGGATTTATTAGATGGAGACACGAGAGAGGCGTGTGGCAAGAGTTGATCAGGTGCAGGTGCCCAAGATGCATTCAGATTTTCTTTGCATTATGATTCAACCACTTTATTTGGGAACCAGAGACGTTAACCACCTAAAACCCAAGTTAACATTGAATTTAGCAGTAATGGATAGCTGCAGCGAGGGCAGGCTGTGACAGTGTTTGATCGATGAAATAACAAGACAATCATTGTTCCTCCAATGCAGAAAAAGGTCTCCAACCGGATAAGTTTTCATATGCCTGTGCACTCCAAGCCTATGCCAAACGTGAGATTTGGAACAAGGAATGGATGTCCATCAAAGCACAAAAGATATAGGAATTCTGTCACGCGTTGCAGTTGGAAGTGCTCTTGTAGGTATGTATGGAAAATGTGGAAGCATGCGCTTGGCATGTGAACTGTTCGACTTAATGCCTAAAAGAAATTCACTCTCATGGAATGCCATGGTTGCAGGCTTAGTGGAAAAGGGCTTTAAATACTACGATGGCAATGTCCTGCTTATAGTATTCCACCTAGAATCAAATATTATGTCTGCTCGGTTGACATTCTCTGTTGTGCTGGCTATCTTGAGGAAACTCTAAAATTTATCATCAACACACCAATTAAACATGTGGTGGTTGTGTGGATGTGGTTGTTTGGTACCCCTATAGAGCACATAGGAATACAAAGTTACAATAATTTTCAACAACTCTTCTTTTGAGTTGGATCATCAAAATGCTGCAACTTATGTCCTTCTGTCAAACATCTATGCATAAGTGCACAGGTTAGGTGAGGTTCAAATGGTAGGAAATCGATGAGGGATAAAGGAATTATTCTTCTATCGCCTTAGTGAGAAGTTGGAAATTGCATTTGGATGGTTAAGTCATGCTATGCCCTTGGACAACCAATGGAGTTGTCAAGAACCTATGTGTATGAGTTTGCTGAAAATATATATAATTTTGGTGATAAGTGATCTGTTTCTTGCTCCATTAAAAAGAAGGCATAGAAGTTTAGTTTTGTGGATGTTTGGAGGAAACATCATAAGCTTTTAATGCAAATAAAAATCTCTATTTGGTGACATCATCATAAAAAAGAAGGATATCTAAAGGAAGAAGCATCATTTCCTTTTACAAATGGTCAAATCGTATGCCTAAAACTAGCAAAAAAAAATCCAAGGAGGGTGCCTCAAGGAGACATGCCATTTCTATATGCTCACATCGGTATCTCTCAGATTGACAAAGTAACCCAAGTGGTAAATATGGGACTAAGTGAAGAAATAGTGCATGGTATGCAAATAGGAGTGTATGGAGGTGTTATAATGATTTAGGAACTTCAAGTAAATGGCAGTGGCAAGTGCAAAGAAAAGATCCTAAATCTATAGCAACATTTCCTAGTTTGTGCCAAGAGGAGAGCTTTGAAATGGGTATGTACCCATCAAAGCATAACAGAAAGTGGGTTTCTTAGTTGTAGTAGTTGTCTATTCCTTGGTAGAAATTTTTGTAAATGGGATAAATGCATACAAGATTCAAATGAAGGACTTTCCAATGCTGCATGCAAAAAGAATTTGATGAAATGCCCAAGTGAGATGTTGATGCCAATCCTGTGGTTTCGACCAGACTTCTTTCCTCTAAGAATGGCTCATCTCTTCCTTTCTTTCATAATTTTTGTTCTTTAGTTCATTTGCAGTGAAATAAAATTTTAAAATGTAGCATTATCATAAAATTGATCATTTTAAATAAACTTGTCTAAAAAAATGACATTATACTATAGCTTACGCAATTAACATATTCCTTGGTAGACAAGCATAAAGTCAAACCCTCATTTTGATATGATCGAAAAACTTCTTGACCAATCTAGATTGCTAAAGTACCCCTTTCTTTATTGACAAGTTGAATTTGAGTCCCATGTAAACATGTTGACCGTTCCCTTGTTAAAATAGATAAATCACGATTTTCAGAGACTTACAAAATAACCTTTGTAACTCCTTAAAGGAGAACTTAAGTTTCCTACATGTACCTTGTTATTGGAGGAGTCCCTTTAATCCTTGAATTGACCTCGTATGATCGGTGATATTTTTGACGCCCTTCGAGGAGCCCTCTAGGGGATCTTGTAGGAAGTATCTTGTTTCTCGTTCATCCATCGAACATCTATTTTGGACATGGTTTTAAGCCTCAAGCTAACTTTTGATCATGTGCAACTAGGACAATTGCGATTAATGGCCTCGAGAAAACTAGCCGCCTTGATCGTTAACCGTTCGCCGATTCTAACTTCTTTTAGTTCATGTGACTTATTGGTGTATAGTAGGACATATAGAAACTTACTGAGAGTGTGTTTTTCTCATTAGAGTACAAATTTTGAAAGTGGTTTCTTAGCCTCTCCAGATCATTAACTAAATGTTTTTGCAACTAGTAGGGAAACGTAAGAAGAAAGTTGTAGGACCCATGTCGAGTTTCCCAAACCACCATGGAAACTTGTTGACACTTGTAAATAATTGTTTGAAACTTTACTGTGTGACTTGTTGTGTGAAATTGAACTTTTGGCAAAATAGTGTTTCTCTCTCTTTCTTATTTCTTTCTCTCTCCTTGGTTAGGAAATGAAGCGACCTGAAAAAAAATAAATGTGTCTCTAACCTTCTTCTTTTGAATGCAAATTATTAATGTTATTATATAAATGGGAAACTAAAAAATGTTAATTATGCTAGATTATGGTGGGTGTCATGCCAGCGATTTATAGTTGATTTCACGCTCACATGTTTTTGCAGGATGCAAGTAAGATGGTGAAAAATGTTTTGTGATTCATTGTATATGGTTAGAATTTATGTATGTTAAGAGAAATAAATTTTCATGTATTATTGTGTGACATAAATTTATTTATTAAAATTTGGCAATATGAATGAGAGTGCTAGTTGTAGAGTGCTTTGGGAAATGTGCATGTAAGCTAAAGGTGTTCTTTTGATTCTTATTTACATAAGTGAAAAGGGTTATATATATGGAAAGGTTTATAATTGAAGCTATGTAATATTTTAGATGTCGAGTGTTTAAGGGGATGTTCATCCGCACATGAGTGTTATTTTGATCCTCACATTTTGTATTGTAAAATTTGGATATGTAGTTTAAATGAATTTGAATTTAAAATATTTTAGTGCATTTCAATGTTGATAGATGATCAATTAATTAGTGTATTTGTATTCTTACCTTGTAAATGTAAAAATAGATCTAAACGAAACACTCCACCCTAGTATAGGAGTTGTTGTATTTGAGAGTAAATATGTTTCACACCTTAATTTGATCTATATTAGGGCATAGAGCCCTGAGTGAAAATTGAAATTAATCTAAACCTCAGTTGAATAGGAGGTTATCTTGTGGGTCATGTGTAGTTTATAATACTTCCATTCTTGTACTTCTACAAGATGTTACACAAATACTTATGTAAACTCCTTTTGTTATACAACAATGCTAATAATGAGACCATAATGCGATGTAAGAGTAAAGAATACAAGAGTGAAATGATATTTTAGGTTATTAATAATGTCATTCTTGGAGTCTTTATTACTCGATTATGTTGGTACCCAAATATGTTCTCCTTTTTAAATCAAGCGACAACACTGATTTAATAGGGTTCTTAGAGGCGAGATAAATCATAAATGTATGTCATTTTGTAGTTGGGGAGAAATCTATGATCCTTGCTGTTACTTGAATTTTGAAGAGATGGATAGCACCTTAAGAGGATGTGATCGATCCTAACTATTTTAGGTTGTGCCTTTGACCAAGGTAAGAGAACCTATTTTGTAACCTATGGTATTTGAAAGGAGATTCAAGTACCTTTCTTTTGCATAAATTTTATATAGAAGGCCTTGGGAAAATATGATCAACACACTAGATCGGCTCTCACGAGAGTTTTCACTTCCGAGATCATGGAGATACTTTCACAACAAGGCAAAGGTTACTAAAGCCATTTGAGATCTGATTGTTTCCGCATGTTTTGGTAATAAAGATTATGCATTTGTGTACACACATGACAAACAAAGGGTATTATGGGTAGGATTGGTTGTGAAATGAATTTCGGAGGAGGGGAGACATGATGGACTTGACTCACCGGATGCTTGAGAGCTTATGCAAAATGGAAAGATTTAATCAACAAAATGCCACAAAAAGTTAAATTGTTTCCTCAACTAGAATATGTGCTTGATGGAGGCCTAGATTAACACTCTTTCACACATGACTGTGGGGCTCTATCTCGAAGGGGTTGAGTTAGAGAACCCAATAAAGCACCAAATTTAAACCAAGTTACTCTGAGGTACACCTGAGGAGGCTTACAAAGAATCTCTATCAAAAAAATGAAAGAAAAGTGATTTTAAACCATTTATCCCACTCCTAGATGAAGGCTCTTCTAAGAAAGGAAATAGTAGATGCCACTAAACTATCACAAGGATGAGACCTGTGTGATTGGATTATATTTGGCACAAGATTGCAATAGAAACAAGAAAAACTACCGTATGCATTAAGAAATGAAATAAATACACTTTACTAAAGATTAACACAAAATAACTCAAATTTTGATCAAATTTATCATCAAGGGAAAGTTTCAGAACAATCTCAAAGATTTTCAATGGTTGTACACTTACTGACCACCTTGACACTATCAAATTTGACACAAATAGAGATATAGAGGCTCTCTCAGATGGCTTCTTAAAATGGATGGGCTCTGTAAAGCTTTTACATTGGAGAAAATCGGTCGATCTTTCAAAAAACTCCTAACCATTTGCATAATGAATTTGTGCCCTTTATAGCATTTCAAATATAGCCCCTTCTGCCAAAAAGAAAAAACCTTTAAATCCACAAGTGTTTGCCATGATTCTTTCGTAATTCGCAAAATCAAATCTATAAATTTTCTAGGTGTTCGAGGAAAATATCTTGATTTCTTCCCGCATTCAACTCCTTTCTCGGGAAAAACACACTGCCTCCATTCGCCATGACCACTTCCACCCCATATCAATCAAATATGGTCTCTTGCGTGCTCGGGAGAAGAAAAAGAGAAAACCGAGATCGGGCTTGAGAGTCGAGACCATTTTAATGGTGAAAGAGCGTCTCCAGATCTCTCCCTCCAAACTCTAGATATCAAAAATAACTCCCTCTGTTTGGCATGTAGAAAATAGAAAGAAATCATGAAGACTCACACTCTAGGAGTTTTACGAGAAGAAATGGTGGGAAAATCATATTTGGACACTCAGCATCGTTTAATCTTAGGTTTAAATGTGGGCCATCCATGTGGAAGATGCAAAAATAGGCTCAGAGGCTTCCTTTGACCTTTTCGACCATTTTGAAAAAATGAAAAATTTCACCTTTTACCGCTTACCTCCCCTTCGAAAAATGGGCCTAACACGTGTCATGAGGTGGGTCCCAAAGGAACCATGGAAAAATTCTACCATTTGACTCTCTTTTGGACAAAGTAAAATTTTCTAAGTTTTAAACAGCTCCACCCTTGAGAAACACTTTTGACACGTGTCCCAATGTGGGTCCGAGGCGGAACCTCGGGTCCTTTTATGCCTTTAACTCCTTTTCCTCAAAGGAAAAATTTTCACTTTTCCTCACGAAATCCCACACCTTTATCGTTGTTAGGGGAAAACATTGACTATTTCCCATCGGACTCGCTAGCCATTTTGATATTTTAACCTTTATGAGGCAAAAGGGGAAAATTTTGAATTGCCTCACCCGATAGTGCGCCTCCTACCCCCTATGACATTTCAAATTTCCACACGTCACCATGGCACACCTTGAGGTAGTCCAAAAAATTTGATACCTCAAACAGCACAGGATCACCATGTGTCCTCGACAAAATTTTTTGAAGGCTTGAAGCTCGATGGAAGCGCCACTTTTCAAGATATGAGGAAGTCTTCCTTGGTTATTAAAAAGTCAACCAAATATCTTAAAGTGAGTGGAATGCCCCACATGTCCTTATGGCGCTTCTTCAAAATTGTTCCCTGAGTTTAAGACCTCGAATGAATGCGGAGCTCGCCACATGTCCTTGTTCCACCAAATTTTTCCATCTACATAAAAATTTGTCTAAGTATGGGAAAGTAGCGGAAGCCTCCATGTGTCCTCCCGGCACTACTCCAAGGCAAAGCCCAAAAGCAGATCTTCAAATGAGTGTCATTCCTCCACATGTCTGGACTTTCGAAAACCTTTTGAAATTTTTCTAAGTATGGTAAACCCAGTGACGTCTCTTTCCTACCAACCCTCCACATGGACACATTTTAAAAATGAGGATTTTCACGGAGTTTCTAAAGTATTAAGCTGATCCGAATCCAACCAATAGATGCCACATTTCCATGTCATTGAATGATGCAAATTTGTGGGAGAAACACCGTCAAAGCGTGAAACACAAAAGAAACATCCATTCGAGCCATAAAATGAGGTTTTCTTCAAGGAAAGAGAATTTAGAATATTTCAAGGCTCAAACACGATCCTTAGGGACACATCAACTCATTTCTCCTCAGTACTTAGGAAAAAATGGCGGGGACAACGAGATATTCAGCATGAAAAATGGAAGAAACGGGAAAATGTGAGTTTTAAAGGAATAGAGCATGGGAGACTCAAAATACGAGATATTTTCCGGAGGAACAAAGGAACCATGAGACAAATACTGAGACCCACACATGATCTTTGACCTAGGAGTACACTACTAAAATTACAATAAGACTTACCAAGCACCATAAGGGGAAGGAGAAAATGAAAGAGGCCGTGAATCAATTCCCGAGAACCTACATTTGGCTCGACTTGGTTATGGGTACTCCTATGAAGTGCCACAAGAACATCACTTCCTTGCGAGTAGAGAAACAAATCCATCTCCAAAAGCAAACAAAGAGTCAATCAAAACAGGTCATCAAGTACTAGGAGGAACCATAACACAAAACATGAAATAAACAACCGACTATACATTGTACAAGATGTCTTTACCTTGATTCAAAGGAATCAATCCAAGAAATGCTTCAGATGCATGCGATTAATAGGTAGTTTAGGAAATTCACCATCTAGATCCTTCAAGAAGAAGGTGTTTTCACCAATCGATGTCAATGGAGTAAGGGCCCATCCACAATGAATCAAACTTGTCATTCTTGCGCTTATCCTCATGTATGCTATCCCATAATAACACAAGATATCCAATATTGAAGGCTTTAGGAGTGACCTTCTTTTCAAATAATTTCTTTAGCTTTTCTCTAAACTTTATATGCCTTTGGTGAGATGCCCTCCACTCTTCATCAAGCTCAACAATATGGTTGATGTGGGCATCATGAGGACTCACTTCTTGATCTTTTAGTTGTTGAATGAACTGATATGAAGATAATTGCATATGCAGGGGCATGAGTCCTGAGTCCCATATACCAACTCAAATGGACTCTTTCCAGTGGCTCTTTTGATAGTGATCCTATCATCCCAGACAACAAACTTCAGCTGTTCACCCCATTTTCTCTTGTTCATTCTGAGGTTCTTATAATAATCTTGAGCAAATTCTTATTGTTTGATTCACTTGTCCATTTCCTTAGGGATTATAATTAGAGGCATATGTAAAATTTATCCCATATCCTTTACACATTTCCACAGAGGTCTAGCCTACCGAAACGATGGCATTATCGGCTATGATTTTGAGTGGTACTCCAAACATGCAAATAATATTGTTTAGCACAAAATCCATGAGAACTTGGTGTGTAGCCTTCTTGGTGGGGATTACTTCCACCAAGTTGGTAAAGTAATAAGTGGCTACAAGAATCCACTTATGGCTAGCACTTGAAGGGTCTGAAATCTCACCAATGAAGTCCATTCCCCATTTCTTAAATGGGGCTTCAATTGATACAGATTGCAAAGGTAGGGATCCTAAAGCCTTCAGCCTTCTAGAGAAACGCTGACAAGTCTCACATCTTCTAACCAACATGGTTGGATCCTTGAAAAGAGTTGGCCACCAATAACCAGCCCTTAGGATCTTATGTGTTGTGAATCTTGTAGTAAAATGCCCCCCACAAACTCCTCCATGGAGATCAACAATTATTTTGGAGGCTTCATCTTTGATGATGCATCTTAAGTGGACACCCTCTAGGTTCTTCCATGCACAACCCAAAATTAGTAATGACATATTTCTAGGAAGCCAACTTAAGAGATCTTTTCTCTTTCTTAGTCAAATGCTCAGGGAAGTTTAAGTGCTTGAGATAGAACATCAATCCTTGTACCACTCATAACTCATCAATCTTTCAAAAACAACCACCATTTCTTCCTCAATCTCATTTACCTCGATGTTCTGCAATTTACTCTCAGCCCATGAGCTTAGCTAACCCCAAACCTCTCATGACTTCATGGTTTGGATGTCCATATCACACTCTTGCAATTTTTTCACCCATCTATATCTTTTACTTAAGACTTCCATCTCGACAGGATGTCTTTGACCATGGTATTGGGAAGATAAGAAAAAACTTTTGAACATAAAATATAAGGCTTGAAAACCTTTATTGCTTTGACCAAGGAAAATGCATGCTTTTCCATGATGGTGTATTTCAGTTCTGCTCCTTACAAATCCTTACTGAAAAAGGCAATGGGCCTCTCAACTCCTTCGTCATCCTTCTATAGAAGGACATAAGCAATAGTGTTTTTACAAAGCGAAAATAGCTAGAAAGGTTTCTTGAAAGGTCAGGGCTGTTAAAACAGGGGCATGTTTAAATGCCTCTTTGATTCCTTTGAAATCTTGGATGGTAGCCTTTTCCCATTTGATGAGTTGATCCTTCTTTAACATGGAAATGATTGGGATAGTCAACTCAGCAAAGTTTGATATAAACCTTCTAATGAAGTTTATCATCCCAAACAATGACTGAATTCCTTTTTGGTTCTTGGAATTGGGACTTTGCTTTGATGGCCTCCACTTTTATGGATCAATCATCACTCCCTCTTGTGACACAATGTGACCAAAAATTTTCCCTCTGCACTCAAAAATGGCATTTCTTTGGATTGAGTGAGATGCCATATTCCTACATCGATCAACATCTTCTCTAAGTGCAGCAAATGGTCACTTCTTGTTCTTGAAAACAACTTTGTTACATCATCTTGGTAAACAACAATAAAGTCATTGAAGTAACAGGAAAAAACAACATCCATTGCTCTCTAAAAATTGGCTCTAACATTCATTAGACCAAAGGGAATCTAACATATACATATTTTCCCCATAGAGTAGTGAAGGTTGTCTTGATCCTTTCTGATTCTTTTACCATGAGTTGTTTATAACCGGGAAAGCCATCTAAAGTAGAAAGCAACTCAGAACTAGTCACCAATTGTAGCATGTGCTCCATGTTAGGTAAAGGATAGTTGTCCTTCATTGAGGCCTTGTTTAGATTCCTGAAGTCCACACATAACCTGATGTCACCATTCTTATTTCTTACTGGCACTAGGTTGGTAACCCAAGAAGAATATCTTGTGGGCTAGATAATTCCTCCATCTCTTAGCTTCTTCAGCTCCTCTTTCATTTTGAGAGATAATAGAGGATTAATTGGTCTCTGCTTACACTTTGAATGGTTTTGTCTTTGGGATCAAATGGAATCTCATGCTTGAGCAGAGTCTTCTCTGTATGCTTAAAGCTCATAATAGGTCCAAGACATGAAAACTTGGTATTTCATTAACAACTAGATGTATCACTACTTTTCATCTTTTTGAGACTCCGCCTGTTGCCTAAACTTGTGAAATCTTCCTTGGTTTCTCCTTCGTGCCAGGTCATGCTCCTCAACATCCCTTGAGGATGCCATATGCCTATTAATAATGCAGTCAATGTTATCAAAATTTGATTCTAAAGCAGCTAGCCCTCTAGGAATGGTGTTGGTCTTTGGTTGGATGATGCCTTTGCCAAATAAGGTTTCCTTCTCCTCTATTATACAGACCATTGGCTCCCAATCAATGTTTTGTAGGAACCTTCTAACCTGAGCCTCATCATTAAAAACCTATCAATGTTTTATATTGTTAAGACGAGAGGTCTTGTCACTACCTCCACCTCATATTCCACAATAAGGGGATGTTGTAGAGTTGTCAAACCAAGACCCCAACACTAAAATCTATTTTCCATGTCATTGAACCTATTTTCATGATGCATAATGTTGAGCAGAGTCAAACATCTCAATGAACTCCCAAACTACATGCTTGTACTATTTCGATCGATTCTTTGTGGCATACTGATTTCAGACTTGCTTTATAATTAGCTCAACTGAGTCTCCTTTGACAATGATTTCACGACACCATACTTCCAATCAATTCTTAAACCTAACAACAATGCCTCATACTCAGCAATGTTGTTAGTACACTCAAAGTTAAGCTTAAAGGAAAAAATAAACCTTTCTGGCTTACAAAAATTAGACAACACCGACACCATTTCCAAATTTAGAGAAAGCTCCATCAAATAATGGAGTCAGGAGATCCTTCTTGCTCAAGGTAGTTACACTCCTCAATCTTGTGCTCATTTCCCTCCGCAAATCCCATAAAGTTGTTAGCATCAACATTTGTATATAATACTTCATAGGACGCATTGTTGGGATCCTCGATAAGGTGCTGAAATTTTCTTCCGCCCATATAACCGACAAGGCTTCCCTCAACTAGGATGGTAGCATAAGACAATAACATACCCCACTTGGCTAGGAAATCAACTATGACAACATCAAGATTTAAATTTTTATGTGGGTAGGCTGGAAGTTGCACCACCAAACCCTTCACACTTGTCGGCACCTCTCTAGACTCCATGGCAGTGCACTTCCCATATGCTATTGTTACCTTAATATTCAGCTCATTCATGACCTCCAAAGGCATGACATTGCATGATGCCCCTAAGTCAAACATGCAGTTATGGAGCAACCTATCCTTGATGATCAAAGTAGTGAAGAATGGATCCACATTCAATTGAGAGTCTACCAAATATGTCCCCAAATAAACCTCAGGTGGTTCAGCTAGATCTTTTGATGCTGATGGTGTCTCAGACTCTTCAATGACTAGAGGATTCTCCACAATGTTCACATTTCTTCCTAGGGTTGTCTTCTCTTCACTCAATCCCAAGTATTCAAATGCTCTCCTCTTGTGCTCAGGAATCCTAAGCAACTCAACAATTGGAACAGAGACTTTTATTTGACTCAAAACTTGGGCAATGTCATATGGGACATTCTTGGGCAAGGCAATATTGGAAGAAAGGCTAACACACTCATTAGGTGGTACAGGACTCTTGATATCCTGAGCATGAGGAGGGGTGTGATTTTTGCTTGGAACTGCAAGGTTTTGGCAGAGGGATCTTACCTAGGAGCCTCTTTAGGAATGTTAGAAAGTAATCGAGCTTTTGGCTTGTTAGAGGCCCTACCCCTTTGACATCCTTACTTCTTGTGTTATATTCCTTCTCTTGAGCCAAAACACCATTTATTAATAATTTCCTATCCTCCTTAGATGGGATTCCTCCATCATAATTTTTATCATTAAAACCCTTAAATATTCAAAGTCATTATTGGGAAATTCAAAAGCTTGTACATTATCTATTTCTAAAGTATGAGAGAGAGGAGAATATGTACTCTATAAATGTAGTCCAAAAAAAGTGGTAGCACTTTTGGCACTTATCACCTCAGTTGAGGTTTCCCTTTATTGTGAGCTAATGGGGCATTCCCATCATGCAAACATCATCATTACTCTTATCATCAGCTATATTTTATTCTTATTGATCTTCTTCACAAGGAGCATGGGGCATGAAACATCTATCACAATAATCAATGATTTATATCTCTTCCACTGTAGTAACTCTGGGAGCCAAAGGCTCGGGTACCATTCTACTTTCTCTACCTTGAGGTTGCCTATTTATAAAACCTATAGCTGTTTTGCATTTGTCATTAATTCTTTGATGATTTGTAAATTTTCTTGGCCTTGTTGATTTGTTATCCTTGTGAGCTCTATCCAACTCCTTTCTCGGCTCGGGAAAGTTTGTAGGAGATCGCGCGGCCCCTACTGAAATTTTTCACCATGTCTTCCAAATCAGTAGCCTTGCTTGTTTGAGGTTTTTCTCAGGTTAACCAACTTCACACCATCCCTCTTTGGAGGATTTCTAATTGCCTTGATATTATTTTCTATTTGTAGGGCCATGTGAATGCTTGCCTCAAATTGGTAGGGTTCTTGTCCCTCAAGTAGTATACAACCTTATTATCAAATGCATTATTATAATTGATTAAGCATGATTCATCACATGGCCTTATCCTGACAAACAATCTCCTCAATGTTTTATTGAACCTTGTGTTGAAATCATGTCTTGACTCATTTGGATTCTTCTTGATTTTTCAAAGTCGATAGAAGAAACCTATGGTCAATCCATCACCATATTATAATATGAATGCATTGCTCATCCCGCCCAAGAGTCAAATAGAGTTATCTCTGGGCAAATGCTTTGTACCGGTCCTTACATCCTCCTCTAGAGTGTGAAAAACAATTTGATGTATACATCTTCATGCTCAATCTCAAAATATTCCATCATATTGAGGAAGAGCTTTAGATGCTAGTCACCAGTTATGGCATTGTTTCCCTGGAACTTAGGAAGTCTGTTCCTTACATCTTGAGGTACTGCATTTGGATAACCAGCCATTCCCACAAAATTTATAGGTCCAAAGGTGTTTACAAAAATGGAGGTATGGGTTGAGCCATATTGATTCAAGGAGGTGATCTTAGAGGGGTGAAAAATTGATGAGGGGTAGAGGGTCCTTGGAACACAAGAGTGTAGTTTTCAAAATGGAGATCCCCAAAGGCCTTGCTTCTTGGAAATCCCTATCTACTTCAGAAAAGACAAGTGCAGAATGTGAAGAAAATATTTCAAAATCAAATGAAGGCCCTTCCCCAGCTGGAGAATTCAGTTCCACAAAGAGGCTACCTAATTTAGAGTCACTTGAATGATAGTATTCAATGATAGGAAGTTCACTTTCATCAATGGAGATCCCCATTCTTTTTTTATTCCCCTGACTCTCGGGATTTTTTTCCTTCGATTTTTCTTTTCCTAACTCAGGAAACAATGTCTAGCAAGAGCCCCTAGCAAAGAAGGATCTTCTTCATTCCATCTTTGCAGATGTTAGTAACAAATATGACCTTGACTGAGTTTTAAGACATTGGTCCTTATCAAAATCAAATCAACAGGGATTTTCCACTAAGGATTTCCACCTTAGTTATGCAAATGCACTAAATATGATTTGTCAAGTGTCTATCAGCACTAGAAACTGGAAATGAAAAATTGACTTTTCTTTACCAAAATTTATCAATAAATACCATTGCAAAACTTGTGGCGGAGATGTTGCATAAAATACTATTGACTTTGAAACCTCTTACAAACTTTGAACACAAGATGATTTTTAAAATGTACTTCTAGCACTTTAGAGCATACAAGAAATGTTTGTCGAGTGTCCGAGTATGAAATGTATCACAATGTCCCCAATAATGACGCCATTATTGTTGGTGTTGTTATTCAGGATAGATAGATGGTCGTGGATAGATTGCAAATAAATAATCCAATGAAACTCAAGATTAACAAATTATTTCCCAAGAATTAAAAACAATCCCGGCAACAATGCCACTAGTGTTGGTAGCTAAATTGGTTCTCCTTTTCAAACCAAGCATAACACACCAGTTCAATAGGGAGATTGGAGGTAGATAGATCATAAATTTATGTCATTTTGTAGCTAGGAGGAATCTAGATGTCCCTTTGTTACTTGATTTGTGGGACGGATGGATAGCACCTCAAAAGAATGCGATCCGATCATAACTATTTTAGGTTGTGCCTTTCAACCAAGGTAAGAGAACGTATTTTGTAACCTCTATTATTTTAAAGGACATTACGGGTACCTTTCTTTTGCATAAATTTTATAGAAGAATCTTGGGAAAATATGATCAACATAGTAGGTCTGACTCTCATGAGTTGTCACTTCCAGATCATGGAGATACTTTCACATCAAGGCAAAGGTTACTAAAGACATTTGAGACCCTGATTGTTTCTACATGTTTTGGTAATAGAGATTATGCATTTGTGTACACACATGAAAAACAGGGGTATTATGGGTAGGATTGGTTGTTGTTAAATGAATTTTTGTGGGAGGGGAGACAGATGGACTTGACTCACTAGATCCTTGAGAGCTTATGTAAAATGGAAAGATTTAATCAAAAAAATGCCACAAAAAGTTAAATTGTTTCCTCAACTAGAATATGTGCTTCAATGGAGGCCCAAATTAGCACTCTTTCACACTGACTTCAGGGGTTCTATCACGAAGGCTCAAGTTAGAGAACCCAATAAAGCACCAATATTTAAACCAAGTCACGCCCGAGGTACTCTAGAGGCTTACATCTAGAATCTCTAGCAAAAAAATGAAAGAAAAGTGATTTTAAACCGTTTATCCCACTCCCCAGATGAAGGCTCTTCTGAAAATTAAATTATAGATGCCACTAAACTATCACAAGGACTGAGACCTATGCGATTGGATTATATTTTAGTACAAGAGTGTAATAGAAACAAGAAAAACTACCCGTATGCATTAGGAAATGAAATAAATAAAATTTACTCAAGATTGACATAGAATAACTCAAAGTTTGATCAAATTTATCAGAAATGGAAAGTTTCAGAATAATCTCAAAGCTTGTCAAATGTTTTACACCCACAACCACCTTTACATGATCAAATTTGACATAAAAGAGAGATATAAAGGCTTTTGTAGAGACGGCTTCTTAAAATGGATGGGCTATGTACAAATTTTTCTTTGGAGAAAATTAGTCCTAATATTTCCAAAACCTCCCAACCATTTACACGATGAATTTTTCCATTTATAGCATTTCCAATAGAGCCCCTTCTTCCGAAAAAAGACAAAAACATTAAATGCACCAAAGGTTGCTATTTATGATTCTTTTGTGATTCAAAAAATCAGATCTCGTAAAAGTCTCTAGGTGCTCGAGGAAAAATCTCTTTGATTTCTTCTCACATTCAACTCCTTTCTCAAGAAAAACATGCCTCCATTCATTTACCAACCACTTCCACCCCATATCAATCAAATCTGGTCCTTGCGTGCTCGGAAAAGAAAAATTGAAAACCAGATTGGGCTTGAGAGTAAGACCGTTTTAATTGTGAAATATGTCTCTAGAACTCTCCCACCAAACTCTAGATATCAAAATTAACTCATTCCTCTATTCGGCATGTAGAAAATAGAAATAAATCATGAATACTTGCACTCCTAGGAGTTTACGAGAAAAAAGGAGGGAAAATCAGATTTGGACACTCAGTGCCGTTTGATCTTTGATTTAAATTTGCGTCATCACGTGGAAGATGCTAAAACATGCTTGAAGGCTTCCTTTGACCTTTTTGACCCTTTTGAAAAAATTGAAAATTTTCACCTTTTACCCCACACCTCTGCATTTGAAAAATGGCCTTGACACGTGTCTGAGGTGGGTCCCAAAGGAAGCTGTGGAAATTTTTTTCATTTGACTCTCTTTTGGAAAAAGGAAAATTTTCCAAGTTTTCCCTATAGCTCCTCCCTCGAGAAAGCATTTTGACATGTGTCCCAATGTGGGTCCTAGCAAAACCTTGGGTCCTTTTATGCCTTTAACACCTTTTCCCTCAAAGGGAAAATTTTCACTTTTCCTCCGAAAGCCCGCACCTCTACCATTGACCGGGAAAAACATTGACTATTTCCAATCGAGATCACGGGCCATTTTGGTATTTTAACGTTACTGAAGCAAGCAGGTGAAAAGTTTCAATTTGCTTTGATGGTCCACCTCCGCCCTTTATGAATTTTCAAATTGTCACGTGTCACCACAACACACCTTGAGGCAGTCCCAAAAATATTATTCCTTGAATGAGCGTGGGCTCGCAAGAGTCTTGGTCTAGCAGAAACTTGTTTGAATGATTGAAGCTCGAGTGTCAAGCTCTAAGATATTTTTCCTTGGTTTCTAAAAGTCCAAGAAAATATGTAAAGTGAGCGGAATGCCCCATGTGTCCTCATGGCGCTTATTCAAAATGGTACTAGGTTGAAGACCCTAAACGAGTGCGGTGCTCGCCGCATGTCCCTATTCCACCAAATTGTTTCCATTTGCATTAAAATTTGTCTAAGTATGGGAAGCAGCGAAGCCTCCATGTTTCCTCTTGTGTCTTTCTAAGGAAAATCCCAAAAGAAAATCTTCAAATGAGTGTCGTTACTCCACATGTCTTGGACTTCTGAAAACCTTTTGAAATTTTTCTAAGTATGGGAAACCCAAATGAAAACCTCCATGTATATCTTTCCTACCAACCCTCCTCCATGTGTCCTCCCAAAGCACTACTTCAAAGCCAAACAAAAAATTTGATTCTCAAACGAGCGTCATTCCTCCATGTGGACACATTTTTAAAATGAGGCTTTTCATGGAATTTCCGAAGTATTAAGCTGATCCGCATCCAACCAAGAGGTGCCACGTTTCCTGTCAAATGAATGATGTAAATTTGGCGAGAGAAACACCCATCAAATCGTAAAACATAGAGAAACATCCATTCGAGCCAGAAAATGAGGTTTTCTTCAAGGAAAGAGAATTTAGACTGTTGCAAGGCTCAAACACGATCCTTAGGGACACATCAACTCATTTCTCCTCCAGTATTTAGGGAAAAATGGCATGGGAAATTAGACCTTCACTATGGAAAATTGAAGAAATGGTAAAATGTGGTTTTTAAAGGAACAGAGCACGGGAGACTCAAAATATAGATCTTTTCCAGAGGAACAAAGGAACCATGAGACAAATATAGACCCACACATGATCTTTGACCCACGATCAGACTAAAAATGGCAATAACACTGACCAAGCACCATACAGGGAAGAAGAAAATGATAGAGGCCATGAATCAATAAATCTTCAAGGGCACAAATTGGGCGAGACAATTCGGAGAAGCAATAAGTTACACATTTCCTTACGTTAAAAGAATATGAATTTCCTTGGTGTGATCAACTTTGAGAAAAAAAAAGATATTTATAAATCTAAATAAAAAATTTGGACTCGGAAATGTTGAATGGATGCAATAGTTTATCGAACTATATTAACTATGGTAGGGAAATAAAGATACTAGTGATAAAAAAAATGTTTTGGAAAAATGTATCTCGAATGTAAATCTGCCTCAAATCCTAAGACTTTTGTCTTGACATCACATCAGATTCAATATTGTAGTAAGGGTAAAATTTAAACATTGAATAAATGTTTGAGAAACATAATCTTAACATAAGAATGAGAGAATTAGGAACTTTGTATACAATTTGAATTATGGCAAATAACTATGCCAATTATGGAGATTGTCATAAGGGATAAAGAGCCAACTTAAATGGTCGAATAGTAAGTTGAATGTGAAACAAATTTAAGAACTTGTAGGTGGAAAAAGGAAAAAATTATCCTTACATAGTAATTTTCTTGGAATTTTAATCATAAATAAGATGTAATCATGGTAATGATTTGTGTGGGCTTTCCAATCCTTGGGTCCTTTTTGTTGTTATTGGGTAATTATTAGGATTCATTCATTGGGAAAAGTGTGGCATTGACATGTATATAGTGTTGTCGTAATATGCTGTGTAATTCTTTGAGTTATGTAAGTTTCTTGTGTGTTATTGAGTTTCTCTTCTTGGATCCCTTGTGGTGTTGTGTAATGAGCAATATAAGTCAAGAAAAATTATCCTAGTATTTTACTGTTTTATTTGTGTGTGTAAAATGTGGGTGTCTACAAATGGTCAATCGGGCACGTATGAGATATTTATTCATTTCTTTAGGGTTTATGTATTTTATTAAAAAAATCCATCCGAGTTGGAAAGGCTGATTTATTTGTGGACTTAGTTTCTCTTCTTTTAGAGTTGTCTAATATTTAAAACTAGTAATTACATGAAGTGGAATAGATTTTTCAAAGGATGAATATAAGAAAATTGATAAAATATAGAGATACTTATGATTTTTGTCATTATTATTGAGTAATACATATATTTAACAGGGAATAAAATTAAATAGGGGACATTCATGATAGTTTAGGGTATCAATATTAAATAAATAAGAGACTTACAAATGAATTATAGGTATATGATTGAGATTCTATCTAGACATATTTTATCTTGAATCATGAAAATGTATAAATGACTGTCAAATTTACTTGTGGGGAGGGAGATAAGGCCAATGATTCTGTTAACGTGACATCTAGAAAAAGGTCCTGACATTTGATAACATTCCAACATTAGACAATTTACTTAAAGTGACTATTGTAACATGCTCTCTCACGTGAGAGAATAGTATAAGGTAAGACCAAGGTAATAATTGGACATCAGTAAAGAAAAAGAGGAAAATATAAAACTCCTTATTTAGCTAACTTCAACTAAATAAGAAAATATTAAGCTCCTTATTTTAGTGAGCTTCAACTAAAAAATTCAGCAACATAGATTAACCTGCTTGAATCTCCAAAGTTATCATTAAGTGTTTTAAACAAATCGGATAGTTGTCACTCTCAAATAATAAAACTATTCTTTACTGATTTTGATAAACCTGATACAATACATATATATGTTTATAAATGAGGTGATTCGAGCTCAAAAATTATCTTGTTTCATAGAACTTGAGGTATGACTATGATTTATCTTTAATATTCTAGTACGTGAGCTATGATTGAAATAACATCAACTCACGTAACTATTTAAAATTGGAAATATGCGAAGGGGGGATAAATTAGTGCTTAATTCCACTTTTACCAAATAATAATACTAACCACTTAATCTGAAATACAAGTCAAATGAGGGCAATCAGACACAAGAGACAAAAATTTAAGTGGGAAACCCAAATTGGGAGAAAACCCACTAAACCAGTCCACTATGTGACAAATGGTTATAAAAAATTTAATGAGCTACAACTCAACACTAGAGGCTACAACCTCAGTATCACACAAGCTACAATTTTCTTAAGGAGGAACCCACTTCTTAAATGATTTAGCTAACTACAACTAGCCTTATGTAATCACCCACCTACAAGGAAACAACAAATCAGCGATAAACAACAATTAAATGTTGACCAAACTTAAAACCGATGTCTTGAACATCTTATGGTGATCCTAAATTTGAAATCTTTATATGATAATCTGATCCACTCTATCTTCATCGCAACACTATCCTTCAATCACTAAATCTTCAATCACTGGGCTTCAAATTTTATCCTTCAAACACTATTCTTCAATATTTTATTTTTGTGCCCCTATTCACCTTGTCTTTTTCTTACTCAAGAACTCTTCATTTTCACATTCAATTCTTTTTATAAAATAATGCACCTATATTCAAAATAACTCTATCTTATTTCCTTCTCTTTCTATTTCACACTCTTTTCATCATACCCAGCTTTATTTTCAACACACTAAGATCCTTGCATATTTTTCACACACTTCAACCTCTCTTAGGTTCATCTATGAGCTCTAAAATTCCAACTTCTACCCCTTGTCTCGAGCTCACTCATCAATTAATGTTATTAATACTTCAACTACTAAATTAATTGTAGTGGTTTTGTCATATCATTAAAGGCCAACACATCCTCTCACTTGTTTCAAAGATAATTGTTTATATTCATTATTTTGGTCTCTAGACAATCAAATGTTTTCTTAGGTTCACTATAGAATACTAAGAGTCAAGTTCAAATAGAAGAATTTTCAAAGTCTCTCTCAAATTTATACTTCCTTGTAGAGTTGAAGACTATTCATATCTACCTTAAAGTTCAAAGGACATTACATTGTACTAGTAAGATAAAAATATGTCTTAACTCATTCTCATGTCGAGCTTGGAAAGCATACTACCTATATCAGTAACTCAATATGAATATTGAATTCTTCAAGATGGTATAAATCACTTTATTGGACTTTATGAACATGATACAAACCTCTAATTTTATGCCTTGATCCAATGCCAACTTCTTCAAACTACAAAATTCTTCTAACACTTACACTTGCACTTGAAAGTCTTTTAGAAAATGAAGAAGGCTGAGTTTTGCTAGTTAAATATAGCTGTGCACTTGTTGAAAATGGGCAACTCAAAACTTCATTACGATGGATGACATTGGTGAAGTGAACTTAATCTAGGGAGATTCTTTCATTTTAATATTTGTTCCATTGGATTAATTAATGACTACATGTAATTTTGCAGCTATGTGTGCTGTTACAAAATGTAAAAAATCACAAAGTCTCGCATTTCATGCCACGCCTCTATGAAAAGAACACAAAGGCCTAGAAGAGAGATGTGTTATCTTGATGAAGACAAAAATACATAATAGATGAAGTGTTAAGTTTTGGAACAAGAACCAAGGTTACAGATTGCAGCAATCAAAGTTCATTACTAAGGTTACATGTATTTTAAATTTCTTTCCTTCATGATTAAATACATTCAATTATGTTATTGAGTTGTTTAATTCATTATACAATCCATATACAAAGCTGAAATGTAGAAGGAAGTACACAACTCATTTTCAGAATTCAATGTGTTATTCATAAGAGTTGGGTTTTAAAATTGCACTTTAACAACCACAAGTAAAGGGACAACATGTCCCTCCTCTTTGATGGGAGAGGATCCCGTATTGAAAGAAAGTAGAAAAACGTATATACAAATGTAAAACTTTCAAAGTGTGGATTCTGATACTTTGAAACATTCATATGCCCAAAGATCATCAATACGAGAGAATGGAGGAAGAAAGGAGATGAGAGAGGAAGAACTTAACAATACTTTGTGTACTATCGGTGGAGAGTATAACATTATGCATATTGAGAAAAAGAGATGTAAAATGGAATCATTCACGTTTACAATAGATATAATTTCATAGACAAAGTTTCTTAGCATGCAAAGATGGATGACTCACAAATTTTATCAAGGAAAGAAAAAAATTGCAAAGGAAGAAAGAGGAAAAGACTTATTTATTGATTATTTTCAAATCTATTATAATTGAAAGAATGTTAGGATCCAACCCCTTAAAACAAGCTAAGATGTCACTTTTATAGATTAACCGAAGAGAGAATAGGAAAGGAGCGGGAAGTCCGATTGGAAGCTCAACCACCAGCCATCAATGCTCCTACAAATCCACCTACAATCTTTCCATTCTGGTTCCCCATGTTTGTTTGTTTGCGAGTAATGAAAGATGGCGGACCAAAATCCAAAATTCCGTAGTTGAAGCAATCAAATCCCGCATTAATGGGGTGAAAGACATTTTCCATACTTTTACAAACCAAGTCCTTATAAAAATAATATTTTATGTTTCCATGGTGTGGAGGAGGTTGAGATATTTCCAATGGTACCAAATTTGTCGAAATTCAAGCATTGGATCGAAAGATATGCCCATTTGAATATTTTGATTGAATCCATACAAAAATGGCAAAAACCAGTTTTGCAAAATGGATACACGGGCCTGAAATTCACTTTTTCACCTTTTTCACAAATATACAAAATTATAAAAGACCTCCCGCATGACCTCCTGAGCCCGAAATCCACTTTAGCCAAAAAGCTCCACAGCCCAAAATTGAAATTGTGTTTTTTAATGACTTTGTCAAAAACTCCAAATTTCCCCGTCGGCTCGCCTTCCCGCTTTGACTCTGAACATGGGCATGTGTCCATTTTGGGCCTTAGGATTTTCTTATTCATTTTACGTAAAGACCCTCTATGGGCTTATTGGCCCACAATTGTAAATTGTGTTTTTTACAAAAAGTGCAAAAGTCTCAAATTGCCACTGTAGACCCACCGACTAGAATTTACACTTAAAAAATTTTCATCCGGCCCTGTAAATTTACATTTTCCACTTCGTAAAAGTCAATAAATCTCCTCTACTCCTGTAGGTCCACAATTTTCCATTTTTTGCCAAACAATCCTCCCAAGGCTCGCCGACCGCCATTTCAAAATATGATTAGTTAGAAGGAATTTTTATATATCTAGAAAGGGAAGAAATTCCTATTTGATGGAAATGATTTCAAGGGACCTTAAGTGATTAAAATATATAAAAATTAAGATTAAAGCACAAAAAGGGGGGAAATGGTGTCGGATTGACCCAAAATAAATGTGAGCTTATTTTGGACATCAACACCAAATTAAAATTCATAAAAATTGACTTGGAAAATGAGGGGGATTTTCGTGGCGATAATAACTAGCTCTTTCTCGGGGATGACTTGACATAGGAAAAAAATGGGAAAGCGGACAAGAGACTTATCCATTGGGTAATAGAGTCAAAGGAAAAGCCAATATAGAAGACAACACACACATGCAATGGGAAAATAAATAAACCAAAAGGAAAAACCAAAAACAGAAAAACACAAAGGGGTGACCAAAACCTAGAAAAATGCACACAATATATAGAAGGACTTCCTAATCACCAAGGACTTGAACAACTTTGAATATTGCCCACTATAAGGAAGTGGGAGAGAAGATCCATCCATCGAATCCAAGTAGAAAGAATTTTCTCTAGCAAAGTGTCGATTTTGAAAAGACCAAGCCAAAGAGAATCAAATTTCCCATTGATTCCTCAAGGTTCATGTCTTTTGTCCCACAACAAAACAATGTATCCCACGTGAAAATCTATGGGTCTATCTTTCTTATCAAAAAAATGTTTCACCTTCAGTTGATGACCTGAGATTTTATCAAAACTTACAACCTATCTTCATCCAAACACGAAGATACATGATCCTCTTATCTAAGGAACCTGATAAAGCTTGAATCTTCAATAGTCTTCATTAAGTGTAAGGCTGGTAATTCCACTTTGTTACATGCGATTGAGCTTCAACACCATACAACACTTGGAATGGAGACATTCCAATTACTCTTTTGGGTGTATTCCTAGCTACCAGAGAGCATCATAAAGATTCTTATGCCAATTCCTTTGGGATTCATTGAAAATATTTTGAATGATGGTTACCAAATTCTTATTTGTTGATTTTGCTTGTCCATTCCTTTGGGGTAGTAATATGAGGAATGAACAAGGGATATTCTATAACCTTAGCATAAATCCATCATATCGAAGAAGAAAAATTAGAAGAATTATCAATCACAATATTGTTTGGTATCCCAAACCTTAATAAGATGTTCTCTTTGATGAAATTACACACCACACGATAAGTAGATCTTTTAATGGAATGACCTTCACCAACTTTGTGAAGTAATGCAGCAGATTAGCGGTGAGCATGCCTAACAATAGAATGTGGATTAAGACTTCAATGAAATCTAATCTCCACTTGCTGAAAAGGCTCATCAATCACTACTAGTTTTAGTCGTAAAGCATCAACTTAGGTCTTCCAACAAAAGTCGACAGGCTTCAAACTCACCTACCCATTCTCGATGCATCTCTCGAACAATGTAGGCCAATAGTACCCAGCATGAAGGATTTTATGGGAAGTGACACCGAGAAGATAAATTCCCTCCACAAGCTTGATCATGAAAAGATGAGAACAACATCTTATGTCTCTCTTTGTCCACACACAACAAGAATCTTCCATCTATGCCTCTCTTGAACAAAGCATTCTCCCATAATACATATTGTGCGAGATATTAGCATAATATCTCTCTTTCCTTAGCACTTAAGTGGGATGGACACTATCCATAAGTAAGAAAATTGCAATATCAACATACCATTCATATGTTAAACTAAGGAAGAGGACAACGGGAACATCAACTACTTCTTTGGACACCTGCATCGGATCCTTCAAAGAATAAGCTCACACAAGCCTTTACCCTAGAATAGCTTAGTTGGCTTGATATCAAGGTCATATTCTTGGAATCTTGCTACCCAATTTCATCTCTTAGTTCAAACTCCTATTGTGTAAGGATAGACTTGATGGTTGTATCAAGTATAAGCACAACAAAGTGAGAATTAAGAATATAAAATTGAAACCGCTTATCAACTTTGACCATTTGCAAAAGCATGTATTTCCATCATAGTGTATTTAAATTCAAGAGATTTTAGAACATTTCTCATAAATGCGATTGGAAGTTCATGATCCTCAAAATTTCTCACGAGTTAGGATAAGACCAAGGTACTCTCAGCAAAGCATATCAATAGATGATAAAATCCTTGTTTAAATCAGACAATCTAAGGTGGGGGTTTTAGCAATGGATTTATTAATATCTTTGAATGCTTCCTTACCTTTGGAAGACAACCAAATTTTTCTTTCCTTTCATCATGTGAGCAATGCTCAAAGTTAGTTCTCGCAAAATCAGGAATGAATCTCCTAAGGAAGTTTATCTTACCAAAGAAAGAGTGAACACCCATTTTGCTTGTAGGGAAGAGGAATCTATGGGATTTATTGAAATCTTTACGGATCTTTTTTATTCCTTCTTTGGATAGAATATTCCCAACAACCTACCTTTAGTAACAAAAATACAAACTTCTTAGGATTGAGAGAAACTCCATGTTCTCTGCATTTTGGAGGAATTCTTCAAGATATTGAAAGCGATCTTCCCTTGTTTTGAGAAAACAGTCAAATCATCAAGGTACACAACAATGCACTTTCCCTTTATACTACCAAAATCCAATTCCATTTCCATATGAAAGGTGGCACCAACATTGATAAGACCAAAAGGCATTCTCTTGTAAAAAAAAGTTACCGCAAGGAGTAGTAAAAGTAGCTTTGTGTTGATGCGGGGCATTGACTTCCATGTAATTGTATCCGGAGAATCCATCAAGCATAGACAAAATCTCGAGTCTGTTACATCTTACAAAAATTGATCCATCATTGGGAGAGGATGGTTGTATTTTAGAGAGGCTTGATTCAAATTCCTAAAATCCACATAGATGCGAATCTCAACATTTTTCTTCCTACACGGGCACAATGTTGGCAATCCATGTTGAATGATGTATAGGGAAAATAATATTTTCCTTTAGTAACTTTTGGATCTCTTGAAAAATAGTGCCAACAACCTTGGGATTGTATTTCCTTTGTTTCTTCTTGAAAGGTTTGATCCCGGGTTTCATAGGGATAAAGTGTTGCATCTCCTTTCATTGAAAATTCATGAGATCATCATATGAATAAGCAAGAAAATATGAAGACTTTATCAATAGGTTTACTACTTTCTTCTTGTCTTCTTGAGTGGAACATTTTCCAATGTTCACCATCTTGGGTTCATCATGACTCCCAATATTAAATTTTCCACATTCAAAAGACTTCTAAGCTCCTTGAGAAGATTTAGACTTTATATACCTATTATGCTTATCAAACAGATCCTCCAAACTCACTAGCCCTTTAGGGATCTTGTTACCTTTCAATTTGATATAGCCATCTTGATCCATCTCTTCCTTGATATCTCCTTCATTAGAGGATACACACTCTCTAGGAAATGTCTCACTTCCTTCAAAATACAACTAATTGAAGTTATCCTTAAGCTCTAAGAATGTGAGCAAGTGTTGATCATCATTGAAAACCTACCAATTGCTTACATTATCTGGTACACTGGGCATATGAATCATTTTAATGGTAAATTTCTCCTTAGATAAATCGGGTGAGGAATCAACAAAGATCTTGAGACAACTAGAGAATCAACTCTATTGTTCCTTTCTCCTAGCACAAATTCAAAGTGGATAAAGAATCACGAAACTCAATGGAATCCCAGACAAGATTTATATAATGTTTCACTCTCCTATTCATGACTTGGTAAAGATCCCTTACCTATTTCACAATCAAATCTACATCTCCATGAGCACAAAGATTCTTCACTCCCATTTCTTTTCCAGGTTAAATCCAAGTATGAGTGCCTCATATTCAGCTATTTTGTCTATATTTTCAAAACAAAGCTTGAATGAAAAATGATGAATCTTCCCTTCTGGAGAGGTCAACACCACACCAACCCTAGAACCAGCTGAAGAACAACTTCCATCAAACTCCAAAGTCCAAATACCATTGGGATCATGAATCACTCCCTTAGGAATTTTTCTTATTCTTCCGACATGATCATGTAGTTACCATGCCCTATATTTACATAGAGTATTTGTGCTTTTGGATCATTAGTCTTTTGCACAATATACTTAGTCTATTTCTCAAGCAAGTAACTTATTTGTTTTTCCATTGATAGGGATCAAAGCATGTGACCAATCCATCGAATTTCACCTCCTACCTCCTTACATAAATTCCTACTCAATAAAATCTCATATGAGGGAGGAATATCAACTACCCAAATAGTGGCTAACACCCTTTTCTCAAGGCAATGCAACAAAGCTACTTATGCATCTTTAATTCTTCTAACCAAAGGTACTTTTCTACTCTCTATTAAATAGCAAGAACCAAAGGTATGCGTTAGAGTTAGGCCCAAGGCATGAGATACTTTTGTAGGAATTAGATTGGGTGATGCTCCCGAGTCTATAACACAATTATTGAGTTTATGGATAGGCTATGAGGAGAGTCACATAGAATGGATCAATTTTCTCATTAGGGGAAGTGATTATGCACCACAAGGCTTGTTTGAGGTGAGGAAGAGGGAGCGGGAAAAGACCTTTAGAAGTATTGGATGAAGCTTTGGATTTGGAATTTTAAAATTCTACCATTTTAGAAAAATAATTTTTGATGGGTTTGGTAAAACAAAGCCTCTAAAATTTGGATTTTGGTCTTTTAAGGTGATCAATGATATCAAAATATCCAGGACATCAATGGAGCATCACTACTAGGAACTTGAGAGAATTTTTATTTATTAGTTTTAGAATTTAAAGGAAAAGGAGTTTTGGAAACAAAAGTAGGAGGAGGATTAGTATTACTCACCTTTTGTGTGGAGGTAGTGGGAATAGGAGCTCCTCTTCTTGCAATCACTGGAATAGTTGTAGGAAACTCCTTGGATTTTTTAGCAGGTTGCACCACTTTTTCTTTCTTGTTTGCTTGCTCCCGAATCATGACAACATATGACTCACTATTCATCTCTGCTACTCTTTCATCATAGTCATCTTCATCATCCATACCTTTAGTGGTGAGGAAATGAACTTGAGATCCACCAAGTTCCTCCAGTTCTTCATCAACCTCTTCTTCTGGTTCTTCATAGAGTTCATTAAACTCCTCATCATTAGGTTCTTCAACTTCACAAGTTACATTGACTGGGACCTTGATGGGTGGGCCTTCAATAGCCAATATGGTCTGAGAATAAGGAAAATGGTTCCTAGGCTGAAAATTCTTCCTTGGAATATCTTGGTAAGGAGTATGCTGAGCTAATTGTTTCTTGATATCAATGAGATCATTGACAAGATTTTGTACCAACCGATCTCGAGTTGACTCCGGGAGAGGAAGAAGAAGAAACCTTAGAATTGGAAGGTTTTCTTTTAAATTTACAGACATTATTAAATCATCTTCAACATCGATAGCTAAACTCAGATCATCATCTAGAGTTGCAAGGTTATATCTTATTAGTGCATAGCTTACTTCAGGTAAATGAGCATTGAGGAAGAATCACTTTTGGATTTGATCCACAGGACAAGTGTTTTGTGGAATTTTATGAATTATGTTGTAAAATTTGGCCATAACTTCTCTCATGGGCTTGAATGGTTCTTTCTTGATATGAGATATTTGAGCTAATAGAGCATGCACATCTTCATCAGGTTTGAAACATTGCTCAAACTAAGTTGTCATGGTATTCCAATTAGTGACCGACCGAACATGAAGATGATAAAACCAATCAATTGTGTTTTCCTACAACGTCTCCACAAAAATACTAATAGAGACAACTTCATGTTCAACCCCAAGAATCCCACATGCAAAAATGAAGGTTGCAATGTGTTCATCTAGATGAACCTTCCCATCACCCCAGAATTTGGGAAAACTTTTCCTGTTACCCCCTAGCAACTCATGCAATGGTTGAGGAATTGGAAGAGGCCCAACCTATTATCTCCAAGGAAAAGGGGCTACCATATTTGGAAAAAAATATACTTGAAGGGGAAATTAAACATCAACAAGTATCAAAGCACAGAGATTAGGACTGATATTTTCCTAAGGAAATCTATCCTTGGAATTTTTGTCTTTAACAAGAGGTTTGTTTATAGAATGAGTTCTTCTATTCCTTCTTTTTGGAAGAAGAGAGAAGATTTTTGCTCCAAAATTTGAAAATTGGAATCTTCTACAAAGCGAGATATTTCTTCCCATGTGTATACTGTAGAGTCGTCGGACAAAAATGATCTTGAAGTTGTTAATTTAGAAAGGATCCATTTAAAACGAAGTCCCCAATAAAAATTGTTGGGTTTTAAAATTACACTTTAACAACCTGTAGTCAAGGGATAACATGTCCCTCCTCTTTGATGGGAGAGGCTCCTTATTGAAATCAAGCAACAAAACTTATATACAATTGTAAAAATTTCAAACTGTGGATTCTCGATACTTTGAAACATTCATATGCCCAAAGATCATTAATATGAAAGAATGGAGGAGAAAAGGAGATGAGAGAGGAAGAACATAACATTACTTTGAGGTAATATAGTTGGAAGAGTATAACCTTATGTGTATCAAGTAAAAGAGACGTAGAATGGAATCATTCACGTTTACAACATATATAATTTCAGAGACACAAAGTTCCAAAATCATATTAGCAAGAACACAAAGTTTCTTAGCATACAAAGATGGATGATTGAAAAATTCAATCAACGAAAGAAATAATTGTAGAGGAATAAAGAGGAAAAGACTTCGTATTGATTATTTTCGAATCTATTACAATTTAAAGAATGCTAGGATCCAACCCCTTATAATGAGATAAGCTCTCACTTTTATAGATCAAGCGAAAAAGAAGAGGAATAGGAGGTAGGAAGTCGATTGGAAGTGAATCACCTGCCATCAAGGCTCTTGCAAATCTACCTACAATCTGTCCATTCTAGTTCCCCATGTTTGTTTTTTTGGAGAAGGAAACATGGCAAGAAAAACTCAAAATTCTCGTTAGTGAAGCAATCGAATCCCACATTAATGGGGTGAAAGACGTTTTCCATATTTTCACCGCTAAAAAAATATTCTATGTTTTCATGGTGTGTAGAAGGTCGATATCTTTCCAATGGTACCACATTTTTGAATTTAAAGCATGGATCGAAAGATATGCCCATTTGAATATTTTGATCGAATCCGCACGAAAATGGAAAAAATCAATTTTGCAAATAGGATCTACAGCCCGAAATTCACTTTGGCACCTTTTGCAAAAAAATGCAAAATTATAAAAAAAAACCTCCTACAAACCTCCGTGATCTTAAAATCTACTTTAGCCAAAAAGCTTCGTGGGCCCAAAATTTAAATTATGTGTTTTTATGACTTTCAAAAAATCCAAAGTTTCCCATCGCCCGCCTTCCCGCTTTGACCTGAACATGACCACATGTCCCTTTGCAGGTCTTAGGTATTTTTCTTCATTTGATGTAAAGACCCTCGGCGGGATTGCAGGCCTATAATTGGAAATTACACTTTTTTGTAAAAAGAACAAAATTCTCAAATTGCCCCATAGAGAGTCGTCGGCCCAAATTTATAGTTGAGAAAAAGTTCGTCCGTGGCCCCCACAACTTTAAATTTTCAAAATTCATCCCTCGGGCTCATCGGCCCACGTTTTCCACTTGCTAAAAAGTCAATAAATCTTCCACCGCCTCATCGGTCCATAATTTTCCCTTGGGAAAAACATATTTCCTAGGCCCGCCGACCCGCTTTTGGAAAGAAATCCTCCTAAGCCCCGTTGGCCCTCATTTTCAAAATATGAGGAGTTATATGGACTTATTTATATCCTGGAAGGGTGAAGAAATTTCCTATTTGATGAAAATGCTTTTAGGGGAATTTAAGTGCTTAAAATTTACAAAAATTAAGATTGAAGCACAAAATGGGGGAAAATGGTGTCGGATTGACCCAAAATAAGTGTGATCTTATTTTAGACAACATCACCAACTCAAAATTCATAAAACTTGACTTGGAAAATTAAGGGGATTTTGAGGTGACAACAATAAGGAATTTCAAATGTTTCCACACAATCGTGGGATGTAACTCAGAGTGAACATCATAACTACTCAAATAGAAGGTGCATGTGAATGAAAATAAAAGAAAATTAATATGATAGAATATATCATTGCCTTGTTTTTTTGGTCTCTATGATCCATCTTTACTCTAGATTTTGCTTAATCTTCATCCTTGCTATTCAACACTACACTATACCTGAAAGACAAATAGAGAAGAGACTATCAGTCATGAGCTCATGATTAAATCATGTTCTTATATTGTCATCTTCGTGTAAATCGAATCTCCCGATATCAGGAGGTATGATTACAGAGAAAGATAAATGCATAGCAGATAAAGAATACTATTCTATAAACAACACATGTGGTCCTCATAATCATTGAATAAAGAGATGAAAGATGAAAGAAGAAAAACTATGGAATACAAGAGAGGCCAAATAGCCTAAATCTTTTCTAACTATTTTCTAAGATGTCTAGGTAGAGGTTGTAACAAAGGAGTAAATTAATCATGTAAAGCAAAGATAGAAAAGAAACTCCAGAGTAAAAAAATAAATGAACAAGATATATGGAAGGTTTTCAGATATAATGCATGTTGAAAGGGAACATATTTTCAGGACAACAAACTTATATAGAAAGGAATCTATGACATTCATCAAATGCAGAATTAATTGAAGGTATAAAAGCTGAAACAGTCATGTTCAAGAGAGATTACATCACCGGTGCCATACCTTATCAAACAGGTAAAGGGTTCAATGTCAAGTTCAAACAACAAAAGAGTGATCCTACCTGTGTTTCAATTTCAAATGGAAGATTTGTCAAAAGAAAGAAGTAGAAACTTATAGAGTGATCAGTTGAAATAGAATGGAAAAGGGAATCTAAATTTTTAGACAGGGCTTCGTCATGTAAAATGGACATTTTACATCTTTCCATCATGTTATTTCACAACTGATACATGCTTGAAAGATGTGACAAAAGATAAACTACCTGTACTAATCAAATAGTAATCTAAATAAGGAGATGTATTATAAAAATTCAACTCAAATTGAATAAAGAATAATGTATCATGTTATATTTATAAGAGTAGAAAGGAGATTTACAAATGTTTTCAATTTGCAAAACTTAATAAGTAATACTACACAAGAGTTATAGAATATTCAACTTTCACTATTCATCACGAACTGATTGTTCATTCAAGGCCAAACTAAGGAAATATGCCATGTATTATAGAGAAAATTCAAGTTTTCTAATTAATAATGGTGGCAAAGTATTCTTCATGTAAAGTTGATAAAGTACAAAAGACAATTCATAAACAGTAGAAATTTCAGTTTTCAAGTGATCTCAAACTGTAAGAAGATCAAATAACAGTCATCCAGTTGTGAGATAGCTAAAGAGAAGAAGATTCTTTCAGTTACAAATTTTTAGAATGTCCTCAAGCTCTCATATCACTTATTGCAAATGAATCTCTCATACTAAGCGGTGATAAGTTACATCAAAAGGATGGAACAAAATCATAAAGATCATCTCATAATGCTCTTTTTGGAGTTAATTATAGGAAATGATGTTATTATCTTCAGATTGAAAGAGTAAAGAAATTATTCTCACATAATTACTATTGTACAAATAGGTACATATTTCTAGCTTAAGCAATGCATTAATTCATAAAGCATCGAAGTAATGTAAGCATGAGTCATCAATAATGAAGGAAAATTTATTCAGTTTTGAGAGAAAATCTATAGATAAGGAACATTATAGGTAAGATAACAGAAGCTCAATACTTGGACAAAACCATCAAACATCAATGACTCAGACAATCATGAAAGGGAGTAAAAATTCAGAGTTACATATCAATAGGGCCACTTCTAGTAGCTTATTTAGGAATAGGAGGTACAACTTTGCAATACATAAAAATATTATAGATAATGATATCAGCTATCCAGTTTCAGAGCTTCAAGAGTACCAGACTAAATCATATATTGGAATACTTGGACACAAAGAAAGAGATTGCATTGTAAAAGTTTCAATCCTTAATGAGGAAGTTGAATGTTTGTAGTTGCAGAATAGAAACAACAATAAAGCCTTCATTTCAATATGACAACACTAAACCAATTTGCAGAGTAAAGTTTTCAAAGGTACATTTTTCAAGCTTTTTGAAGTACAAATTTATAGATACATCTTGCACAAAGGAAACAAACTACAACATTTAAGGAACCCATCATTCAAGTAATATGTTCTTGTTCATAAAGCAAATTTTTGGAGCTGCTACAAGATGTATGAGGAATAATGAAACAAATCAAGATAATACAATCAAAGTACCATGTCATTAAAAGAATACAATCAGAAATATAAAGTTACAAGTGTGTCTTATTACAAATAAAGTTCATATTGCATTGAAAAGAGTATAGAAAAGAATGTAGAATATCATTTTTAGAGCAAGTTTTAAGTAGATCTATCAACTTTTAGCTTATCTCAAAGATCACAGTCCTCAATAGCAAATACAAATTTGAATAAATACTTTAGATATCATCAAAGAAAGGATCAAATTACAAGACTAAAAGATTCAAAGTATCATACTAGGAAATTTTTCAATACTTTTAAGAAGTGTAAAATCATTATTGAATGCGTTTCAAAAGTAGAAGCGGATCACAAATTGAAAACACATTTTGCATTATTTTTAGTATTATCTAAGCTATAAACCTTGTAAAGTATACTAAAGGAGGAAAAGTTTCAAATACCCATGATTAGATTTCACAAAATGGAGCTCGAACCATAAAAAAATAAACAATTCGAAAATATAAAGAGACTACAAACCCTTGATCGGAAGGTATGACAGAGGAAAATAAATTACTATGAGTATACAAGGATAAATCCCAATTTCAGTTAAAGTCCCTTAATATAGAATACAAGTGATTGTGAAGGAACAAAATATCAAGGTTTTAGAAATGCAAGGATGAACTCGAAGATCAAAAATTTTCAAATATACTAGAACCAGATTCAAGCTCGCATATATGTAAAACTCAAAGAATTCAAAATGTGGATGAAGCACAAAATTCCACCTCAAAATGGCATGAAGAGGTTCAAACATAGAGCCTTATGTATAATACATCCCACGATAGGTGATAGAGTTGTCACGAACAAGATATCGAGCAAAAAAAGAAGCCAAAACCCTATGAGCCTAATAAGCTTGCAAACAAAGAGCCCCAAAATATGAGGAATAATGTGATGGCAAGAAATCAAAACTGAAATACATTGAGCTAAACACACATGGAACAATCATGCCCAAGATTTGGGGTTTCAGGCTGGAAAAGAAAGTAAAATCGTAGAGCACGTAGGAGTTTGACTTTAGAAAAGAAAGGTATAAACAAAATAAAACACAAGATACAAAGCTCAACTTACCAAAAGAAATTATGACCATAAGACCTTGCAGAGAGATGAATAGAAACAAAGAATCTTCAATGGTGAGAAATGATGAGATCCAGAATGAGTTTCGAACTCGGGTTGAAATGCAAAAAGAGACAAGCATCAAAGTGCATAAAATTTATAGAGTAATGAAACCCAACAATTTTTAACTCAAGAATCCATTATGATAGAACTTAAGTGAAAAAATAGAAATCATTTAGTCATAGTGTCAAAACAAAGAAAGTCACCTTTTAAAAATAGTGGCCACGAACATAATGATATTGCACAAAACTCATAAAGAGTAGAAATGATGGAAATATGTAATTATTTGCACTCATAGAGCTTCAAATAATGAAAAAATGCATACGAAGTGCCTCTAAACAAAAATAGTTTTTCCTTAAAAATAAACTTAGCTTGAACGCTTCAAAAATGGTGGCCAACATGATCAAATCTCACTCATAAGCTATAAATAGAGAAAAATATAACCAAACACAGATATTCGAACCTCAGAGAGCCGTTTATAGAGGAAATGAAGCTTAAAAATAAGATAACAATTGTGGCAAAGAAAAAATGGCCATGGCCTCCCACTCGAGAATGAGAAGGAGAAATGAAAAATGATGAGCTCGTCGAGCCTTTTAACTAATCTAACTCACTAGAGTTATTTCTCAACGGTCAGGATCAAATTGGTGAAATTGAATGATCCACATTGCTAACTCCATAGTTAAAACATCGATGATCAGAGATCTAAAAGTACAGAGATCAACGGCCACCATCCAGTCACAAATCTCTATACAAAATTCAATCTTGAACCATAGGAAAACCCTAACTCCACAAAGGATTCAAATATCAACAATGTGAGACCAACAAGTACCAAGATCGAATGGACATGAATCATTTGTAGGATCGTTTAAACCTAGAAGCTCAAAGGATTAACGCTTTAGATCCCCATGTACGTATGATGATCGATGGTTCATAGCAATGTAGTATATTAAATGTAGACTCTACCACAATGGCTCATAGCTCAACTAGGGTCAGGTGATCATGGACGTGTCAATATCAGAGTAAACCCTAACCAAGGTGGAGTTAGACAACTCACCGACATAATGATTGAGGGGTCAGATCATCGTTGGAGGGGGACCTTGCCCCATTATTTATAAAATCATTATATTGACCTTCGATAAAGGTTTGAACCATAATGTTCAAATAATTATATTTTCCAAACCTTAGAATATGCCAAAAGGAGCCCCAATAAAATGATGTTTATAATGATAAGGGAAGGGGCCATTTTAAACCATGTGTGCAATAATTATCCAAAAGGAGACTATGGAATATGCCATCGGTTATATAAAGAAATCCCGAGAAGGATTATGCCTAATATGTCAAACAACAATAATTCCAAGGTGTATATCATGATGCAAACCAATGGTTTATATGCTAAGGTCAAAATATTCACCTTAACTTTTATAAAAGTACCTTAATCTTGTCAAAATCACGTGCCAAGAAGGATATGGAGTAAAAGGAGAATATTATTTTTGCATAAAGGTGGTCCCACAAAGTGAGGAAATTGGAAGTTGTACATTTTTTTTCTTACTTGAGAGGAGTCATATTTTCATGTGACCACAAGAAAGCAGAGGAGTTGTCAACATCAGAGCTCGTAAGTGGACCTCATCATGATGGAATACATGGGTTATTTATTTGTACAAAGTATTGCAAATAAAGAAATTATTTTACTAACACATAAAGATTTATTCTTGCATTTGCACCCAAGGGGGCATTATTTCGTTATATTAATAAATGAAAGTAGATCAAGTTATAGTATCACATCAACATCTAGAAGATAGATATTGCATGCATTGGAGAAGACTTTCTCATTAAGAAAAACTTATTATTAGCCAAATTATTCATCCAACTTTATTAAAAATAAAACAGTCAACTACAGTTTGACTGAGTTGTATTTTGTAACCAAGGCTATTAATGCCTCATTGTATTAGCATGCTTATTTTTATTCCTTTATTTATTCATAATAAAGGATAAAATAGGATGCATGGGCAAGTACAATCTTTAGTCTATTTTTAGGAAGGGTGGGATGAATAATTTTGCTATATATTGTGTGCATTGGAAAACACAGAGGATGAATTTTTGGACATAGGAGTGCTAAAGAATATTTTTCCAGTTTTGCCCTTTGAATGAGAGTTGATTTATACCTTTCTAATTATTTACAAGTGTTGTGTATACTTTATTATTTCTTGTGAATGTCAAATTCCCTGATTGATCATCTTACCTTACTATAAATTTAGTTATTTCTGCATAATATTAGTGTGCATGTTTATCTTAACACTATTTTTGTGAATCATTCCCTCAATACATCAAGTTTTTGCCTTAATATTCTACTGAAAACTATTGGTTTGTGCATCCTAAATCCATTCTCAAATATTTTTGCATGTACTTAGTCAAAGCCCTCAACAAGTTTGGTGTATCACCCAGTTTTTAATTCATTTACAATCATCTTTTTTCCCTCAAAACCCTTAAAAATTAGATTAGGATATATCAAGAAGGATCCGCCTTGATAATAAGACTCATCTCAATAATAGGTATTGTTAGCATAATTTAGCAAGGGCATATTTATTGCATTGTTTTTTATTTAATAATGTGCAACATGTGCACTCTAGTCTAGTGACTTGCATTAAATATTGTTATGTTGGATAACATTCAATATTGGTATTAGTAGTAATTACATGTGCATATGAGATGGGTCTTATCATCTCGTAGTTGGTGCCGATAGGGTGTCATGTCTATCCATATGAGGTTGTCTAATATCTATAAATATTCTGACTCTTGCATTTTTATGTAATCTGATTTCATGATCAATAATATTTGTGAGGCTTCCGTCCCTCTTTGGTCATTGAAATCTAATTCTATTCTATCATTTGGTATCGAACTATACCATTGTTATCATTTGGTATCGAGTAGGTTCTATCCAAGCAAGGTTTAAGAGGAGCACTATTGGAGAGGATTCTTTAGAGAAGAAGATCTCCATCAAAGGAGAGCCATGAAGCATCCCGCAACCTCCATTCCTTCCAAGCATCCATCAACAAAAATTTGACCTATCCAATTATTTGGAAGGTAATTTTTTTTTGATTAATCATTGACATAGCCAACTGATCCAACATATTGGCGGAATATTTCAGATTTGGAGATCTTTAAAAAAAATCTTGAAAAAAAAAAAGATTTGTGAAAAAAAAGAGATCTTAAAAAAAAACGAGAAAGATCTTGAAAAAAATTGTAGATCTAAAAAAGAGTGAAAAAATATCGATCTAAAAAATAAAAATCAGATCCGAAAGTGGAGGTGTGAAGAATTCAGGAGCAAAGGTTGAAGCAAAGTCCAGTTAACAAAATTCCAACAGATAGCTCTTAGAAAAAGGACATAAATTTTTCTTACAATTTTGGATTAATGTTCCATTTTTTTCTTGGAAGATAAGGAGTCACACAAATTTAAGTTTACATCATCTTCAGATTTGGCCTTTACTTATGACAAAAATCAGACAAGTCGATCATTTTTTTGAAAAAATAGATCTATCTAGTAAATTGGTAAGATCTAAAAAACAAGATTTTTATTCTTCTAAAATTTTGTGGGTTTCAAGAAAACTATTGTATGATGTCATTTGTCAAAATTTTAGAAAAACTCGAGATCATGGTTTGTGAGAACGGTGAAAACAATACTGATTGTTTGTTTGGATCTTGGGAACAAACAGTCACGGTTCAATTCCCACTCTCTCCATATTTATTATTAATTTTTTTTTGGAAAATTTAGAGAAATTACTAAATTTTGGGAGATTTCCAAATTTATAAGCTCACCAAACACATTTAAAGTCACCGCAAAATTTAGCGAAAAACACCTATTGGGGGTAAAAATATTTTAGGCCTAAATTGTGTATTTTGTGATTCTAGACCCTTTTTCTAAAAAGGGGGACACAAAAACTCATTTTAATTTACTTTTGGAGCATTTTTTACTAATCTTGGTGCATAAAGTGCAAATTTTTTTATTTTATGTTTGGTTCTATCACATGAGATCTTTGATCTCATAGCAGCGTTTGGTATATACGGTGCCTCCGGGAAGTGCTTACGGGTGATGTGTCATGACTACTACCGCACTTAATGCCTAATGCACGGCTTCCTAAACATCGTTTAGGCATCGACCCTATAAAATTGACAGGGAGTAATAAGGACACAATACACACACATTTGAGCCCTCCCATCCATTTGTGCTTACAAAACCCCTCTTTATACCGTCACGTACCACATACTAAATTCTTTCACATGTGTTAACACCTCTTTCCATATTGATGGGTATATTGAAAGAGTGATCTTCTTCCAAAGATCGACTGGTATATTGGAAGAGAGCGTATATAGAAAGGTTTGGTATATCGGCTTGATGGTATATTGAGAGGGAGACCATAAACCTGGAGTGATAAGAGCCTTACCCTTTGTTAGAAATTTAGAGTTTCAGAAATTTAGATTGCAGAAATGGGTGCACAAGCACCAAAGTTCTTCTTGCCAGATTCACAACTGCTTAGAGGAGACAACTATGCTGCATGGAAACTGAAGATCAAGATGTTACTTGAGTTTGAAGACCTATGGACAGTTGTAGATGGAACAACAACAAGTTCAATTTGACAGGGCCAATCAAAAGGCCAAGTTGATCATCTTGTTTGGCATAACAGATGATGTGCAACCCCACATTAGAGATGCCACATCAGCCAAGGATGCATGGGATAAGTTGAGCACAGTCTATGAGGCAAAGAACAAGAATGCCATCCTCAACCTACTATCAAAACTGCATACTCTCAAGTTCAAGCACAATGAGAAGGTTAAAGTTTTTTTAAGACGAGTTGCTACTTTGAGGGCATCTCTATTGGCATTGGGAAAAGAGATAAGTGATGAAGACCTCGTACCAATTGTGTTGTGAGAACTTCCTCCTTCCTACAGAATCTTTGTGACAACTATCAATATGAGTGAACACACAAACAGCTCCGAGAAGTTAGTCAATCTACTACAACACGAAGAGGCAATGAATAAAAAGATCATGAAGATGAGCAAGCACTATCTTCCAATCATAAAGGAAAGGGGAAATTTCATACCAATCACAAGAATTCCCAATAAAATCAAAGTCAACAAAGGGACCAAAGTCAACGAGACAACACTAAGAAATGTCCCATTTGCAATAGAGGGGGACATGACATCAAAGATTGTTGGTATAATTCCTACAAAAAGGTTTCATCAAGTAATTCAAAACCCAATAACCAACAGGGTGACAAATAAATCAAATCAAGGGAAGTCCAAGAACAACAATCAAGGATAAAAAAATGGTAATTGGCAAAGAAAACCCAAACAACAAGGGTACATTGCCAAACATGAGGATGATTTAGATGAAGGACACCACAAGTATCCCGCTCAATTTGATGAAGAAACCGAGTCCACACAAGATATCTGGTATGTTGACTCGGGTGCAACTCGACACATGACTGGATGTAAGGATTGGTTCTACATACTACATGACTCACCTAACAAGAACCATGTGTCATTAGGTGATGACTCATCATACAGTGTCAAGGGGATTGGAAACATTTCATTGCCTCTTAGAAAGCATAATCGTAAAATCATAGATGTATTATATGTACCGGGTTGACCAAGAATTTTCTATCGCTTATTCAACTCCTTGATCACAACTTGAAGTTGGATTTTGATAATGATAATGGAGAAAAAGTGTGCTTGATAAAATATAAGTCAAGAGGTTCCAATATTGTAGCAAGAGCCTCTAATGTGGGACGATGTTCCCACTTGATTTTTTCCACAAGGATGATCAAGCTCTATTGGCCAAAGACACACAATCTGCAAAACTATGGCATCACGAGATATGGTCACATTAGTTTTGGCTATCTTCAAACACTTCAAAAGGGCAACATGGTGAAAGTATTTCCTACACTCAAGCACAACACGACAAGTGTCACAATTGCCTAGCTGGAAAGCAACATAGAGTACCCTTCCGAGAAGAACACATATAGAGCTAAGGGAAAGCTTGATTTGGTGCACACCGATATTTTCGTGCCCATACAAGCAAGTCATTCGGATGTCAATACTTCATGCTTTGTGTTGATGAATACTCAAGAAAGATGTGGATATATTTTCTAAGAAACAATAGTCAAGCCTTTAAGACATTTAGAAGTTTAAAGAACTTGTTGAGAATGAAGTTGGTCGCAAGATCAAAACTCTCCACTTAGATCGAGGGGGGGAATTCACAAGAAATGAGTTCAAGACTTACCTGGAAGCTCATGGGATTCATCGAAAAATGCCTCCTACTCACACACCACAGCAAAATGGTATAGTTGAGAGAAGGAATCGTACTATCATGGAAATGGTGCAATGTATGATTGATGAATCAGGTTTAACAAAGACATTTTGGGTAGAAGTGTAAGAACTACACGGTCTATTTGTTAAATAGAGTGCCCACGTGTAGCTCTTGAAGAAGTGACACCTCAAGAAGCATGGTAAAATTAGAAACCATCAATTACACACTTAAGAGTATTTGGGTGTAAAGCTAGCATGCACATACCCAAGAAGAACAGAACAAGTTGGATATGAAAGTCGAGAAACCTGATATTCATTGGATACATCAAGAAGCACTTGGGCATAGATTATGGGATCTGAAAGCAAAGAAAGTATACACAAGTAGGGATGTTGAGTTCTTAGAGAAGAAACAAGAAGATGCTCCACTCAATGACTCAAAAATATGCAGAATACACCTCTTGTGAAGACATGATTTGATGTTCCCACTAAATATGATAATGATGAATTGGATGATGGTGAAAACATGGATCCACCACAAGCCAATGGAATAGCTAAAAAGTTGCCTAAATGGTATACTCAATTAATAAGAGATGCAAATTTGGATGAAGCACCTAACACATCATCCAATCCTGGACCTATATCTCCCAGTCAAGCTTGTGAAGAGGTCAATTATGCCCTAATGAGCAGAGTTGTTGAAACAATTAAGCCATCTACAATTTAGGAAGCCCTACAATCAAAATCTTGGAAAGATGTCATGGATTCAGAGTATCAGTCAGTGATGAAGAACAACACATGGTAACTTGTCAACCTTCCACCAGGGAAGAAACCCATTGGATGCAGATGGATATTCAAGACTAAGTACAAATCAGATGGGACTATTGACAAGTATAAAGCAAGGCTTCAGAAAGAAAGGGGTATGCACAAGAAGAAGGCATTGATTATGAGAAGACATTTGCTCCCGCAGCCAAGATCAAGACAATCAGCCGATCTTTGCTCTAGCTACACAATTTGGTTGGAAAGTCCACCAAATGGATGTGAAAAGTGCCTTTCTTAAGGGAGATTTGTAAGAAGAAGTCTATATGACTCAACCTAGAGGGTTATGTAATACCAGAAAAGAGATGATGGTATGACTCATAAAATCTCAATATGGCCTAAAACAGGCACCTCGGGCATGGTACATCAAAATTGATGAGCATCTCATAAGTCATGGATTCGAAAGGAATCCTTGTGACCCCAATCTCTACCTCAAAAATCAAGGGGGGGAGATTGTCATTGTGGTTGTTTATGTCGATGATCTAGTCATTAAAGGAAATTTTGTGAAGATGATCGATGCAACAAAGAAGGATTTTAATTGATCGTTCGACATGACATATCTCAGGCTCATGCACTATTGTCTTGGGTTGGAAGTATGGAAAAAAGAGAATCATATCTTTGTGTCGTAGTTGAAATACACCAAGAAAATGCTCGAGAAATTCAAGATGATGGACTGCACTCCTATTGCTACACCTATGGAAGCGAGACTTCATTTATCTCATTCCAATCCATCACCACCGGTGAATGCAACTCTCTATCGCCAGCTGATTGGGAGTCTCATTTACGACATATACTAAACTAGATATCAGCTTTCAGAATCACCTATTTATCACACTTCATGCAAGAACCGAAAATATGTCATCAGTAAAGTAGCAAAAGAGAATACTAAGATATCTAAATGGTACAGCTTGACCTTGTTCTAGAGTACAAGAAGAAAGAAAACTTCTTCTTGACATGATATTGAGATTTAGATCATGCAGAAACATGGATGATAGGAAGTCAACATCAAACTTCATCTTCTTTATGGGATCTATACCGATATCATGGGGAATGAAGAAGCAAAACTTTGTTTCTCACTCTTCTACGTAGCGAGTATCGAGCCACAGGTGAAGTTTTTTTGTAAGCAATATGGCTACGCTAAATATTGGAAGGAATTGGTCTACCACAACAAAAATCTACTCCAAAGATATGTTGATAATGAAGGAGTTATAAATATTGTTTGTAATCCAAGATTTCATGAGATAACTAAGCATATTGAAGTACAGGTTCATTTCATACATGAGCATGTCTTGAAGCACAAGATACAGCTCCAATTCTGTCCTACAGCTGAATAGAAGGTAGATGTTTTCACTAAGTCACTTGCATGTGACAAATTCACACTGTTCAGAGAGTTCCTCTCCACTTCATTGGAAACTATGCAAAATTAAGGGGGGGAATGTCAAGCATAATTTAGTATAGGCATATTTATTACATTTTATTGCATTGTATTTTATTTAATAATGTGCAATATGTGCACTCTAGTCTAGTGACTTGCATTCAATATTGTTATGTTGGATAACATTCAATATTGGTATTAGTAGTAATTACATGTGCATGTGAGATGAGTCTTATGATCTTGTAGTTGGTGCCTGATAGGGTATCATGTCTATCCATATGAGGTTGTCTAATATCTATAAATATTATAGCTCTTGCATTGTTATGTAATATGATTTCATGATCAATAATATTTGTGAGGCTTCCATCCATCTATTGTCATTGTAATCTAATTCTATTTTATCATTTGGTATCGAGCTATATCATTGATATCAGGTATAGCCAAATAACTCGAGGTGTTTTGATTGTATCTATGAAAGAGAGAGAGCCAGAGAAATCCGTAACCCCTACAATCATCCCTCAACAGGTGCACTTGCGATAGATAATAGTTTTGGCATGCCCTATAGGACAACAAATCAGATTTACGAGGAAATTACAACAATTTATGAAGATTCACAACAAAGAAAAGTTTCCTTTGGAGGAACAAGCTACAACAACTTATTCTAAAGATTTAAAGATTTATTTGGTGACTCTGTAAGGATGATTTCAGACCAGTTTTGCATCATGTTCCATGCCTAAACTAACTAAAATATCATCTCAGTAAGAGGAATTCCTTCTAAGTTTAGTTCTTTACCTTTGAATTTTGTAAAAAAATAAAATATGGTAATACCCTACCTTATAATAGGCCTAGTTTTAACAACCCTCCTCATGATTTTCAATCACCATGAATCAATTTATTTCTTCAAATCTATGTTTTCCCAATGTCTATTTAACCACCTAGTAATTTTGTGACCTTTACTAATTGCAGCCCATTAGTAATTCTAGTTTATCATGATATTCCTAATGTTGCCATGAAAATTTTCCTTCATTCACTAGTGAAAAATAGGTTACACCTACAGAGCACATAAAAGATGAACTACAACCCTATGTGTAGTTAATAATATAACACATGAAGATGTAGCCTTGAGACTTTTAGTTGCATCCTTTAAAGGGCAAGCCTTGCAATGGTATAGAAACTTAGAGATTGGAAGCATAATAACTTGGGATAAGTTAGTTGGGAAATTATGAAATAATTTAAAGATCATTCAAGATCCTCATAGAACAATTAAGAGATATCCTCATGAATTTATGGCTAGTTTTAATATTTGTTTTGCTAGAACTTGGGAAAGAATTCCAACAAGCATCAAGCCTCAAGTGACTATGTTTAGAGCCTTAAAAAGTGATATTTCAGTTATGATTCATTCTATGGGATGAGAGAATCTCCCAAAGAACTTTATGATATTGCTATCTAAGTTGAAGACAACCTTAATCAAGTTGGTAACTTGGCACCAAGGCCTTCAATTCATTATTTAATAGATTTTGCACCTATCCCACAACCTATCACCATTTCGAATCTGCTATCGCAACCCCATCGATGATGTATTTACACCTTTGAAGACTATGGGAAACAAGTGAACTTCGATTGAAAATAGACTTGCATTACCTAAAAGGCCTTATGAAGCTCCTTATCATAAAAACCAACAAAATAGACAACCTTATCAACAAAATCATAATTATAGACAACCATATTAGCAAAAGTAGTTTGACCTAAAGGCTCCTAGTTCATCTAATGATTTAGTCCCAGTTAGTATGGCCAAAGAAGAATGGTGTTAACCTTGTAATCAACCTCATTCAGTTTTTAATTTTCCAAATGTGTTCCTGAATATAAGACTTGTTACACAACCTCAACTCCGAAACATTGTTCATACCTCAAATGGAGGGTAGGAAGCAAGAAAATCATGTTCAGAAAGCATTTGAACAAAAATTGGTAAGTTTTAGTGAAGATGACTTTATTTCCATTACTACTAGGGCCCAAGAAAAGGCTCGGGAGAGAGAAAAATAACAAAATATGCCCTGTTCTATCCATAGTCATTGATAAGACAACAACCGTAGGCCAAACATTAGCCTAATAGTTCTTCCACTCCTAAAAAAAAAAAATAGGTGTTTCAGCTAGTAAAAATAAGGAAAATAGTCACAACCTGATCCAAGAAGATTGTTTATACCTTAGATATAAAAACTAGTCAAGCAGAGTCATTTTTTGCCAAAGCCTATGTTCAAACAATAGAATCTGCATTTCTAAAAATATTGCTTATTTTGAAATTGTTTATGTAATTAAAAATCATAATGTTAATATCTCAATGTGGGATGCTCTAAGTATTCCAGACAACCAGAGTTGCTTTCTCATGAACTTTCCAAGCTACAAGTTTCTTCAAATCGGCAGAAAAGGAAGTTCAAAAAGTGGACATGGTCCTTGGAACAATGGAACAAGACCAGATTAAAGAAGTTAAATAGATAGTTCAAAATGTCTTAAATGCTCATGATATCAAGAATCCACCACCATTTTATTTGTCTCTAATTATTTGAGAGCATCTTGTTCATAATTGCATGGTTGAAAGTGGTGCAAGTAGCACAATTATGCCAAAAGAAATTGCAAAAAATTTGTGCCTAAAGTATGATCCTAAGAATAAAATCATACTACAGCTAGACATGACAACAACTAAGAAAGGAAAACAAAAATTCACTTTGATGGAGCCAAAAATAATAAAGGACAAGGTGCGGGTTTATTGCTTACTTCCCTTAAAGTGAAAGGTACTTTTCGACTTCAAATTCTCTGTTTTCTTGCACTTGTAATGTAATTGAATAAGAAGTGTTAATTCATGGTTTGCAATGGGCTAGAAAGAGAGTTATCAACACTTAACAAGTTTTAAGAGATTCATAATTACTTATTAATCAAGTGAAAACATTAATGTGTGTAAGAATTCTTTCTGAAGTCTTAAAAAATAGAGTTTCGAGACTTAATGGATGATTTTCATGCTATTAACATTCAGTCTGTCCCAAGAGTTGAAAATAAGCATGCAGATAGGCTTACAGAAGTTAATGCTAGCTTTGATGTACTAGAATAGATAAAAAATGTACAACCACATACTAAAATAATTATTAGACCTTCAATGTCCGACAATGGAGATAATTGGCAGGTTTTCAAGATGATAAACATTTTGCATATTTTTACAGCAAGGGGCTAAAGTTTCTACAGTAAATCAGGAAAAACTAAAACACTTCAATGGTGATCAAATTGTTCATTTAAAAAAACATGTTGCCTCAAACATTGGTCACTTCGAATACATTTTCAGTTTCGATGATCAATTAAGAAAGGACAAAGGCAAGATTTCAACTCATGCGGATAACTATGAAGAAATCTTGGTGGATGATGACAAGAAGCTACTTATTGGAAAGGTATGTTCTTTAGCTAAAAAATAGTCATTTATCAAATTATGTAAAGAATTCAGAGATATTTTTTCCTATAAGTACCAATATTTGAGAGGGTTTGATCCAATTTTATCTCAAAGATACAAGATAGCAGCTTAGATTCTAAGCCGATTACGTAGAAGCAAAGGCCTATAAATCTTAATATTGTGCCAAGGATGAAAAAGAATTCTCCAAGTTAATCATATCCGGTATGATTTTTTCATTCAAGAATTCAAATTGGGTAGCTAACCTTGTTCATGTTCGAAAAAATATAGAAATCGATTATGTGTGGATTTTAGAGATCTTAACAAGGCTTCATTGAAAGATCATTATCCACTACCTAACATGGATCAAATTTTGAGAATAGTTTCTAGTTCTGATAGACTATCTCTTTTAGATGGTTATAGTGGATACAATCAAATTTTTTCGCATGAGGAAGATAGATACAAAACATCCTTTACCACTAAATGGGGCACTTATGCTTATAAAAGATTGCCTTTTGATCTTTTAAATGCTGGTGCAATGTTTCAACATGCAATGGACATGGATTTTGTACCTTACTAAATAAATGCATATTGGTTTATTTGGATGATGTTACCGTATTTTCAAAAAAATCTGATGAACATCTAATACATTTAAGGCAGAATTTTTAGTTATGCAAACCATTTGGAACATCATCAAATCCAAGAAAGTCTATATTTTCAATACATCAAGGCATATTTCTCGGTCATATGGTTTCTAAACAAGGTTTAGAAAATGACCCTTTCGAGTTAAATCCATATCACAACTATCATTGCCTCATCACAAGAAGGCATTATGGATTGTTTTGGGAAAAATCAACTTTGTTAGAAGATTTGTTCTAGATTTTAAAGCGGTGGTTAAACCATTGACAACTATCTTGAAGAAAGATACAACTTTATCTTGGAACAACAAAGGAAGAGAAGGGTTGAATCGATTAAAACAACTATTTTTCAATCTCCTGCTCTTGCAAAATGTAACAAATCACATAGTCTACTTTTTCATGACTATCTTCAAAGAATGAAAAGAACGCAAGGTTGTCTTGAATGAAGACATCCAGGTACAAAATAGGTGAAATGTTGTCTTGATAAAGACATTAAATCACAAAATAGGTGAAATGCTAAGTTTTGGAATAGTAAACATAAATGTAGATTGTAAATCATAAAGCCAAAATGGATGTTACAACAAATTTTTTCTTAATATTTTTCCTTCATGTTTAAGAAATTCAATTATATTACTACTAAAATAATTGGTACACATGCTGAAAATAAGAGTTACAAGAAAATAAAGGAGTATGTGAAACCATCATTTCCTTGGGGTTTTCTTTTTTCTGAGACATCTCCATTTCATATTTGTTCCTTCTCCATCTTCGTTGTTGAGATCATTGTACCTAAAAAGAAAGAAAGAGAGAACTATTAGTTATGAGCTTAGGGATCAATCCATATTCCTATATTGTCCTAATTCATGCATATGAATCTCTTAACAACAAGAGATATAGTTTACTTGAAGATCAAACTGCATACATGTTTTACTCACTCAAAAGAAGGAGAGAGAAGAAAAGAAGAAAACCATGGACATAAGAGAGGCCAAAAATCCTAAATATTTTCTAACTATTTTCTTAAGTGTGCAGGTACAGGTTGCAGCCAAGAAGAAATAAATCAAGTCTTTCACTATAAACACAGATTGCAGATTTCAATGACTCCTATCCTATGGCATAAAACAGATAAGTCATGCTGGAATAAAGGAAGAATGCAACTCAAGTTTCAGCAACTGTCCTATAAATGGAAGAAGTTATAGTAGTAGAAGAGAGACTGGAAAATAGAAGTACATGTTTCAGTTCACAACTAAAGAAGAAGAATCATATTTCAAGAAGTGAAGTTAACTGAAAGAAAGGGTTACAGCTAAAACATAATGAAAAAGAAGATTCTAGGAAAATTTTGACAAGGCTTCGCCATGTAAAATGGACATTTATGACTTTTCATCATGTTTTTTTAACTACTACATGCTTTAAAAGAACTATGTAAATCAAGTAAGTGATAAAAAAGTAGAAAATCATGCCATGATCAAGATAATAGTTATTATGTTTCAGTTTCCAACTACCAAATCAACTTCAATAGAAAAGTGTTACATTTTGTATTCTAAATCAGAAAATACAATTACTACAACTGAAAAGGGAAGGAAGAGAGAATTTGAAAAAAATTTCTAGGGCTTCGCCATGAAAAATCAACATTTCAAATTTTCCAGCATGCTAGAAATACTACTATCAAGGAAATAAAGCATCTAAGTAAAAGAAACAAGATTACAATATTCCAAAAAAGTGATAGAATCATCTTTAAAATCAAAGTAAGAAGCACTTTTGGAAAGGATCATTTGAAAGTGAACCAAGAAACAAAAGAATGAAATTTTAGACTTTTCATTTTATAGTTTTTATCAAACTCAAAACAATTGTTTTTCTACTAAAGAATCAAAGTATTTAGATTGTCATTTAGGATAAGAAAAGTGAAACATCATTCTTCATCTATCCTCGAGTAGAGAATCCATATACAAAAGTGAATAATGGAGCACAAGAAAAAGGTTTAACAACAATCATCCACAACCATCCCATAGAAAAAGAGGAGAAAGAGGTCAATGAATATTCAACACTACTAAATGAGGTTGCAAGATAAGTTTAAATTCAGATTTTGAGATTTTTGAGGGGTTTCAAAAATAAAAGAAATATAGAACTTCAGAATTTTATGCTCAAAACATGAAAATAGAGTTTTTAACCTTCTCAAGTAGTACTATGTTGTACCCAAATGAAGAATCATATAGTACTAGAACTCAAGCTAATAAAATGATAATGAGTTCACAACATAAATATCTTTAGACACTCCTTATAAGTGGAGCTTTGAAAAAAAGTAATGATGATTTTTCATAAGCCATTTTAAAAAATGCATGCATGCTCAAAATCTCCAAACAAATAAAAGTAAAAGCTATAGGAAAAGCAAACAAAGAATTTTAGAGATCAAAAGGAAATGTTCATGACATACTTTCTTATTTGTTATATGCATAAAAGATCAAGAAATGCTAGAACTAGGAAGGAAAGAAGGTCTCAAAATTCAAACAACTATAGTCACCAATTGCAAAAAAAAATAGAGAAGTCAAAGTACAAGGATAAACTGACTTATAAAGCTTTCAAAAGACCATATTAAGGAATCACTAAAACATTACTCGAGTAAGAGAAGTCGAACTTGAATTCCCTCAAAAAACTTGAGAAAATCATGGCATTCATTATGTAATATGGTTTCGATAAAATAATACATTATCGGAAGAAAAACCACTTCGTATAAGAAAATGGAAGAGATAGTTAACTCTAAACTACTATGAAATCAATTTCAAGTTGCACATCCAAGAAATGGAAATTATAGTTTCTAACTTTAATCGTAAAACCCATTAATAAGTTTCTCAAAAAAGAGTAAGAACAAGTACAATGGGTATTTGAAGTAAAAGTAAACCTCTCAAAATCATCAATTTAGTGAAAGAAGATCAATTTCAAAACTTTTCAACTCAAAATGACCAAGGCCGAGTTGAAGAATTTCACAAAAAATGCAAAGAAAGTAATGGATCATAAAAGTATTTCTCAAAGAACAATAAGTGAAGATGAAGTAATGGGTAATATCCAAGGAATTAAGACTTACCTTTCCTCGTAATCAAATTGTGATAGATAGCTACAGTAAAGCTTTAAATCATCAAGTAGGGAAGATCAAGGAAAAAAAAACACAAAGATCTCGAGAACCAAGAAAATCACATAACTCTAAGAAGGTAGAAAAAATAACCAAATTATCTTGAAGAAAAAAAGAAGGGGTGAGTTCGAACTCAAAAAATGGTGACCACAGGAAATCAGAGCGTAAGTATGAGAAATGAGCTCGGGACTTAGCTTCATCAAAATCCAAGAAATACTATAAATAGAGAGATCATGACAAGAGAGGTAGAAACAACAACCAATGGTTTGAAAGAATTAAACAATGGAGGAATATTCTAAATATTTTGAACAAATAACTCTAAAAACAAAAATATACGAACACTACTCGTAACTCTCAAAAGAGTGACCAAATTTCAAACTCACAAGAGACAAAGAAAAATTGCAATGGGAACCGAGTTTTAAAGATCAACAATGGCATTAATGGAAAAAAAAATTTCCTGTGGCTTTGCCGCTCTCCATGAGATACGAAAGAAGTGACCAAAATGATGGAGCTCGAACATTTTAACTAACCCAAGATGAACATAGCTTAACCTAACTCACCTGGAGTTAGTGATCAAATGGTCTGAATTCAATAAAAAGTAAGATCAAAGGTCAAGATGAAGCTCCACACTCAATGAAAACTATCATGGTAGTCATGCCACCTGAAACATTCAATGCAGGTTTAAAACCCTAACTATAATTTCAAGATCAACGAAACCGAATTCATCAAGGACAAAGATCGATGGTCTACAACAAAGACCTAATTCAACCATAGTTACAAATGTCCCGATAAACTGCAAAGGGTTGAGTCATCATCACGTGGAGAGGGGGCCAACCCATGTAATTAATCAAAAATCATTGCATTTGAATTTCTAAGGTCTTAAACCATATGCTCCAAATAATGCCAAGTGCCGACCAAATCATGCCAACTATGATCACCGAAAAGGTGAATTTTAACCAAATATTATCAATACACAAAAGCCAAAAATATTACCATGCAATATAATCAAAGGTGGAAACTATATATTATAGCATGTGTTACCAATATATACTAACAAAGGTGGCCTAAAACCATATATATTTGCTTCATTAAGTCTAACAAAGGTGGCCAAACCAAATGGAGATCAGTGATCAAGTGCAAAGGTGGTCCCCACATGGTCAAGAGAGTTGAAGATGATCTAGTATGTCACCAATGTGACCACTTAGACAAGGAATGTCAACATCAAAATCTGAGCATGGAGGTGGTCCCCATCAAATGGATGTGTGGATGGTTATTTTTGCAAATATTACAAGTATTGTAATTATTTTTCTCACAAATAAGGAGTTATTTTTGCATGCCTTCACAAGAGGACAAAACAGACAAAGAAGACGAATTCACATGCACAAGGAAAGAGACTTGTCCACAAGCAAGCTTATTATTAGCAAATTATTCACCTTTATTTTCTTAAAAATAGAACAATCAACTTTAGTTTGACTGTAATGTAATTAAGGCTATTAATGCCTATTTGTAATTGCATGTTCTATTTTTATTCCTTTATCTATTATTAAATAAAGGATAAAAATAGGATGCATGGGCGAGTACAAGCCTTAGTCTATTTTTAGGAAGGGTGGGGAAAAATATTTTGCTATATATTGTGTGCTTTGGCAAAGCACAAAGAGGATTTTTGGATATAGGAGTACTGAAGCAATTTTTGCCAGTTTTTCCCTCTGAATGTGAAGTATTTTCTACCTTTCCAAATTATTTGTAGTCTTGTGTATGTTTCAATTAATCTTGTGAATGCAAATTCCCTTGATTAATCATCTTACCTTGTTGCAAATTTAGTAATTTCTACATGATATTAATGTGTATGTTTAACTTAGTAGTATTGTTGTGATACTTTCCCTCAATACATCAAAGTGTTTACCCACCCTTAATATTCTACAGAAAATTGTTGGTTCGTGCATCAAGAATCCTTTCACATATCAATTGTGCATATACTCAGTCAAAATGCCCTCATACAAATTTGGTGTATCACCTTAGTTTTAATTATTTTATAGTCATATTTTACCCTTAAACCCCAAAATCAAGTTTAGGATACATCAATAAGGAATCAGCCTTGATACCAGAGACTCACCTCAAAATAGGTATACCCACATACCTGAGGTGTTTCCATTGTATCTATGAAAGAGAGAGATAAATTTTGCAAGCTTAGAAAACCTGCAACCATCTCTCTATAGGGTGCACTTTCAAGAGATAACAAGTTTTTGGCACACTTGGTGGGATAACGAATCAGATCTACATGCAAGTTACAAATTCTAAACCAGATCTACAATCAGATTTACAGCAGATTTAAAGTTACTTTTGGGAGCAAGTTGCAGCAATTTATTTTAAAGATTTAAAGATCTTTTGGTGACTCCGTAAAGCTGATTTCATACCAGTATTGCAAGCATGTTCCATGCCTAAAGTGACTACAAGATCATTGGTAAGAGGAATTCCTCCTGATTTTGTTTCTTTACCTTTGAATTCTATAAGAAGGAGAAGAGTTGGTAATACTTTACCTTATAATAGGAATGGTTTTGATAACCCTCCTCCTAATATTCCTTCACCACATGTCAATATTTTTGTTCAAATCCTAGTTTTTCAAATGGCTATTCAACCACCAAGGAATTTTGTGACCTTTACTAATGGCAGCCCATTAGTAATCCTAGTTTACCATGACATCCCTAATGCTGCCATGAAAAGTTTTCCATCATTCACTAGTGAAAATCAGGTGACACCTACAGAGCACATTAAAGATGTCATAGCCTTATGTGTAGTTCATAATATTACTCATGAGGATGTAGCTTTGAGACTTTTAGCTACATCTCTTAAAGGACAAGCCTTGCAATGGTATAGAAATCTAGAGATTGGATGCATAAGAACTTGGGATGACTTAGGTGATAAATTGTTGAAACAATTTCAAGATAATTCAAATCATTTATCTCTTATAGAATAATTGTCTACCATTAAAAGAGCTCCCAATGAATTTATGTCAAGTTTCAACATCCATTTTGTAGAACTTGGGAAATAATTCCAAGCAAGTGTCAAGCCTCAAGCTGATCACACTTTTCTTTATTATCTTAGGGCATTAAACAGTGATATTTCAACTATGATTCAGTCTATGGGAGGAGAGACGCTCCCAACAACCTATGATATCACCATCCGAGCTGAAAATAGTCTTATTCAAGATGGAAAATTAGCACCAAGGCCTTCAATGCCTTTTTGGATTTAGCACCTATTCCTCAACCTATCACAATTATAGAACCTATTGTTTCCACCCCATCAGATGACATATTTAAAGCTTTGCAGACTATGGGGAACAAGCTGACTTCAATTGAGAATAGGCTTGCATTACCTAGTAGACCTTATCAGGCTCCTTATCAGCAAAATCAAGCTAAATCAAAGCAAAATAGGCAGCCTTACCAACATAATCAAAATTATAGGTAGCCTTATCAAGCAAAGGCAATTTGACCCAAAGGCTCCTAGTTCATCTAACACTTTAGTTCTAGTTAATATGGCTACAAAAGAGTGGTGTCAACCTTGTAATCAACCTCATTTAGCTACAAGTTTCCCAAATGCTTTTTTGAACATAAGTCTTGTTGCACAACCTCAATCTGAGACATTATTCATGCCTCAAATGGAGAGTGGGCAGCAAGATACTCAGGTTCAGAAAGCACCTGAACAAAATTTAGTCAATTTCAATGAGGATGATTTCATTGTAGTCACTACTAGGGCTCAAGGAAAAGTCTGCTGAAAGTCAAAAACAACAAAATAGGCCTATTTTGCCCACTATCACTGATAAGACAACATCTACAACCCCAAAACCTAGCTAACAATCATGTTGTTCCTCAAAAAATAACAAGTGTTTCAGCTGATAAAGGACAACAAAAACAACTATAGCCTAACCCAAGAAGATTGTTTATACCTTAGATATCAAAGACAAAAAAGAAATCAGTTTTTGCTAAGGCCTATGCTAAAATAGTTGAATATATCTCTAAAACTATTGCTTCTTTTAACATTGTTGATGTAATGAAAAAGCATAATGTTAACATCTCAATGTGGGATGCTCTAAGTATTCCAGGACAACAAGATTTACTTTCTCATGAACTAGCTAAGCTACAGATTTCTTCTAAAACAACAAAAAAGGAAGTCTAGAAGGAAGACATGGTCCTTGGAACAATGGAACAAGATCACATCAAAGAAGTTAAATGGATGGTTCAGAAAGTCTTAAATTCTCATGACATCAAGAAGCCACCACCATTTTATCTATCACTGATTATTGGAGAACATCTTGTTCATAATTGTATGGTGGACAATGGTGCAAAGTAGCACATTTATGCCAAAAGCAATTGATAGAAAAAATTGGTCTGCAGTATGAGCCTACAAAAAGAGTGTCTTACAACTTGATGGAACTGCAACTAATACAATTGGTGTAATAAGGAATTTAGAGGTAACATTGCATGCTTTGCCCAAATGTTTCTATTCTACAAGATGTCACTATTGTAGATTTACCTCCTTACTTTACATTATGCTTATCTAGAGATTTCACAACAAAGATAGGAGGTTATCTCTCTTCAGATTGGTCCTTCTTATTTTTCACTACTCATTATGGCACCAAAGTTACTATCAATTCAGAACCATTGGCCAGATTTCACATTGAGCCTCACTCTTCAAATGCAAGTGGCTAATTATTCAACCTTAGATCAATCTGATTTTGATGATGTAGCTCATGTTTCAACATTAGATGGTGTTTCTAACATGTTTATGGATGAAAAGATAGTTGAAGAACATGCTCATGATCCTTTTAAGGAAGTTGAAGAACATTTGTTTGGTGTGTATTGTATACATGAAGAAAATACACCACTTCCCTTGCTTATCCAAAATAGAAAATTCAGCAGAAAGGATTTGGAAGCTTCATTTTGATGGAGCTAAGAACAAGAAAGGACAGGGAGTAGGTTTGATGCTCACTTCCCCAATAAATGAAAGGTATTTCTCAGCTTTGAGTCTCCAATTTTCATGCACTTATAATGTAGTTGAATATGAAGCATTAATTCATGGCTTACTTTGGGCTAGAAAGAGAGGTATCAACACATTACAAATCTTTGGTGATTCTGAGTTGGTTATCAATCAAGTAAAGAATTTCAATGTTTGTAAGAATCCATTAATGAAGTCTTACAGACATAGAGTTTTAGACTTAATGGAATATTTTGATGCTATTAATATTCAATCCATTCCTAGAACAAAAAATAAGCATACAGATAGACTTGCAGCAATTGGTGTTAGTTTTGAAGTGCTGGAATCAGATAGAGAACAACAAAATTCAGCCTCATATAAAGCTAATTTTAGGCCTTCTATACCTGATAATGATTTGAATTGGTAGGTTTTTGAAAGTGATGATCAAATCTATAGGTTTTTATAGGAAGAAGCTGATTTTTCTAGTAAACCAGGATAAATTACAACATTTATACGGTGATCAAATTGTTCAATTAAAAACAAATAAGTTGCCTCGAGGTCTAGTCACATTAGAAGACATTTTCAGCACTGATGATCAGTTAAGAAAAGAGAAAACGAAGATGTCAACACATGTTGATAATTATGAAGAGATCTCAGTTGATGAAGAAAAAAATTGTTTCTCGGAAAGGTATGTTCCTCAAGCTGAAAAATAGTCATTTATTGATCTTTGTAAAGAATTTAAAGATGTTTTCACTTGGAAATACCAAGACCTGAAAGGGTTTGATCCCAGTTTAGCACAACATACTATTGAATTACAACCAAATTCTAAACTAGTTAGGCAAAAATAGAGGCCTATAAATCCCAAAATAGAGCCTCTAATGAGGAAAGAATTATCCAAGTTGATTGAATCAGGTATTATCTTTCCAATTAAGCATTCAAGTTGGGTAGAAAATCTTGTTCCTATTAGGAAGAAGAATGGAGAAATCAGATTATGTGTGGATTTCAGAGATCTTAATAAAGCTTCATTAAAAGATCACTACCCACTTCCAAATATGGATCAGATTTTGAGAACAATTTTCTAGTTCAGATAGACTATCTCTTCTAGATAGTTATAATGGATACAATCAAATTTTAGTTTGAGAAGAAGATAGGTATAAAACAAATTTTACCACCAAGTGGGGTACTTATGCTTACAAAAGAATGCCTTTTGGTCTTTCAAATGTTGGTGCAATGTTTCAACATGCAATGGACATGGATTTTCACAGCTTGTTAAATAAATGCATCCTTGTTTATTTAGATGATGTTATTGTATTTTTGAAAGATTTTGATGAACATCTAACACATCTAAGGCAGAATTTTCAGTTATGCAAGCAATTTGGAATATCTTTGAATCCCAAAAAGTCTATCTTTTCAGTACATCAAGGAAAATTACTTGGTCATATTGTTTCTAAGCAAGGATTAGCAATTGATCCTTTCAAAATCGAAGCCATATCACAACTATCTTTGCCTCATCATAAGAAGGCATTATAAAGTTTTCTTGGAAAAATCAACTTTGTTAGAAGATTTGTTCAGATTTTGTAGCATTGGTTAAACCATTAAAAATCTATGTTAAAGAAAGAGAAAACTTTCTCTTGGACCAGTGAAGGGAGAGAAGGGTTTGAAGCAATCAAAACAACCATCTCTCAAGCTCCTACTCTTGCAAATCCAAATTTTGATAAATATTTTACAATGTATGCACTTGTAGGAACTGAAACAATCTCAGCTATATTAACTCAAGTTAATGATGAAAATATTGAATAACCAATTGCTTTCTTTGGATAAATCTTGCATGATTACGAAACAAGGTACACATTTCTTGAGAAATAAGTACTTTCAGTAGTTAGGGGACTAAAGAATTTTAAGTATATGTTTTCAAACAATAAATCCATGTTCTTGTTTCTCATCCAAGTGTGAAAGATTTCTTGTTAAATAAATAATTGAATGAGAAAAGAGTAGGTTGGATAACTAAAGTTATGGAATATGATGTTGATATCGGGTTGCTAAGATAGTTCGAGGAAAAGGTTTGTGTGAGCATATAATTGCTGATATGGAAAAATAGCAAGCTGCAGAACCAGAAGATTCAAAACAACATGCTGAAATTACGTATTAGCAATCAGACATTATGGTTCAACAAAAAAATCAGCAACTTGAACTTGCTCAAGAAACTCAGGAATCAAGATGGATGACTGATTTGGTTAACTATTTACAACATGGCACCTATCGGAAGGTATGGACAAGAATAAACAAAGATATTTCAGATTACAAGTTGTCCCCTATATCTTTGTTGATAGTGTGTTGTTCAAAAGAGATATAAATGGAATCTTGCTGCGATGTGTTGACTATGATAAAATTCAGAAATTACTATCTGAATTCCATGAAGGACCTGCAGGAGGTCACTTTAGCAACACGTACCATAGCCTTTAAAAATCATGAAAGCTAGTTACTATTGGCCTAGCATATTCAAGGACTATTTTGAATGGATCAAAAAGTGTAAAAAAATTCTTTCTTTGTTGGAAAAGAACATTTAGCTTCATTGCCTTTACAACCTATTTCAATTGATCAACCTTTTATGTAAGTGGGGTCTTGACTTTATTGGCATGATAAACCCACCTTCATCACAAGGACACAAGTGGATCTTAATTGCTACAGATTATTTTACATGATGGACTGAAGCAATAGCCTTGAAAGATGCTAATGAAACTTTGATACTATCCTTTTATGAAGGTATAGTTTATAGATTTGGTGTTCAGCAACTATCATATCAGATAATGCTTTAGCATTTTCTTGGTGTGAAGATAATAGATTGGGTTGTCAACCATGGAATTTACTTAAGTTCTTCATCTAATTATTACCCACAAGGTAATGGCTTGGCTGAAAGTACTAACAAGAACCTTTTAAGGATAATCAGAAGAACACTCAAAGATAATCAAAGATCTTGGCATCTGATGTTGAATTCAGCACTTTGGGCTGACAGAGTGACTCCTAAAAGATCAGTTGGAAATTCACCATACAAACTTGTGTATAGAAAAGAAGTAAGAATGCCTATTTTAGTTGAGTTACCCGCATTAGATTTGTTGCACCAAATGGAGCTGCTTGAGAATGAACCATTGCAGGTTGTTATGCAGAGTTAATGGAATTACAAGAGCTAAGAGATCAAGCTCATTTAAATATGGAAAAGAATCAAATAGATGAAGAAGACTTTTGATAAGAAATCCAAATTAGAATCTTCAATGAAGGAGATATTGTGTTAAAGTGGGATGTTGATTGTGCAAAGCCAGGAAGACACACAAAGTTTGATACAATTTGGAGTGGTCCTTACATGATTTTGGCTTACAAAGAACACAATGCTTTTCAACTTTCAAAGCTGAATGGAGAGGAAATTCCCATTCCTGTGAATGGTATGTTTCTCAAACACTATTATTGAAAATATTATAGTGATTGTTAGAGTAGGATTTCCCTTCAATAAGTGTAATTTCTACACATTGCATTGTTTTTCAATTCAATAAGTGCATTCGTGCACGTGATCTAGTTTTCCATATCCTTTCCCAGTTTTAGTTTGTTTTGGAAGGGTTGGACCTTGAAAAGGAAGATTTTGGTTACATGTTTGTACTCCATACCCAATGGACAAGAGCAAGACATTGGTCTATAAGCTAGCAGGCAGCTTTCCCCACAGGATCGCTAGAAATGTTGACAATTTTTGCACTTGTGCAAAAATGGGCAACTCAAAACTTCATTACGATGGATAGCATTGGTGAAGTATACCTAAGCTAGGGAGTTTTTTCAGATAATGTTGTTACTGTTGAATTAGTTAATGATTACATGAAATCTATAGCTATGTGCTCTATTACAAAATGTAACAAATCACATAGTCTACAATTTCATGACTATCTTCAACAAAAGAACACAAGGCCCCAAAGGATAGTTGTGTTGTCTTGATAAAGACATTCAATCAAAAAATAGGTGAAATGCTAAGTTTTGGAACAACAAACATAAATGTAGATTGTAGAAATGAAAGCTAATTACTGGATGTTACAGAGTTTTCTTAATGTTCTTTCCTTCATGTTTAAGACATTCAATTATATTATTGAGTTGTTTAGTTCATCATACAATCCATATAGAAAGCTGAAATGCAAAAAGAAATATACAACTCAATTTCAGAATTCAATGTTTTATTCATAAGGAATTTTCAAATGTTTCCCACACAAGTCATGGGATGTAACTGAAAAGTAAAGTACAACTACTGAAATAAGAGGTACACATGCATGAAAAAGAAAATAAAGGAGTATGAGTGAACCCATCATTTCCTTGGGGGTTTTTTCTTCTTTGTTCGAGACATCTCCACTTCCGGCTTTGTTCCTTCTCCATCTTCATTTCTGAGATCATTGTACCTAAAAAGAAAGAAAGAGAGAACTATCCATTATGAGCTCAAGGATCAATCCATATTCCTATATTGTCCTAATTTGTGCATATGAATCTCTTAACAACATGAGATATAGTTTACTTAAAGATCAAACTGCATACATGTTTTACTCACTTAGAAAGAAGGAGAGAGAAGAAAAGAAAAAAGAAAACCATGGACATAAGAGAGGCCAAAAGCCTAAATATTTTCTAACTGTTTTCTTAAGTGTGCAGGTACAGGTTGCAACCAAGAAGAAATAAATCAAGTCTTTCACTATAAACATAGATTACAGATTTCAATGACTCCTATCATATGGCATAAAATAGATAAGTCTTAATTACATGCTGGAATAAAGGAAGAATGCAACTCAAGTTTTAATAACTGTCCTATAAATGGAAGAAGTTACAGTAGAAAAGAGAGACTGAAAATAGAAGTACATGTTTCAGTTCGCAACTAAAGAAGAAGAATTAGATTTCAAGAAGCTGAAGTTAACTGGAAAGAAAGGGTTACAACTGAAACAAAATGAAAAAGAAGATTGGGAAAATTTTGATAGGGCTTTGCCATGTAAAATGGACATTTACGACTTTTCATCATGTTGTTTTTAACTACTACATGCTTTAAAAGAACTATGTAAATCAAGTAAGTGATACAGAAAAGTAGAAAAGCATGCCATGATCAAAGATAATAATTATTATGTTTCAGTTTCCAACTACCAAATCAAGCTTCAATAGAAAAGTGTTACATTCTGTATTCTGAATCAGAAAATACAATTATACAAGCTGAAAAGGAAGGAAGAGAGAATTTTGAAAAAATTTGCTAGGGCTTCGCCATGAAAAATCAACATTTCAAATTTTCCAGCAGTCCAGAAATACTACTATCAAAGAAATAAAGCATCTAAGTAAAAGAAACAAGATTACAATATTCCAACAAAGTGATAGAATCATCTTTAGAATCAAAGTATGCAACTACTAGGTTACAAAGGATCATTTCAGAAGGTGAACTGAAGAAATACAAAAGAATGCAAGTTTCAGACTTTTCATTTTATAATTTTTATCAAACTCAAAACTTTGTTTCTGTATCTAAAGAAAGTAGTATTTTAGACTATCAAGGATAAGCAAAGTGAAACATTCATTCTTCATCTATCCTCGAGTAGATAATCCCATATCAAGTTACAGAATAACGGAGTTCAAAAAGCAAAAGAAGCCAAGCATCCACAACCATCCCACACAAAGAAGAGGTAGAGGTCAATAAAATAATCAACACTACTGAAGGAGGCTGCAAGCTAACATTTAAATTCAGATTTTGATATTTTTGAGGGGTTTCAACAATAAAAGAAATACATAACTTCAAAATTTTATGCTCAAAACATGAAAATCAGAGTTTGTTAACCTTCTAAGTAGTACTATGTTGTACCCAGATGAAGACTCATAGACTAGAATTTCGAGCTAAGAAAATGACAATGAGTTCACAATGTAACAATCTTTCAGGACACTCCTTAGAAGCGGAGCTTTGAAATCAAAGTAATGATGACATACAGTCAAGAAGAAGTGCATGTTACTAAATCTCCAAACAAATAATCACGACTATAGTAATAAAATAAAGAAGTTACAGAGGGCCTGAAGGAAATGTTCATGACGTACTTTCTTATTTGTTATATGCATAAAATCTCAAGAACACTATAGAACTCAGGTCTCAACAAATAACTACAGTCACCAATTAAAAAAATCAGAGAAATCAAAGTACAAGGATAACGCAGACCCATAAAGCTTTCCATAGTTTTACAGAATCACTAAAACATTACGAGTAAGAGAAGTCAAACTCGAATTCCCTCAACTAACTTTAGAAAATCATGGCATTCATTATGTAATATGGTTTCGATGCAATACATTATCAGGAAGCAAACCCACTTCGTATAAGAAAATGGTAGAGATAGTTAACTCTAAAATACTATGAAATCAGTTTCAAGTTGCAGATCCAAGAAAGGAAATTATAGTTTCCAACTTTAATCATAAAACCCATTAATGGGTATCAAAATTAGAGTAAGAACAAGTACTTACTGGTATTGAAGCTGAGTAAACCCTCAAGAAGTCATCAAGTTTAGAGAAAGAAGATCAAGCTCAGAATGAGGTTCAACTTGAAATGACCAAGGCCGAGCCATGAAATCACACAGAAAATGCAAAAAAAGAACGGATCATTAGTATTTCTCGAAGAACAAAGTGGCAATGATGAAGTAACAAGTAATATCCAAGGAATTCAATGTGAATGTGATCTACATAGTCAAGCTTCAAGACATGGTAGTGGTGGCAAGGGAAAAAATGTGAAGATCTCAAGAACAAGAAACTCACATAGCTCTGCAGAAGGTAGAAAATAGAAATTGAGCTAGTATATTGTACAAAAAGAAGGGGTGAGCTCAAACTCAAAAATGGTGACCACATCGAGAAGTATTAAGAAATGAGCTCGCAAAACCTCCAAGAAATACTATAAATAGAGAGATCATGACAATGGAGGTAGAACCCACAACAAGCGAGTTCAAAAGCTTCAAACAATGGTGGAATCCTCTAAAGAGCTCACACATAACTCAGAAAATGCAAATATACGAACACTTCTAGAACTCTCAGGCAAGAGTGACCAAGTATCAAACTCACAGAGACCAAGAATGCCACAAAACCGAGTTTCAGAGATCAACGATGGCATTAAGCCAAAAATTTCTAGGGCTTCGCTCTCTCTGTGAGCAAGAAAGAAATGACCAAAATGATGGAGCTCAAACATTTTAACTAACCCGATAAACCATAGCTTAACCTAACTCACTTGGAGTTAGTTATCAAATGGTCGAATTCAATAGGTAAGAAGATCAAAGGTTGAAGATCGAGCTCCACACTCAATGCAAACCATCATGGTCAGTTACTACCGACCGAATTAATTGTAGGGTTTAAAACCCTAACTATAGTTTCATATCAACAACACCAAATTCATCAAGGACAGAGATCGACGATCTGTAACAAATACCTAATTCAACCATAGTTACAAATGCCATCGACAAGCTGCAAAGGGTCAGATCACCATGGAGAGGGGGCCAACCCACATAATCAATCAAAAATGATTACCTTCTAACCTTTCTAAGGTCTTAAACTATATGCTCCAAATAATCATGCCAACTATGATCACCAAAATGGTGAATTTTAACCAAATATTATCCAATATGCAAAAGTCGACAAAATATACCATGCAATATAATCAAAGGTGGTTACGTATTGTAGTATGGCATGTATACTAATCAAAGGTGGTCAACCTTATAAATTGCTAAGTCCAAAAGGTGGCCAAACCAAATGGAGATCAGTGATCAAGTGCAAAGGTGGTCCCCATGGTCAAGAGAGTTGAAGATGATTCTGCAGTATATCACCCATGTGACCACTTAGACAAGGAATGTCAACATCAGAATCTAAGCATGGAGGTGGTCCCCATCAAATGGATGTGTGGATGGTTATTTTTGTAAATATTGCAAGTATTGTAATTATTTTTCTCACAAACAGGGAGTTAATTTTTGCATGCCTTCACAAGAGGACAGAATAGACAAGAAGACGAATTCACATGCACAAGGAAAGAGACTTGTCAAAGCAAGCAAGCTTATTATTAGCAAATTATTCACCTTTATTTTCTTAAAATAGAATAGTCAACTTCAGTTTGATCTGTAATGTAATTAAGGCTATTAATGCCTATTTGTAATTACATGTTCTATTTTTATTCCTTTATCTATTATTAAGTAAATGATAAAAATAGGATGCATGGTTGAGTACAAGCCTTAGTCTATTTTTAGGAAGGGCGAGGAAAAATATTTTGCTATATATTGTGTGCTTTGGCAAAGCACAAGGAGGACTTTTTAGATATATGAGTGCTGAAGTAATTTTCTACAGTTTTTCCCTTTGAATGTGAAGTATTTTCTGCCTTTCCAATTATTTGCAATCTTGTGTATGTTTTCTATTACTCTTGTGAATGTTGAATTCCTTGATTAATCATCTTACCCTATTGCAAATTCAGTAATCTCTAGATGATATTAATGTGTATGTGTAACTTAGCAGTATTGTTGTGATTCTATCCCTCAATACATCAAAGTGTTTACCCTTAATTATCTTTAGAAATCTGTTGGCATGTGCATCAAAAGTTCATTCCATATCAATTGTGCATGTACTCAGTCAAAGACCTCATACAAAGTTTGGTGTATCACCTTAGTTTTAATTCATTTTTTACAGTCATCTTTTACCCTTGACCCTTGGAAATCAGTTTAGTATATATCAATAAGGAATCGGCCTTTATACCGAGAGACTCACCTTAAAATAGGTATACCCTGAGACGTGAGATGTTTCCATTGAATGAGAAAAGAGTAGGCTGATAACGAAGGTTATGGAATATGATGTTGATATACGTATTGCGAAAATAGTTCGAGGTATAGGTTTTTTCAAGTATCCAATTTCGATATGGAAAAACAATAGTCGTAGAATCGGAAGATCCGAACAACATTCTTAAGTTATGTATCAATAGTCGATAACATAGTACATAAATGACCAAGAAATTAACAACCTGAGCTTATTCAAGAAGTTAAGGAATCAATGTGGATGATTGATTTAGTTAACTATCTAAAACATGGAATTTATCCCAAAGGTATGGAAAAGAAAAAATGAAGGTGTTTCGGAGTTACAAGTTGTACCTTATGTTTTCATTGATGGAGAGTTATTTAAAAGAGATATAAACAGAATCTTGCTGCGATGTGTTGATTATGATAGAATTCCACAATTATTATCGAATTCCATGAAGGACCTATAGGAGGTCACTTTTCATCATGTACTACTGAGACTTAAAAATTATGTAATCTAGTTACTATGGGCCCAACATATTTACTGAGACGGTTTCAAATGGATCGAAAGTGTAAGAAATGTGATTTCCTTTTGGAAAAGAATGTTTAGGTTCACTACCCGTAAAGCCTATTTACGTGGATCAAACATTAATGCAAAGTGGGGTCTTGACTTTATTGCCATGATAAATCCACCTTCGTCACAAGGACACAAGTTGATTTCAACTACTACATATTAATTTACACGTTGTAATCAAGCAATAGCTTTGAAAGATGATAACGATACTTCGATAGTATCCTTTTATGAAGGTATAGTTTATAGATTTGGTGTTCCAAAGTAACTATCATTTTTGGTAATGCCTTACCATTTCTTGGTGCAAAGGTAAAATATTGGGCTATTAAACATGGAATTTATTTAAGTATGTCATCTAGTTATTACCCACAAGGTAATGGGTTATTTGAATGTACTAATAAGAATCTTTTAAGGATCATTAGAATAACACTCAAAGATAACCAAAGATCTTGGCATCTAATGTTGAATTCAACACTTTGGACTAACAAAGTGACCCCTAAAAGATGAGTTGGCAATTCATCGTACAATCTTTTTTATGGAAGAGAGGAAATAATTCCCATCTTAGTTGAGTTGCATGCATTTTATTTGCTATATCATATGGAATTACTTGAAAACAATTCATTGTATTTTCATTACACATAGTTAATGGAGTTACAGGGACTAAGAGATCAAGCTCATCTAAACATGGAAAAGAATCAAAAAAGATGAATAAAACTTTTGATAAGAAGTATCGATTCGAATATTGAATGAAGGAGATATTGCGTTGAAATGGGATGTTGATAGTGTAAAGCTAGGAAACCACACAAAACTTTACACACTTTGGAGTGGTCCTTAAATGATTTCATCTTGCAAGGAACATAATTCTTTTCAGCTTTCAAGGCTAAATGGAGAGGAACTTCCCATTCCCGTGAATGGTATATTTCTCTACTATTGTTATTGAAAATCCTACGGTGTTTGGTTAAACTAGGATTTCTCTTTCAATAAGTGAATTTTATGCACATTGCAATGTTTTTCATATTCAATAATGTGTATTTGTGAACGTGGTCTAATTTACGAGATCCTTTTCTAGTTTTAGTTCGTTTTGGAAGGGTTGGACGTTCGAAACGAATATTTTGATTACATGATTTGGACTCAATGCCCAATGGAAAAGAACAAGGAACTCGGTCTATAAGCTAGCAAGCAATTTTCCCCAAAGGATCACTAAAAATGTTGACAATTTTGGCACTTGTGCAAAAATGGTCAACTCGAAACATCTTTAGGATGGATGGCATTGGTGAAGTGAACCTAAGCTAGGGAGATTATTTTAGTTTAACATTTTTTTTTTTGGATTAATTAATGACTACGTGTAGTTTGCAGAACTATGTGTATTGTTACGAAACATATAAAATCACATAGTCTGGAATTTCATGCTTTTCTCTACCAAAAGAACACAAAGGCCCCTGAAGGACACACGTGTTATCTTGATGAAGAAAAAAATATAGAATAGATAAAGTGCTAAGTTTTGGAATAGCAACCAATGTTGCAGATTGCAACAATCAAATTTCATTACTAAGGTTACATGTATTTTAAATTTCTTTCCTTCATGATTAAATACATTCATTAATGTTATTGAGTTGTTTATTTCATTATACAATCCATATACAAAGCTGAAATGTAGAAGGAAGTACACAACTCAATTTCATAATAAAATGTTTTATTTGTAAGGAATTTCAAATGTTTTCCACGCAAGTCGTGGGATGTAACTCAAGTGAATGTCATAATTACTGAAATAGAAGGTGTGTTTGCATGAAAATAAAAGCAAACTAATATGAAGGAATTCATCATTGCCTTGTTTTTGGGTCCTGGTGCTCCATTTTCACTACGGATTTTTCTTCATCTTCATCCTTCTTTATTCAACACTACATTCTATGTGAATGAAAAACTAAGAAGATACTATTAATCATGATCTCATAATTAAATCATGTTTTTGTACTATCTATCTTCATGCAAATGAATTTGCTAATATCAGGAGGTGTGATTACAGAAAATATAAATGCATAGTAGATGAAGAATACTATTTTGTAAACAACACATGTGGTCCTCATAATCACTAAAGAAAGAGAAGAAAGATGAAAGAAGAAAAACTATGGAATACAAGAGAGGACAAATAACCTAAATCTTTTCTAACTATTTTCTAAGATTTGTAGGTACATGTTATAAGAAAGGAAGAAATTAATCATGTCAAGCAAGGACAAAAAGAAAATTCAATACAAAAAAGAAATGAAGAAGATATATGGAAGGGTTTTTGACATAATGCATGCTAAAAGGGAACATATTTAAATCACAATAGAATTAGACGAGAAAGGAAGCTATGAAATTCATCAAATGTAGAATTAATTTAATGTCTAAAAGCTGAAACAGTCATGTTCAAGAGAGATTACATCATCGGTGCCATATCTTATCAAACAGTAAAGGGTTCAATGTCAACATCAAATAACAAAATATTGATCCTACCCAATTTTCAATTTTAAATGCATGAGGTGTCAAAAGAAATAAGGAGAAACTTATAGAGTGATTAGATGAAACATAATGGAAAAGGGTGTACGAGAAAAATTTGACAGGGCTTCGCCTTGTAAAATGGACATTATACATCTTTCCATCATGTTATTTCACAACTAATACATTCTTGAAAGATGTGAAAAAGATAAAATACTGTACTAATCAAATAGTAATTTGAATAAGGAGAAGTATTACGAAATTCAACTCAGATTGAACAAAGAATAATGTAGCATGTTCATATTTATAAGAGTAGAAAGGAGAGTTACAACTATTTTCAATTTGCAGAACTTATTAAGTAATGCTACACAAGAGTTACAGAATATTTAAATTTCACTATTCATTATAGGAACTTATTGTTCATTTCAGGCCAAATTAAGGAAATATGCCATGTATTCACAGAAAAAGTATAACTTTTCCAATTAATAATTGTGGAAATGTCTTCTTCATGTAAAGTTGATCAAGTGATCACAAATTGTAATAAGATCAAATAACAGTCATCCAGTTGTAGGATAGCTAAAGAGAAGAAGATTCTTTCCGTTACAAATTTTTAGGATGCCGTTAAGCTCTCATATCACTTATTGCAATAGATGAATCTCTTAAACTAAGTAGAGATAAGGTACATCAAAAGGATGAAACAGAATCAGAAAGAACATCTCATAATGTTATTTTTGGAATTAAGTACAGGAAATGATGTTATTATCTTCATATTGAAAGAGTAAAGAAATTATTCTCACAACAGTACTACTATACAAATAGGTACAAATTTATAGCTTAAGGAATGCATTAATTCACAAAGCATCGAAGTAATGTAAGCATGAGTCATCAACAATGAAGGCAAATTTCTTCAGTTTTGAGAGCAAATCTCTAGATAAGGAACATCATAGTTAAGATAATGAATCTCAATACTTCAATGACTCAGATAAGGTCATGAAATGGAGTACAAATTCAGAGTTCTAGATCAAGATGGAAACTTCAAGTAGTTGATTCAGGAATAGGAGGTACAACATTGCAATACATAAATATAGTATAGATAATGATATCAACTATCCAATTTCAGAGCTTCAAGAGTACCAAAATAAATCATATATTTGAATACATGGACAAAAGGAAACATATTGCATTACAATAGTGTCAAACCTTAATGAGAAAGTTGAATGTTTGTAGTTGTAGAACAAAGACAACAAGTAAAGCCTTCATTTCAATATGCCAACACTAAACCAGCTTGTAGAGTAAAGTATTCAAAGGTACATTTTTTAAGCTTTCAAGTATGATTTGAGATACATCTTGTAGAAAGGAAAAAAACTATGACATTTAAGGAACAAATCATTCCGGTAACATGTTCTTATTCATAAAGAAAATTTTTGGAGCTTCTACAAGATGTATGAGGAATAATTAAACAAATCAAGATACTACAATCAAAGCACCATGTCATTAAAATAATACGGTGAGAAAATATAAAGTTACAGTGTGTGTCTTATTGTGAATAAAGTTAAGATTATATTGAAAAGAGTATAGAAAGGAATGGATAATATCATTTTCGAAGAACTTTTTAGTAGATCTATCAAATTTTAGCTTAGCTCAAAGATCACAGTCCTTAAAAGTAATTAAAATTTGAATAAATACTTCAAATATCATCAAAAAAAGGATCAAAGTATCATACTAGGAAAATATTCAATTCTTTTAAGAAGTGTAAAATCATTATTGAATGTAATTTCAAAAGCATAACCATGTCACAAATTACAAACACATTTTACATTGTTTTCAGTATTATCTAAGATCTAAACCTTTAAAATTATTCTATAGAGGAACACTTTCAAATACCCATGATTGCATTTCACAGAATGGAGCTCAAACCATACAAAAAAAAACAATTCAGAAAATATACAAAGAATACAAACCCTTGATCGGAAGGTACGATAGATGAAAATAATTTAATTCGAGTATGCAAGAAGCATGTCCAGTTTGATTAAAGTTCCTTAATACATAATACAACTAATTATGGAGGAACAAAATATCAACGTTTCAGTAAATGCATGGATGAACTCAAAGCTTGATAATTTTCAAGCATGTACCATAACAGATTCAAGCTTGCATATGAAAAACTCAAAGCAATCAAAACATGGATGAAGCCCAAAACTCTAGATTTGAAAGACATGAAATGTTTTGAACACAAATCCTAACGTAAAAAAACATCCCACAAACAAAATATCAAGAGAGAAAAGAAGCCAAAACCCTATGAGCCTAATAAGCTTGAAAGCAGAGATCCCAAAATCGAGGAATAATGTGATGGCAAGAAATCAAAAATGAAATAAACTCGATCTAAACACACATAGAAGGATTAGGCCCACAAGTTGGGGTTTTAATTGGAAAAGAAATAAAAATCGAGCACGTAGGAGTTTGAGTTACAAAAAGAAAGGTAGAAAAACAAAATATAAAACAAGATACAAAGCTCAACTTACGGTAAGAAATGGCAGCCACAAGACCTTGTTGAGAGCTGAATAGAAGAAAAGAATATTGTTTTCGAGAAATGATAAGATCCCAAAACGAGTTTCGAACTCGAGTTCAAATGCGAAAAGAGACAAGTATCAATGCATAAAATTCATAGAGTAGCGAAACCCAACAAGTTTTGAACTCAAGAATCCATTATGATAGAACTTAAGTGACAAAAGAGAAATCATTGAGTTACAGTGTCAAAACAAAGCAACTCACCTTCAAAAATAGCATCCATGACCACAATGATCTTGCCTGAGAACTCAAAAAGATAAAAATGACATAAATGTGTAAGTATTCACACTTATAGAGCTTCATAGTAATGACAATATTCATACATAATGCCTCGACAGATAGAGTTATTCTCTATGAATAAACCGAGCTTGAAGGCTTCAACAATGGTGGCCAACATGATCAAATCTCTCTCGAATCTATAAACAAATAAAAATATAATGAAACATAGATATTCAGAACCTCGAGAAAACCATTTTGTAGATGAAATGAAGCTTGAAAATTAGACAAGAATGGTGGTGAAGAAAAAAAGGCCATCTTTTCTTCTTAGAACAAGTAAGAGAAATGAAAAATGATGATCTTGTCGAGCCTTTTAAATAATCTAACTCACCATATTTATTTATCAACGGTTAGGATGAAATTGGTGAAATCGAACAATCCACATTGCTAACTCCACAATTAAAACATTGACGATCAGAGATCTAAAATTATTGAGATTAACGGCCACCATCCAAATCACAAATGTCTATACAAACTTCAATCCGAACCATAGGAAAACCGTAACACCATAAAGGATTCAAAGATCAATAGTGTGAGACTAAAAAGTAGCATGATCGAATGGCCACCAATCAATTGTAGGATCATTTAAGCCCATAGTCAATGCAAACCTAGATGCTCAGAGGATAGACCATTCTACGATCCTATAGGTACGATGATCAATGGTTCATGGCAATGCAACATATTTAACATAAACTTTACCATAATGGCTCAAAGCTCAAGCGGTGGTCAGGTGATCATGGTCATGTCAATATCAAATTAAAACCTAACTAGGGTGGAGCTACAAAACTCACTAACAAAATTATTGAGGGGTCGGATGATCGTTGGAGGGGGATCTTGCCCCATTATTTATATAATCATTATGTTGATCTTCGATAAATGTTTGAACCATAATGATTAAATAATTAAATTTTCCAAACCTTATAATATGCTAAAAGGAGCCCCAATAAAATGATGTTTATAATGATAAGGAAGGGGCCATTTTAAACCATGTGTCAATAATTATCCAAAAAGAGACTATGGAATATGCCATCGGTTATATAAAGAAATCCTAATAAGGATTATGCCTAATATGTCAAACACCAATAATTCCAAGTTGTATATCATGGTGCAAACCAATGGTTTTATATCTGAAGGTCAAAATATTCACCTTAACTATTACAAAAGTGACTTACTCTTTTCAAAGTCACATGCCAAGAAGGATATGGAGTAAGAGGAGAATATTATTTCTGCATAAAGGTGGTCCCCATAGTGGGAAAATTGGAAGTTGAATATTTATTTTTACTTGCAGAGGAGTCAAATTTTCATGTGACCACAAGAAAACAGAGGAGTTGTCAACATCGGAGCTTGCAAGTGGACCTCATCATGATGGAATACATGGGTGATTTATTTTTGCAAAGTATTGCAAACAAATAAATTATTTTACTCACACAAAGAGATTTATTCTTACATGTGCACCCAAGGGGTAGTATTAAAGTGTTATTTTAATAAATGCAAGTAGATCAAGTTGTAGGTGTCACATGATCAACTAGAAGACAAATATTGCATGCATTGGAGAAGACTTGATCATTAAGAAAATCTTATTATTAGCCAAATTATTCATCAAAATTTATTAAAAATAGAATAGTCAACTATAGTTTGACTGAGTTGTATTTTGTAACCAAGGCTATTAATGCCTCATTGTATTAGCATGTTTATTTTTATTTCTTTATTTATTCACAATAAAGGATAAAATAGGATGCATGGGTGAGTAAAATTTTTAGTCTATTTTTAGGAAGGGTGCGATGAATAATTTTTCTATATATTATGTGCATTGGCAAAGCACATAGAAGGAATGTCTAGAGACACAGGAGTGATGCCACATATTTTTCCAATTTTACCCTTTGAATGAGAGTTTATTTTTGCCTTCCCAATTATTTTCAGCGTCGTGTATACTTTATTATTTCTTTTGAATGTCAAATTGCCTGATTGATCATCTTACCTTGCTACAAATTTATTTATTTCTACATAATATTAGTGTGCATGTTTATCTTAACAATATTTTTGTGAATCATTCCCTCAATACATCAAGTGTTTTTCCTTAATATTCTGCTGAAAACTACTTTGGTTTGTGCATGCGTAATCTATTTTCAAATATTTGTTAATGTACTCGGTCAAAGTCCTCAACAAGTTTGGTGTATCACCCGAGTTTTCAATTATTTTATAGTCATCTTTTTACTCTCAAAACCCTTAAAAATTAGCTTAGGACACATCAAGAAGGAACCGGCATTGATATGAAGAGTCACCTTTACAATAGGCATACACCGTAGAAACGAGCTGCTTTTTTTGTATCTACGAAAGAGAGAGATCCCGAGAAATCCTAGAACCCCTATGATCAATCATCTCTATAGGGTGCACTTTCGAGAGATAACAACATTGTTTCGTGTTTTTGCAGGGCTCAAACTATGAAGCCATTTATGTTCAAGCTTGGAAAACTCCCAAAAGTTCTTCCACGAAGAATACAAAGGCCTTTTTAAATCAAAACAACAAAGAAATTTTCTTGAACAATGAGACGATTCAAAGAAAAGTGATAACAATCAGTTATACTAGTCATTGAAGGTTTTTCAAAAACACATTGATGGATTTCTTGGTCCATACTCCACCATTCGGTCTGAAATGTTTTGCAAATTATTCTCAACCCCTCCACAGAGATGGAGATCAAGTTCAGTCAATGATACTTTTGGAAGACATTGATGAACCATGCAAAACACTTTCTCAAAAACCCCGAAACAAGGTATTTGATAGGCACGGACACGAGAAGTAAATGAAAATAAATTTCTTCTATAATATGTTATGAAATTCAAAAATTTAAACTCTTGGACATTCATCAAATTTGCCTCCACCTTATCAAACTAATATCCAGGAAAAATCACTTCCAAATAATCTCAAATTACACAAATTTGTAGGTTCTAGACTAAATTTGCATATGTGCATAAATGCATTATATTTTGAGATATTCACAGGGAGATTTGAGGTCTTGGTGAATAATGACATTTTTTTAACCTTCACTTACACCATGAAAGAGGTAATATTATGTCAACACCATATGCAAGATATCCTTTCAACCTAATCTTTCTTGTTTAGAAAAAAAACGGTGACATACTACATACCTTGGAAGCATGTACATGTGTAAGGAAATCCTTCAAACCTTCCTTTTTCCAAACAAGTGAGAAAACACCCAATCATATCCTTCATGTTTTAAAAGGATAAAGAATTTAACCCTATATATACTACCAATAATGAGAAAACTCTTTGTAATGAAGGGAAGACTATCGGGACATTGACTTTAGGAACATAAAGAGAAGGTATACGTAGGACAATATATGCCAACTGAGATTGTATATTATATTTCACAAATGGAAATTTTAGTTGATAAAAATTCTTGAAAAATACATGTGGAAGGAATTTTAATTCTTATTGACAAAATTCTCCATTGATTCCAAGTAGTGCACACATATATCGGGAACATTCATAACCATGAATAGTGACTTAAGAAACTATATGCACTTTCAAGGAGAATGACCTTTAAATGTCATACGAGATTTAAAAACATCATGAATGAAGTGAAAATACTGTAGATGTGCATAAATAATCTTTGGCGTTCAATTTCAGCTTCTTATTCTTACCGATTCAAAGCACAATTTAGATTGAGAAAAACTTTTCCAATAAAATGATGATAACTTTTCAACCACACATCCTTTTGAGAAAATTATATTTGTACATGATTTTTATACCAAATTAATTATAAAATTTCTTCCATTATTTATTCAAAGGATAACGTATAATTTTTTTAGAGCTAAGAAGCTAGGCGAGCTTAAAATGCATTTTCCAAAACAATTATTTTAGAAAAACTTGAATATCTCAAAATTCCCATTACACAATCAGATGAATTTGGCATGAAGCATTAGGACACCTTCCTATATCATCTCCCATATTTTATAGAAAATAATAGGTCTACATTTTTCTATCCCATCTCATTTGCATGCTAGAACACTGTTTGTTCTCAACACTATTTCTAACCAACATACAAAACTGACTCCTAGAGCTGAAATGAGTCTAACCATTTCTCCACCATATTTTATATTCTCTCTTAACACATCTCACATAATTTTTATAACCTGTATCATCTTGTTTCACTGCTTTAGGTACTTAAAACCACCCTAAAAGGACACTGCCACTCACCATCCAAGACCTTGTCTTCTTGAAACCTCATGAATTCACTTTGAACCTATGAAAAAAATTTGATAATGATTCTCTTGAGCTCTCCCTTTTCCATCAATGCCTTTGAAATCAATGACAACAACTAAAAATCAACATGGTGCAACAATCTCCCCTTTTTCATTGATGACAACATTCTGAAACTTGATGGAAAATTGAAATATGAAACAAGTTTCTAGCACTATCTCTCCCCTTTGAAATCTATGAAAAATATGCACAAGCACACCAAATTTATTAGATTGAAAAATTTAACAAGAAGAGAATTCTCATATGTTTCATGTACACCCATAAGTGGAAAAAATGTTTTCTTGTCTAAATAAGCTCAATAATTTGTGCTATTTTTCTTTTCATGCAACAACCACAATAATCCTTCTAATAATATTTCAAAACCAACCTTCAAAACTTTTCTTTATTAGACCACTAATTTTTACTTGCAATTATAAAACCAACTCCCCTTGTTTCGAGTCAAATTGAGCCCTCTAAGGAGTAAATTTTGCACCTTACCTCTCCCCTATATTTATGAGACCTCCAGTGATTTTTAGGGGCTAGAAGTACCCCAATTTGTCCCTTAGAACTAAAAACGTTCTCTAGGAAATGGTTTAGTCATTATATCAGCCACCTCCTCTTTTGTAGAAACATGCTCAAGCTTAATTTTCTTTTCATTTACCTGTTCTCTCATAAAGTGATACTTTATAGGTATGTGTTTTGTCTTTGAATGCAACACTGGATTCTTTGAGATACTGATAGCACCAGTACTATCAAAATACAATGGAATTGGCTCTTCACATTCCACTTTGTATTCTTCAAGAGTTTTCTTCATCCACATGACTTGGGTGCAACAAATGGTAGCTGCTACATATTCTTCTTCACAAGTGGAAAGAGCTATAAGAGACCATTTCTTACTCACCAAGAAACAAGACACTTACTAAAAAAATGCTCCACCTGTTGTGCTCTTCCTATCATCTACACTTCCTACCCAATCTACATCTGTGAATTCCTTAATCTAAAATTCATCACTTCTCAGATACCAAAGACCATATTCTAAAGTCCCCATGAGATACCTAAATATCCTCTTCACAGCTAATAGATGAATTTCTCTTGGGTCTTCCTAAAATATCCCTACCAAGCCAACTACCTACATAATGTTAGGTCTAGATGCAATGGAATACAAAAGGATGCCTATCATGGACTGTATAAAGTTTGATTTACTTTGGGTGATTCATCTTCCTTGATAAGTTTGCATCCCACACTCATTGGTGTACTAACTGGCTTGCAATCATACATCTGAAATATTTTTAGCATCTCCTTGATATACTTAGCTTGAGAGATGAAGATTCATTCCTTATTCTGAAGAATTTGAAGTCCTAAAAAGAATGAAAGATCTCCTAACATAGACATTTCAAACTCCTTTTTCATGACTTCAGAAAAACCATGTGACATACCTTCATTATTGCTTCCAAAAATGATATCATCAACATACACAACCATAATCAGTAGGTGTTATTTTTATTCTTTAATGTATATATTTCTATCTATCACTCCTTTCTTGAATCCTTTCTTAGTTAAGTACTTATCCATCTTGCTATACCATGCTCTGGGTGCTTGTTTTAGCCCATATAATGCTTTCTTCAGGACTGCACACATAATCTAAATCATCAGTGAGAGTAAAGCCATCTAGTTTTTCTATGTATACCTCTTCATTTAGGTGCCCATTGAGAAATGTTGACTTAACATCCATCTGGTATACTTTGAACCCTTTATGAGCTGCATATGCTAAGAAGATTCTAATGGCTTCCATTCTAGCAACAGGAGAAAAAGTTTCATCAAAGTCTACTCCCTCTACCTATGCATATCCTTTACAAACCAACCTTGATTTATTTCTTGTTACCTCTCCTTTTTCATTTATTTTGTTCCTAAATACCCATTTAGTACCAATGACATTTTTATCTTTTGGCCTAGGAACCAACTCCCATGTTTCATTTTTCTCTATTTGGTCCAGTTCCTCATTCATTTCTTTTATCCAATGTTAATCTTTACTTGCCTCCATTACATTTTTTGGTTCAATTTTTGACAACAGAGCCATATCTTCTTGATTTTGAATGTTTCTTAGCCTTCTTCTTATTTGAACTCTTACTTCCTTGTTTCCTATGATTTGGCTTGAAGGATGGTCTCTTTTAACTTTCTTGGAAGGTGCTTTTGTGTTTGGTATTTCTTCTTCTTCACTCTCTTCTTCATGCTCAACTTCTAAAATTTCTTCTTCATTTTGATTTTTAGCAGCTTGTGGAGTTTCATTAGGCTGAATTTTCATCTTCTTTGGGTATGATTCATCCACTACCACATTTGTGCTTTCAACTATTTTTGTTGTCTCTTATTATGACACCTGTATAAGAATAACTAATAGTTGAATACCCAAAAATATGCCTTCATCACATCTGGAATCAAATTTACCTAGATTCTCTTCATCTCTCTTGATGTAACATTTTCTCCCAAACACTCTGAGATGCTTTACATTTGTAGGTTTTCCTCTCCATAGCTCATATGGTGTCTTTTTTTTGTTTACTCTGATTTTTCCTCTATTTAATATGTACACTGCAGTGCCCATTGCTTCTCTCCAATAGCCATCAGGTAATTTAGCCTCATTCAACATAGTTCTAGCCATTTCTTACATTGTTCTATTCTTTCTCTCAGCCACTCCATTCTGTTGTGGTGTTCTTGCAGCTGAAAATTGTCTTTTTATACCATGGGTTTCATAGAATTCATCAAACTCAATTGACATAAAATATCATCCTCTATCAAATCTTAAAATCTTTACCTCACCATTATTTTCATTCTCAACAAGAGATTTGAAGATTTGAATCTCTCTAGTGCCTCTAATTTCTCTTTCAAGAAAGAAACCCATGTCATCTTGCTGAAATCATCAATTAATAACATGAAGTAACTAATCTCTGTATGCTTTCAACTCTAGTAGGTCCCACAAGGTCTGTATGAATCAATTCCAAAGGCTGAGTGGTGGAGTACTCTTTGTCTTTTAAAGCTTCTCTTTGTTTGTTTCCCATGAAGACAAGATTTACACAATTTATTATCAGGTTTGCTGATCTTGGGCATATTCCTAACACACCCCATAGAGCTGATTTTGACAAGGTTATCAAAGTTTAAATGACCCATCCTTTTGTGCCAAAGCCAACTCTCATCCACTTTGCTTGAGAAATATTTTTCTTTGTTCACTTCTTTCAGCACATACATATTGTTCTTAGTCCTTTTTGTTTTTCCTACCACTTTACCTATTTCTCCTTTCCTTATGTCACATACTTTATCATGAAAGAGAATTGTGTAACCTTGTTTGCACATTTGACTAACACTAAGAAGATTATGCTTTAGGCCTTCAACATACAATACATTTTTAGTTATTGTTTTCCCATTGTCAAGACTTAATTTACCTTTGCCAACAATATTTGTTGATGTATTATCACCAAATATTACTGTGCCAGATGCATTTTCTTCCAAGGAAATGAACTTTCTCTTGTTCCCTATCATGTGGCTAGAGCATCCACTATCAATATACCACTCTACATCATCACTTTGTGAATGAAAGGTTGTTTGTGCTATTAAACCTTGTTCCTTAACACCTGTAGGACTTGATTTGATCTTGTATACATTCGTGTTATGTTGTGGAGGTATTTGATGACAAAATTTTGTAACATGCCCATACTTTTGACAATTATAACAAATCAATTCATCCTTTTTTTAGCATAGTAAGAACTCACATGTCTACCATAACCTTTGGAATACATTCTACACTTAGCAACTTTGTGACCAAATTCACTACAAGCATAATAATATCCATAGAAGGAATAATCATACCTCATGGCATAGTGTCTTCTTGGATAGTTCTTCTTCTTGAAATCAGTCTTCTTGGATTTAGGAGGCTCTTCACTTGTCTTCTCCATCTTTTTCTCATTGATTTGTCATCAATATTCTTCTCTTCATATCCTAAACCATCCTTTTCACTGTATTTATTTTTATTGGTAAAGGCATTCACTCAAATAAACTATACTCTTCTCAAACTTATGATACATTTTTAGTTTTGTAGAAGTCTGATCTAACTGTGTTTACATTGTTCCAACTCTATTTTGAGTTTCAAGCTCTCTTCTTCTTTAGTCTTGAAAGCATCTCCAATTAATTTCACTTGTGTTTCATACTCCTTGATCATTTATTCATGTTCTTTGGCTTCCTTTTTCTAATTTTCTTCAAGAGACATGATTTTTTCTTCATATTCTTTAACCATGATTTTTAACTTTTGGTTTCTTTTCTTTTGATGTTTTATCTCATCTAGAGCACTTATCAATTCAGCTTCAAGGTTTACTTCTACTTCTTCATCTGAACTATCATACTGAGTTTGAAATTTTCCTTTGGAGTTGCTTGCTTCATTTATCTCAATTTCCATAAATAAAGTTTCATCTTGCATACCTTCATCATCACTCTCTGAGCTGCTGGAATCACTGGATTGTGAAGAGCTTGATCTCTCTTGTGTGTAGAAGTTTTTCTTTCTTTTGAAATACTTATTTTTCCCTCCATGCTTCCTAAATCTTTTCTTCTGTTTATTAGAGGACTCTTCATCTTATTTATGTTTATTTGGACATTTAGAAGAAAAGTGACCAACCTATCCACAACTAAAGCATTTGAAAGGTAGCTTACCTTTGTATTTTCCTGATCCTCTTTTTAGCTTTCTTACAAACATAGCTTCTATTTTATCATCATCTATGTCCATGTCTGAATCAACTACTTTATTCTTTTCTTTTGATTCTTTATCAATTGCTTTAAAGGCTACCTCCTTCTTCACTAGATTTGAATCACTTATTCTCATCTCATATGCTGTCAGTATGCCATGAAGATCATCCATTGTTAGTGTTGTTAGGTCTTTATCTTCTTCTATTGTTGATACCTTAACATCAAATCATTGAATTAGGGACCTAAGAAATTTTTGCACTATCACACTCTCTTCCATTTTCTCTCCTAAACTTCTGATCTGATTTATGATTTCATCAATTCTCTGTAAGTATGAGGATATATTCTCACTTTCTTTCATCTTCATGCTTTCAAATTATGCTTTATATGTTTGTAGTTTAGAAATTTTCACCTTGTTATATCCTTCATATATTGTATTCAATTTATCCCACATTTCTTTGGATGTATCACACAACGTTTGAAAACTCGAGCCTCAAACTAATCAACAAAGAATTTTGTTCATCGCCTTAGAAGTTTTTTTCAGCAGCTCTCTTTCCTACTTGGTGGGGTAGGTGGTGTTGTTGGAAGTGTATAAACACTATCAACTCCAATGGACATTAGGTAAGTCTTCATCCTGACACTCCAAAAGGAATAATTTGACATATTAAACAAAGGTGATTTAGTAGTAGAAAATCCACTTGCTTGGTTGTTTTCCATAGTTGAATTCATTGGATCTCCCTTGAGCTGTTAAACTCACTTTACGTGGCCTTCTTTGATACGAGGTTTTGGAAATAGTAAAAATGAGAGGGGGTGAATCAGTGTTTAATTCAACTTTTACCAAATAATAAGCTTAACCACTTAAACTGAAAAGAAAAATCAAATGAGATAAATCACATACTGAGATACAAGAGATTTAAGTGGTAAACCCGAATTGGGAGAAACCCACGCACAGTCCATTACCTAACAAATGGTTGAAAAAAATTTGTTGAGCTATAACTAAACATTGGAGGCTACAACCTTAGTATCGCACAAGATACAACTTGGTGAAGGAATCACCAACTCAATAAATGATAGAGCTAGCTAAAACTAGCCTTCAGAAGCTCCCACTGCAAGGAAGCAACAAATCCACGATGAACAACAATTCAAAGTGTTCACCGCACTTAAAAATTATGTCTTTAACATATGATGGTGATACTAAATTGGTAGCCTTTCTATGATGATATGATTCACTTTGTCTTTATCGCAACACTATCCTTCAATCACAGAATCTTCAATCACCGAGCCTCAAATTCCATCCTTCAAACATTGTTCTTCAAGCTTTGATTTCTCTTCCTTGATCAGTTTCTTTTTATCTCTCAAGGAATATAAATTTTCACATTGAATTCTAATTATACAATATGCACTTTGTATTCAAAAGAACCATGTCTTGTTTCCTTCTCTTTCTATTTCACACTCTTTTCATTATACTCGAGTTCAGTTTCAACACACTAAGATAATTGCATCTTTTCACAAACTTCAACCTCTCATAGGTTCATCTACTTATCTACGAGCTCTAACATTCCAAATTCTACTCCTTGCCTCAAGCTCACTCATCAATTAATGTTATTAATAATTCAACTACTAAATTTTTTTAGTCTTTTTTTTCATATCATTAAAGGCCAACACATTCTCTCTCTTGTTTCAAAGATAACTATCTATATTCATTATTTTTCATCTTTAGATAGTCATATGTTATCTTAGGTCCAATATAGAATAATAAGATTCAATTTCAAATAGGATACTTTTAAATTTCTCTCTCAAATTTCGAGTTCCATGTAGAGCTTAACACTTTGCTCATATCTCCCTTGAATTTAAATGGACACTACATTGTAATAGCAAGAAAAAAATGTCTTTACTCCTTCCCATGTTGAGCTTGAGCGAATACTACCTAGATTATAACTTAAACTGAACATTAAATTCTTTGATATGGTATAACTCACTTGATTGGCCTCTATGAAAATGATACATACCTCTACTTTTATACCTTAATTAATTTACAACTTCTTGAAATCTGCAAGATTCATATAGCACTTACACTTCCATTTCAAATTCCTTTAGAAAATGAACAAGGATGAATTTTGCTAATTAAATTTTACTTTTCACTGTTTCATGTTTTTTCAGGGCTCAAACTATGAAGCCATTCATGTTCCAACTTGGAAAACTCCACGGGGCTTCATTAGCAACGCAATATCTTAGCATGTGGGTTCATATTGTGGTAATTAAAATTAATAAAATTAAATTCAATATCTTGGTAGACATGAGGTGGTGAAAGGGTTTAATTTGTTAATATTTTGAATCAGGTATTGGGGTTATGTTAGAGATGTGCAAAAAGAAAGGGAGGTTTAATTTTAATGTAAAACTAAAACATTTGAACTCTAGTTTTTAATATTAAAAACTTTAAAATTGCAAAAGGAGTGTGTTCAAAAACTAAATTATAATCTCTTTTTGAATAAAGAAATCTCAATTAAGATATTCTTAACCAAAAAATAATAAGATGGTAGAAAACTAGGATTAAGTATGCTTTTCAACGTAAGTGATATTATTTCACCATCTTAATTATTTGAAGAACTATTGATAAACGATTAAAGCTTAACATATATAAGGTAATTTTAATAGGTCTTCAATGGCTCTAAACTATCTTTCAAGATGAAATGCATATTAAAATTTTTTATTGAGAAATATGATATATATATTTTAATATATTAGGGTAGAAATAAAAAGGGGTACATAAAATTGTAATTGAAAAATGGTTAAGTAAGGTACATGGAAAAGTAGGGGTATTTTCATTCTAATAATCTAACATGATTGGGTATTATGAATTGAATATTTAGATGTAAATACTAGAATTAAGGGTATTATTTAATACCCTTTGAATGCATGTGTTATACCATAATTTTACTAAGTAAACCCCGTGGAAATCTCCCACAAGTGCTTCCATGAAGAATACAAAGTCATGTTATCACTTGAGTCGAGATCACCCTTAGATTTTTACAACGGTGTGTGCTTGAGCTCATGGCATGACTCGATAAAAGGGTGTTATCTCCAAATTGTGGAACTTAGTACTTGAGTTAGAATTCTGAGAAAGTTTGTTCTTGCTCCTAAACTACCTTCAACAATCTACTCTAATGCAAGAAAAACTATCTTATCCTAAACTAAATTTACAAGGGATCGAGGAGAGAGAGTGCATGAAAACCAATCCTACACTAAAGAGGCGATACACCAGAAAAGGAAGGAATGAAAAAATCTTTCCAATGTGTGAAAAATGGAAGAAAAATACATACTAGAGAGGGTGATAATAGTTCTCCACATTCTATCGATTTGCATTCAAAACAATACTCATACACACACAATGATAATGAATCCTTGCAAGATCATAAAATAGACACAATATATTTGCAATAAGATTGAAGAGGCAAGAAGAATGCAAATAAACACAACAAGGGAAGATACATCCACAAATTTGAATCTATTGCTTCATTGATATGCAAAACTCAATATATTACAAAGAAAAGGCTTGGATCACCATGCAAGGAGTCAAATACAAGGGCCTGCAGTACATTGGCTTCCCACAACCAAAATGATAGAGTTTTGCTAGTTAAAACTATCTCCCCTTTACAATGATCCCAACACTCTAATTTATAGAATTTGGAAGAGAGAGGATTGAAATCCCGAAATATGCCTTTCAACCACTTGCAAGAGGTAATAAATGAAGTGAAATGAGGGTATGTTCCTTGCAAAAGGATCCCCATCTTTGTTCCATGGCTTACAATAGTGAAAAATGTTTTCCCATGTTTCATTAAATCGTCTCCAACCACTATTAAAATCCTTTTTAGAACCTGGTACATTTTACTTATAATGATAATACAAAATTCATCAATTTATGTATTTCTTGATTTTGTGAAAATCCATTAAGAATTGCAAAAGTTATGGTCTTCTAAGTGTGAACACTTATTTTGAGTTTTCCAGAGGTTTCTTACATTGCACGGGATTGATCGTTTAATTTTCTAGAGCTAGAGATGTGTATTTCATTTTCACCCACCCACCCTTATTAAAAATAATAAATCCTATTTTTGGCATAGAGGATTTCAAAGTGCCTTTCTAAAAAGTCAATGTATTTGAAAATTAGATTTACGAGTCAAAACTTGTTCCTGTTTGAATTTACGGGGGGGTGTTCAATTTTTCCCTTAGGTTGCGGGTATCACGGGTTTTAGGGAACCTGACATCCCCACAAAGTGACTTGGACCGTGTGGGCCTTCTTTCTCTATGTTTCCGACTCAGGATTTTATGTCCTCGTGCATCCATTGTTGACCCGATCAAGTGTTTCATTGACTCCCGACATATCCACATTGCTTTGAGTGTGGCAATTTCAGCTATTTCAGGGCACTCACGTACTTTTGTCCCCATCTGTCCCATGTACCATGCGGTATATTTTTTATCTACTTTTGCCTCATTTTTGAGCTTTTTCATTGATCGAAAACTTCAGTGATGTAGATAACTAGTGGCCCATTTGAACCTATGTGACCTAGGATTCCGGAGCTTACTTAGCCACAATACATTTCCTCCTTTGCAAATTGGACTTGAACTAGGTACTACGAAGCCTCGTACAATCCACATTGGTTTCATCCGCACCGCCAAGACTCGATTTGCACTAAAATAGACCCTTGACATCATTTTTTCAATTTTTACAAATTTTAACAAACTCAGATTCTAATTTCAATAGGAAGTTAGAGAAAAGCCAAGGGATCCCTCAAACCTATTTTTGGCCCTCGAACCATTTCATCTTGCTCAAGCTGAAGAAAGTGTGCAAGTTACCAAAATTGCCTTGGGGTGAATTTTGGATAAAGAGGCCTTTGCAAATCAAAACAACCAACAAATTTACTTGAATGATGATACGATTCAAAGAAAAGTGATAACTATCGGTTATACCCATTAATGATGGTTTTTGAGAGAAAAAAATAATGATGGATTTCTTGGTCCATACTCCACCGGTCGATCTAAAATGTTTTGCAAATGATTTAAGACTCCTCCACAGAAATGTAGATAAAGTTTGTTGTAATTTTTTCAAAATACATTAAAGAACCATGCAAAACACTTTCTCAAAAACCCTAAAATAGGGTATTGACAGTCACAGACCCGAGAAGCACAAGAAATTTTTCTTTTCTATAATACGTAATGAAATTCAAATATTTACACTCGTGGAGGTTCATCCAAATTCCTCCACCTTATCAAACCAATATCCAGGAAAATCACTTCTAAATAATCCCAAATTATAAAAATTTACGGAGGTTCTAGTCGAATTGAGTGACTCTACATGCATGCATTATATTTTGAGATCTTCACGGGGAGATTTGAGGTCTTGGTGAATAATGATCCTTTTCAACCTTCACTTACACCATGAAAGAGGTCATATTATGTCAACACCATATGCAAGAGATCCTTTAAACCTCATCTTTTTTTTTTTTTTTTTTCTCAAATAGTTACATACTACATACATTGCAAGCCAATACTGGGAAAGGTAAGCCTTCAAAACTTCATGTTTCCAAACAAGTGAGAAAAAACCAATAATATCCTTCATGTTTTAAAAGGAAAAATAATTTAACCATATATATGCTTCCAATAATGAGCAAACTCTTTGTAATGAAGGGAAGACTATCAGGACATTGGCTTCAAGGAACATAGAGAGAAGGTCTCTCCAGGACAGTATATGCTAACTAAAATTGTATATTATATTAGATAAAAGAACATTGTCATTGACTAACCTTATTGAGAAAATTCTCCACCGATGATAACTAGTGCACACTTATATCAGGAGCATTCACAACCATGAATAGTGACTTGAGGAACTATATGAACTTTCAAGAATAATGACGTTTAAATTTCCTCAAAGCTTGGCAAACATCATGAAAGAACTGAAAAAAATATAGAGGAGATTAAATAAGTTTTGGAGGTCAATTTCATCTTGTTGTTCTTCTTCGATTTAGAGCATAGTCAGAATGGAGAAAACCTTCTCCACCGAAATGCTCATAACTTGTGAATGACACCTCCTTTTGAGAAAAATGTTTTTACACATGATTTTTATTACAGTTTAAACTTAAAAATCCTTCTATGAGTTATTCTAGGGAGACCCTATAATTTTTTTGAGACATAAGAAGTCAGTGCAACTAAAAATGTATTTTCCAAAACATTATTTTTAGAAAAACTTGTGCATATAAAAATTCCCATTAAAGAATAGGATGAAATTTTGCATGAAGCACCAAAACACCTTTCTCTATCATATCCCAGAATTTATAGAAAAATATAGATCTAAATTTTTCCATCCCATCTCACTTGCATGTTAGAACACTGCTTATTCTCAACACTATTTCTTACCAACATACAAAACTGAATCCTGGAGCTAAACTAAGTATAAAACTATAGATGCTTTATAGTAACACCTCTCCCATTCTTGTTATAGCATGTATCATAATGTTTCACTATTCTAGGTACTCCGAAACCACCACGAAGGGCACTTCCACTCACCATCCAAGACCCTATCTTCTTGAAACCTCATGAATTCACTTTGAACCTATGAACAACATCTTATAATCATATTATTTCCCTCTCCATTTTCAATCATTTCCTTTAACATCAATGATAACAAATGGAAAATCAATAAGGTGCAACAAGAACCTCTAGCACTCGAAAACATTTTCTTGAAAATTCTAGCTTCCTTTTCCTTTGATGCGAGATAGAAAGTTGAGGGAATATTTTACTATTGGTCTCCTCTACTGTAATTGGCATACTAATGTTGAGACCCATGCAACAATTTGTATTATTTGAGAGGTACAATATAATTGTAAGGATCTAGGATGGGCACACAATGAGCGTCTATGTAATCAAGATGCGATCTAGATTGCACCAAGAAATTTTTACGTCCATTTGGATTATAAGCCACCACATGTTGTAGTGAATGGAAGGGTTTGAAATTGCATGGGGAATACTTTTTTTTATATATATATTATGTTGACCGGATGTCTACACGGCCATGTGTCCTCTTTGAAAAGAAACAATTTCACCAATTTCTTATCCTTCACTTGAACTTGTTCTAACCCTTTCATAATCTATAGCTTCGGTGAATATTCTAGTATGATTAACAAAATTTCCATGTGTTTCCTACCTCACAATTCAAGAGAATCCCCTTGTAATTGGAATTCACATCTTAAGCGGATATGCTTCTCCGTGTGTTGTTTTATAATCTCCAATATTTTCAACTTCTCGACATCGTTAAACATGAATGGTTTTCTGACCAAGAACAATTAGCCACAAGGAACAAATTATCAACTAGTTGCATGAATTAATTGCATTTAAATTCATCCATGTATGAAATCAACGATGTAAATTCATCAATTGCAAAATTAATGATGTGCATTAACAACTGATTAAATAGATCAAATCATGTTGATTATTGTCTAGGTTACATGGTTCAATTTATTTTTTCAATGTAAACTATTCAAGAAATGTATTTAGCATAATGTGCACCTCGAATATAATAAGAATAACTTAGGAGCTAATTTCTACAATATTTGGTATTTGATATTGGTTTCATACTCTACCATTATAGAATAAATATTGTTTATCAAACATTAGCATGGAGAAAGATAGAAATCAAATTAATTAAAATTAAGATAAATCAATAAGTGGATTTCAATAAAGAGAAAGGAAAATATTTCCAATCAAAACACAAAGGAAAACCACGAGAGATATAACAACTTAAATCCAATATAACAAGTCAAAATTAAATGATCATATTTCACACTAAGCTAGGTGGTATTGGAAGTAAACATAGTATGTAATTATTAGATATAATGCATTTCCTAATGAAAACAACATAGATATACACACATGATTTATAAATTATGATTAACAATCCTCTAAAATACATATTGGAATTATCCCGTAAACTATCAATCATAAGTGAAATGTACAATAGAAATTCCAAAGGGGATAGAGTGAGGAAGTCGAACTAGAGATAGATAAAAAAATGGTAGAGGAAGAGGGATTAAGAGGAGGGTTTTAGGTTAGAGAAGTGTAAGGGAAAATAAAGTAGGTTTGGGGACAAATGTGGAAGTAGACCATTTAATAGCCGAGATAACAATAATGTGTAGCGAATGAAGGAGAAAATTATTATTCTCTCGAGACGTTAAGGAAAATGTCTCCTAAGATATATCATAATGTAAGGAGATGTATAAAATTACTATTGAAGGGTAAAAAAATATGGTTATAAATTCTTGTATAACTTAGCGAGACCCCATTTTAAATTCTAATTTTGAATAATTATAAGGAAGTAGGCAAAGTATAAATAATCATCAACAAATGAACATACCCAACAAATGGTCAGAAGGGACAATAATATATAAAACATACTTTGTATTTTTATTTTATTATGTTATGGCTTCAATGTCATCAAATGGATAATATTTAATTTGGAAGTTAAGAAAAAATATGAATGGAATGTTAGAAATGAAATAATGAAAATTAATTAGTTACATGCCCGTACCTATTTCCTGTGCACACGATTGCTAATTCCAACTCAATGAATATCTATTATATGAAATCCACTTTATCATTTTGAAATAAATTAAAATCCATTTCCATGATGCAATCTATGCTTAAATGGGCCAAAAAGAGAATCCCAAAGTTTCCAAGTTCACAATGTGATCATAATGCCTAAATCTAGTAGAAAATTATAACATTTGTTTCGGATACAAGCTTGAGTATGTGTAGGAAATAGTTTATACATAGATAATAAGAGATAATATATCCCTTCTAATGATTAGTCATATGAGTAAAATGTAGATTAAGAATTTTTATTAGAAAACAATAAGTTAGTTACTGTGTTCATAGTTTGTTCAAAAGTTAATGAATATTAAAACTATCACCTAGTAGTTTTAGTTAACAAAGTTAAAGTAAAGTCTAAAGCACCATCAAGATAAGAGCTAAACAAGGTTAGACAAGTAACATTATTTGCATTTAAAACTTCAAAGCACAAATCAAGCTAAGCAGGCAAATTTTTCAAGAACCTCTAGTCTTTTGATTAGCAACAAAATTAAATGGACCTATCTAGGCTCCATGACAATCAAAGTAGTTGTTTTTGATATCCAAGAACCTAGGAATGAGAGCTTATCAAATTTGGGCTACAAGACCCTTTTGACACCTCCCATATGACCCAAGCTCTTTTGCTAGAAAAAGAGGCTTAACTCTTCAAGTGGTGAATTTTCAAGAATAACAAAGGAAAGCTTTTAGTCTATTTCCTATGTGTTTTCTTTTATCTTCTCAAATAATTTAGGTGTAAGTGTAAAGGTAGGAGGAGGGATTTTTATATAGCCCAATGGATAAATGAATCACTACATCCCTTTGCATGTGGGATAATAGATATGTTGAGTTAGTTGTGGATAAGGGGGTTTTAAAAAATTTATTTAACTTTAGGAGGGTTTAGCTTCTCCTTTAGTGACTCATGTGGATAAAGGGGGTTTATTAATTGATCAAGATCATTAATTAATAGATGATGCAAGATTATAGAAGATTTTAGAGGAATATTAGCATGATTTAGACTATAGAAGGGGATTGAATCAATTAAATATTGAATTATTGGTTTAATGAAAGGGGAAGCTAATTAATGAATAATTATTAATTAGTTTAGATATAAGGGGATTTATTAATGAAGGTCGTTACTTATGGCATTTGTTCGATATGCGACTTAATTAATTAGCGTAGTGTAATTAATTAATGATGATATGAGGGAAGATGGGATCTTTTGGTGATATGTCACCAATTTGTGGGAAAGGGGATAATTAGCACAATTTAAGTATTTAAATTGCTTGGGTGTAATTATGGGTGTCTACATTTTCCCCTCTTTGGGGTGGCGTAAGTGACACCACTTCAAAGATAGTAGACAGATGAAAATTTTGAAGGGATAAAAGAAAAATTAGTAGGAGGGAGAGATGCCCCCTCGAGTGTCGATGGGGTGATGAAGGAAGATGATCGACAATCGAAAAAGGTGAGAAATAGATAGAAGAATGGGCAGGGGCAAAATGCCCCAGGTGAAGCAAAAGGATAGTGGTGAGAGGAAAGTGATGTAGAAGAAATATGGAGAAGTGGAGAGAAGAACTAGCCTCTAGCCTTTGTATGGGAACAACTTCAGTGTCATCATATTGCCAAAAGATCTACGTCATCAGTCCTTTTGAAAAATATAAGCATACGACAAAAGTAGAATGACATGAAAATCCATACTATAAACAATTGTCCATTTCTGAAAACACCAACTCCATGCAACATATAAAATGTAATGCAATACAAGAAAGTGAAAGATTGCTAACTCCATGTAACATACAAAATGCAATGCAATACAAGAAAGTAAACAAGCTAAACTAATGAGATAAACATAATGTAATGTTTTTATTATCAAGCTTCAGTTCTGACTTGTGTGAATTAACGACAAGGGTTGATGATGCTGCCCAAAAAAAGGATACGTGCGAGGGGAATAATAGAGGACATTTGGGTCTGATGATAAATCAATGTGCACTATGAAACAAGATCAGGAAACTCGTTGTGCCCGGAGTTCGGGAAGTAAGAAACCTAGCTTTAGTGGATAGAGGTAGATCAAGATGATCTGCAAGTCACATATAAACAAGTGAGAAGCAAAGAGCGATGTTTTGTAGGATGTTTTTCAATTTATAGAAGTTTTTGAAACATATTTCAATTTTTTTAATGATTTTTCTAACATGTTTGAATGTTTTGGCTGATTTTGAAAGTTTTATGAAACTATGTATAGGAAGATGAGGAAGCATGGATGCCCTCATGATAGATGGGATGTACAAGGGCATAAGGCCATGTGCGTACCAGAAAGGTGAAGATGCAAAAATTCCCCAATGATTAGGTGGGAGTATTCAAAGGAAAAATCTTCACATGTAGAAGTGGGACCCAAGGCCATTATGGATAGGTTCAACATGATGGTGAACGTAAACCAATGAAGTGCTGGGAAGAAGCAAGGATGCCCCCAACGTAAGTTGGCCTAAAAGCACATGATAGAAAGGAAGGAGAAGATTGTTTTTGTGAAAGGTGACAAACATGTCCACAAACATGGCAAACAAGTAATCTTATACACATGGATTTTCTGAACAAAGTAGAAGAATGATGTGAATGATATGAATGTAGCTTAGAATCCTCATGATGAAGAAGTGATTAGCCAAAGGCACAAATCGTGAGATGAGATATGGACTAGAGTAAGAGTCTGAAAAAGGTACAAAAAAAGACACTTGGTAACATACTAATCCTACCTACTTATTGAGATCCGGTGTGTGCACGTGAAATTTAATTACCTCTTGAAGGGAATATTTCATAGACAACAAGTGAATACACCTTGGCCAAAGTGTGTCGAGATGATTGATTTTGAAAAGTGATTTTGTGATTTGTGGTTGGAGGGTGGAAGGATCTCCGTACATTGCTCTGCTACCAACCAGTGTCTATAGCCCCAATGGACATGCATTTCATTCTAATCACAACATTTCTCTATGTCCATTCGGCGTCTATAACTGTGGACATAGAGATTATTGGAAATACCCCAAGAGAGAGTAATATATCAAATTGCATTTTCTTTGCAGCTTTTAGCTTTTGATTTTGATTGATTTTTATTTTTTTCTTTCAAAACTTATTTCAGATCTATTGTTTGACAAGGGGTTAAGAACCATTGATAACTTGCTGGAAGGAGGTAGAAGTGATTGTGATGATGACATTGGCTAGTGTCAACAAATATGTCCAAAATTTCTTTGCAACAAGTTTATTAGATGTTGAATGTGATAGGATCTCTAAGAGGTCGTTCTTTAATGTACCAAGGTGATAAAATACCTGAGGTAAAACAAATACCATAGAGATAAATGCCACAAAATGCTTGTGAATAAGCTAACCAAAATATCACCAAAGTGATGAAAATGGTAGGAAGAATTGAGAAGAATATCAAGGAAGGGAAGAAATAACATCCATGTGTACGCAATACCTGATTGCAATGTTTGATCTTTGTACCTTTGATTTTTTTTTTGTTTTCTCATGTTTTTGTATTTTTGAATTGTTTTTTAATTTTTAGCTTTTTGACAGCTTTTGGAAATTTGGGACCAAATATGTCACTAAATGTTATAGGATCCAACAACGATTTTTGTGACTTCCTTGATAAGGGAGACTAGGTGCATTTTTTTATTAAGAGTTATGTTATCCCCGATCTCGATGATTGTGGTGAGCTTATACTCAACAAATGACTGTGATTTATCTTAAAACAAGGATTGTTTATGTGGGAGCTTGAGTTCCCTATCCATAGGTTTCTGCACTTTGTGCCATAATTGATGGTTTTGTTGATGTGTGTTCTTGAATCGCTTGATTTATAACTTTCAGATTGGTCGATTTGTTTGGGGATTTCGAGAGCTCTTGGAAGTTTTGAAATGAGCTTGATGATGAACCTATTTGGGTTTCTTATAAGTTGACGTGTGATTTTTAGACCCGAGAAGTGGGAGAAGAGAGCGGATGTTTATAATTGATATGAGAAATGACTGTGGGCTTGCCAAAATCATTGGTAGAAGGATAATGTGATGGATGAAAAGGATACGGTCCAAGGATTGAAGAAGATGGGCTACTTGGAGGTGAACCATAGATAGAACATGAAGGGATACTAGGATGTGGCCCAAGAATAGAAGAAGAAGGGCTATTAGAATGTGACCCATAGATAGAAGACGAAGGGTTACTAGGATGTGGCCCAAGAATAGAAGAAGAAGGGATACTAGGACATGATCCATAAATGTAAGATGATGGACTATAAGGATATGGCCCATGAATAGAAGATGATAGACTACCGGGGTGATCCATACATAGAAGACAAGGGTCTAGTTAGATGTGCCTCAAGAATAGAAGATAGTGGACTACTCAAAAATGTCCCTCTAGTAGCGAAAGGGAGGGCTACTAAAAGGTGACCCACACCTAGACGAAGATGAAGGGATATTTGATGTTGACCCAATAAGATATTTTGATTGAGAAATTATGATAGAAAAAGAGTGATTGGGTGATGAGAAGATAGGCCATGGATCAACACAAGACCAAGGAGTTTCATCACATAATGATGAATGTGAATATGGAAGAATAAGAGGAGGATCAAGTTACATGATTTGAGGCTCTTCTTCGCCTCTTGATAAAAGGAATCAACATTTTCCTCACAATATGCAGACGCATCAAATTCTAAAGAGAATCCTTTCTCGTAATCCGCTAAAGGAATGTCTTCATATGCCCCTATAAATTACCTAATTGTTTCTTCATTCTAAAATAGTTCAATCAAGTATGATTTGTTGATCGATCAGCAGGGGTTGATTGGAAGAAAGAGGTTCACTTGGTGTGGAAGACTTAGAAGATGCTTGATGATTATTAATAGAAGAAGATGATAGGGGGCGAAGAAGATGTGTAGCTAGTTGTATTAGGAGTAGAAGAAGGTGGTGTGGACTTACCTATATGATGGTACCTCATTTGTAAACTAGTAGGATTAATTCTAAAGTCTATAGATTACGACGCATGGGTCGGTTCGAGATGCTTGACTAAAAGGACTTTGAGTAACACGAATCTTCAAAGGAGGAAGAATTATTTGGTGATTGATGAAGAAGGTCATGTGTGAAGAAGGGAGGACCGTGATTCAAGAATTGTATTAGATTTTTTATTGGAGGGATTTGGATTAACGTGTATATTTAAGCGAAGAAGACATCATTGAGGTGATTGATAAAAGGGGTCCTGTGAAGAAAGGGAGGACCATGACATAGAGTCACATTAGATGAGTTACAAGTCAAATTAGATGAATCCAAATATTTGTTTGGGTCTAAATAGTAGTTTGGATCCAAATATTAGTTTGGATTTGAATCATTAGAAGAGTCGAGGAAATATTTGGATTATAATCCTCGAAGAAGAGGAAATGTTTAGATTAGAATTAGAAAAAGGGTGGGGGTAACTCGATTAATAATTTGGATCAAGTGTCCAAATCATACCACCGACTATGAGATGAAGGTGGGGAACAAGTTACCTGTATGGGCTCTCTAGCATGAAGAATCAAATGAGGTTTAGTTGTAATGGGAATATTTTGATTTAAATTGCTAAACCTGGGTTCGTATTTATTTAAGTATGGGGAACTATGTTATAGTCAGTCATTTTTGGTGGTGTTTTAAGCACAAATGTCTAAATCTAGATAGTGCGATGGAACTCCTTCAAAGGGAAGCAAGTTACATGTCAATTTGGGTATCATAATGGCAACCCACTAGATATTATGTAAGTATGGAGATGCATGCGTGATTTTTACGAAGAAGGTCTAAGGAAAATAAACATCATGACAATGCAATCTCGATGAGATCAAGAGAGATTGTCCTAGAAAATAACTTTTTGAATGAATAATCACAAGGAACTATCATGCAAGTATGAAACACAAATCCAATCAACAAGGAAATACACCATATGAAAAGGTGTGTAAAGTGACAGATTTGATGCAAAGGTGTTCAACCCAATGGCAATATTTATGTCAAGCTTGAAATGAACAAGGCATAGATATTAACAAAGGGTAGATGAGCCTCCCAATCAAAGGATACCATGAAAATTTCAACAACCAACAAGACCTAAATGTTAAAGGGTGAGGTTTACAAATGTAAGCCACGTAACCACACCAATTGGACACGTCTATCAAGCTTCGCAGAGAAGTGATATATTAGTGTCAAAGTGGTATCGAAACGACACAAACAAAGTAAGTGACACCTTTCAAGATTTGGGACAATGTTTGAAATCAAACTAAGTCAAAGTATACTAAGGATGTGTTAAAATGTGGGTAGCGTAATTCCACAATGCGAAATACTTAGATCATGTTTCTTAGAAACATGACATAAGTGTCTTAATTATGTCGCGACAATACAAATGAGGTAACATGTTAAAGGGAGAAAAATGATGAATCAATCCTAACTATGATGACGATCCTAATGTGGGTATCAAGATCATAAGCACTACCAATGATATAAATATGTCTCCACACACTTAGACGCGTTTAACCAACTAGCATGCAAACATGGATGGGTGTAAACAAACAAAAATTTGGTGAAACAATAAATTGATAATGTTAAGGTAGTCACTTCCTCTTTGATCAAAAAAGTGTCAAAAGAAAGTGAAGGAAGTAGATCAAATGGGGGAAAAAATTGCTAGCCTCACTTCTCGAATTTCGCTTTACCTTAGGGTAAGTGAAAACTAAGCAAAAGTAACATGTCGCACATTTCGTGGTGAATAATGGCTCACAACATCAACCGCATTTGAACTAGTCAAATTTGGCTCCTGGCCAAAGTATATTTTCCTAACGGTTCTCTTGTCCTAGGTGTTACAAAGCTATCTTAAGCAAGCTCGATTTACCTTAAAAGTCGTAATGACTAATTTTGGGAGTATCTTAGCTATACTTTACCCCCTTCAAGCATAGTAGGCAACTAGTGTGTCTACTTGTACAATCTTGGGGTCGCCATATGGACAACTCGATAACGCTAACTCACAAGGAATGACTAGTCAAGTATGTTGTGTGGAGAACTTCTGTTTCGTTCACAAGGTTCCCTGTTGTGTGGAATACTTTGGGGTTCCCGATACCACCGCTATTGTTGTAGCATTAGATTATAAGAAACCCGGACACGATCTTTATCAAGCCAAGATCAAAAATGCGAGGAGATCCAATTTTTGCACTTTTTAATAGTTTTTAGTAATTTGCATTTTTGGAGGTCTCCGGGGCATTTTGGGAGTTTTGTGATAGAATTTAGTATACTAAAGGTATCTAAATTTTGAAGTTCCCTCACAAAGTACACTTTGTTATCTTTCTCGATGCCTATTCAAAATCCTTAAAACAGTTAACGAGTCAAAAGTTATGATCAAAACAAGGAGCACTAAAAATTTGTAACCAAAACCAGATTAAACAGATAAACATTCACCTCTTTTATGCATATGTGTCCCCTCAGAAAAAAGACACTGCGCCACCAAAAAGGTGTGCGCACGTGGTTTAGGCGGATGCACCCATGCATTTTCATACTTATAGTGTACTCGTGCCATCAGAAATTCATGTGCATTAGGATTAGGACGGATGCACCACTATGTATTTATTGACTTACGGCACCTGTACCACTAGAGAGGTGTCTCGTGCCACCTTTGTAATTGTGTATACGCTAAGGAGGTAAACAACAATGTTGGGATCCTCGACAGAGCACCTACACTACCGTGAGAGGCACCTATGACACCATAAGTGTGTGTGTGTGCCACAACCGATTAAAAATAGTGACAATTTCGATAGAATGCCTACATCACTAGAAATGTGCCTACGCCACCAAATACACGCCTACACTGGGTTAGTGTGAATGCACCGATCTGATCGGTTTTTCATGTTGCAGTGAAGGTATAGTATGAAATGGTGTATGTGCCCATGTTAATGCGCTTGTGCCCTGGTTAGGATATGTGCATCGGGGTTATCACACATACGTCGTGGTTAATAAATAGAGATTCAAGCTCGAAAGTGCACCTAAGCCACTTGAGAGGTGCTTGCACCACCATAAATGTATTTGTGTTCCGTTAGTGCACCTCCGTCACACTGCAACCAAAACACAACAAAAACACAAAAAAATCTCACAATACTTCAAATTTTAGCAGTTAGTTTAAAAAGGAAACAACCCATTAAATTGATGGCTATGAACAAGAACCTACACATATAATATTAGTAAAAATTCCAATAAAATGGACATTAATTACTACATGTGCATATCAAAATTTAGCCAAAATAATAGAATTTAAACTAAAATGCCAAGGGACTAGGTCCCACCAGGCATGCCAAATGTGTGCATAGTTTGTTCAACTAAGTTAATGAAAATAAAAACTAACACCTAGTAGTCTTAATTAACAAAGTTAAAGCAAAGTCTAAAGCACCATCAAGATAAGAGCTAAACAAGGTTAGACAATAACATTATTTGCATTTAAAACTTCAAAGCATAAATCAAACTAAGCATGCAAATTTGTCAAGAACCTCTACTCTTTTGATTAACAACAAAATTAAATGGACCTATGTAGGCTCCATGGCCATCAAAGTGGTTTTTTTATATCCAAGAACCTAGGAATGACAACTTATCAAAGCTAGGCTACAAGACCCTTTTGACACCTCCCATATGACCCAAGCACTTTGGCTTGAAAAAGAGGCTTAACTCTTCAAGTGGTGAATTCTCAAGAATAAAAAGGAAAGCTTTTAGTTTATTTCCTATGTGCTTTGCTTTTATCTTCTCAAAGAATTTAAGTGCAAGTGTCACAACAACAAACAAGCACTTTTTACCACAATTATTCTACAAAATTTCCACAATTTGTCATAATTGTAGAATAATTATGGCATCTCTATGATAATCTAGTTAATGTTTTTTAATTATTGTGGATTTTCTATAGTATATTTATATTGTTTATAATTTGTAGAAAAATCACATCTTCAAACTTTTATTATAGAAATTCCACATTTTTTATAAAATAATTGTTCCACAATTATTCCATATAATTGCCACAATTTAGAAGAATTATAAATACTTGTAGCATCTCTATAAAATTGTGGATGTTCTACAATTTAATTTTATTGATTCTAATTTGTAGAGAAATTACATCTCCAAACCTTCTTCATAGAAAATCCACATTTTTATTAAATAATTAAAATAAAACTTATCACAAAATTATCCACCACAATTATTCATAAAGAAAATTTTGACAACTTCAAGATAAAATTATATTAATTGTTAAATTCCACATTAAATACTTTGAAAATTCCACATTACCCAAAATTTAGATTTGCTTACATATTTTAAAAAGACATATATGAAATTCAAAAAATTAAGTGAAGTACTTGATTTCACATATTTCAAAAGGACTAATGTAATATTTAGTTACTATATATATACATATGTATGTATAATTTGTTTAATAATTTATATAAATTGTTACATTGAATTATAACGTAATTAAGTTTAATAGTAATAACTAGTTAATAACATTTTTGAAAAATTGTGTTACAAAGTTTAATATAAGTTAAAATAAATAAATTACATATTTCCATTTAATATTATTTAATTATTTTAATTATATTATTATTAAGTTTTTTCTAGTTAATTATATTTTCAATGCATAATGGAGAATATATCTATGTATGTATGAATGTATGTATGTATATATGTATGTATATCAAATTAATTTCACATTTCATTTTAAATAATTTTTAATACGTTAATAAATAAAACTAATAAGGTTACATATAATTATTGATAAATATCTATAAAAATAATATTTTATACAAAACGTGTTGGAGGAAGTCAATAATAGAATACTTAAATTATGTGTTCAAATTTATCAAAGAAAAATAAAATACAATACAAATTTATGAAACTTATTATTGATCATTCATCTTGCATGTCTTCATGATAAACATCAAATTCATCTTCAGCCAACTCTTGATATTGCTTTGAACTAACATCAAATTCTCCTAAATCAATAAACAAATTTATCCCAGAGTCTTCTCTCTCATCCATGATATCATCATCCACAAGATTATCATAAATTGCTGGATCATATTCATCACCTATGCTTTCTGTCTCCCCATTTTGTTCTCCATCACACTCTTCTTGACCTTCTTCTTCTTGTATATCTTCATATGTGTTCTCAACATGTTCTAATTCTTGTTCCTGCACATGTTCTCCTATATCGTCCACTATTTCAACTTCCTCAGTACTATGTGTTCCATCCTCATATGCATTATCAACATTATTTTTATTTAAAAATGATGCATGATGATTCCACCTGGATTGTGCTCTATGACAAAAGACCAATTTTGATTTTGCATATCTTGGATGATAAAAATTTGTTCACATTGCTCTGGGAATACATATGGCTCATTTGTGTGCATGAAATCTGATGTTTTAATCATAGGAAAACCATTTCTATGCATATAAATTGTTTTATTATTTCCTTTCTCAATCAATGAAAACCACTTGACTAGAAATATAACCTTTGTAAAGGTCCTAAAGTCAAGTTCCATAATGTCCTCCAAAATTCCATAGTACTTCATCTTTGTTTCAATTTCACTAGAATCCACCACATCAAAATATGCTGATATACCACAATCAAATGTACGCCTAAGCTTATCCATCTTCTCAATTCAAAAGTGCTTGCCATATGCCCACATTGATTTGTAATGTCTCACCTATAAAAATAAAATATTTACACTACAATGTTAATAACTTATTCCTAAACCTTGATTAAAATACATTTTTATTTGAATAGAATTTAAAAGGAAATAAAATATAAGCATGCACATACCTTCCCTAGATTTATTCCATTTACTATTTCTAGTTCTTCCCTTGATATATTAAGAGGATCCCATTTACTTTCTTGAATAATATTATCTCTCAACCAATCCCATGGGCATTTATCTGGCCATGTATTTTTATGATTTTTAGGTAATTGTGGGACTCGACTCATGGATCCAATCCTTCTAGATGCTTTTCTATATGCAATTGTGTCAGCTTCTTCCTTCTTTGATTTGTATAGATCTATCCATTTATCCATGCATTTTACGTGATGAGCAACATAGAGGTGTATTTTCTCATACTCATTTCCATATGTAAGTGGAATTTATTAAATTATTAAAATTAATATAAGGATATATACAGGATAAAATATATAACCACTAAATATTTTATAAACCATGATGCATACCTCGCACTTTTCTTAACCTCCCTTTTCCTTGTAGTACTTCACTTGTTAGTATATCTGGTTGTGAAGAACCCCGAATGCTTTGCATACTAGAATGAAAATATGGTAAGTAATTAGAACTGACATTCACCATTGCTTTGAATGTGATGTAACCCTCGAGTCGAGCCTTTTGTCACACAAAATTCTTCATTACCTTCATTAAATGCTCAACAAGCCACATTGATCTTGATGCGATTGGACCACAATATTCTATCTCATTAACAAGGTGTATGAGATAATGAACTTGTGGATCAAAATATATAGTAGGAAGATACTTTTGAAGTGTACACATTAATATAGGTGCTTTCTCCTTCCAATATATAAGGTCTTCCATTTTAATCTCTTTTGAGGATAGAAACCTGAAATATAATGTTTAACTAACATTAATTTTGAGTTATAAGTAATTTATAATTGTATATAAAAGATCTATTAGATAGAACTAAATATTTTATGCTTACCTGATATATTTTGATAAGAAATATATAACATTGGTTATATTTTGATCAAAGGTTCTTGGAATAACAATGGGAAGTATAACCTGTCACAAAGAAGTGTACATTTGTTATCTAGATATATAAATTAATTATCTCAATTAAATTTGAAGAAAATAATAGCATTTTTACTTTAAATATAAACCTCACCTTAATCAAAGGTTGTGCCAATCATGTGTTTTTAGTCCTATAAGATCCTCATTTCTCCCTCTAGAGAAACAATTCTTGATTGTGGCCCCATAACCTGTGGGGAACCTTATTTTCTTTATGGCTTCATTGATATGATTTTTCTCCTTAGTGTTCAATCTCCAAGGAGAAGGGGCGAACGTGTTATCATCAGGGTTTGGCCATAAAGGACACATGAATTTACTCACTTCAAGGTCTTTCCTCAACTCGTATTCCATCTTCTTTTTTTCCAATGATAAGATTCCATAGTGATCTCGATACATTGCATCCAATGTGCATAACATCAAGTAGGTGTACAATGGGCATACTCCTATAATACTCAAGTTCATAAAATATTGAGTACCTTTTCATACCTGGGGGTAGTTGTTCTTCACACAAAGAAAACAATTATAAATTAGTGTTATAATCACTATTAGTTTTGAAAGTATCAAAATATATATATATATATATATATTTCCTCACCTCCACCATCATGATAAGCAATGTACCAGTCATTTGGAGTCAAAACCTTTGGAATAGGTTCTCTTACTGGTTTTGTGTTAAAATAATTTCGTTTTCTTACTCTATATGGATGATTAATAGGCAAGAATTGTCTATATTCATAGTATATATCCTTCTTTAAGTGTTTTGAGTGTCTCACAATTGTTTGAAATCCACATGATGGACACCCAACTTTCCCTTTTGTTTGAATACCTGTAGTCATGTTATACAATTATGTCAATATAATATTTCAAGTATTTTCAACAATTATAAAACTATTCACAATATTAAATTTCAAAAATATATTATATATCCACTAACCACAACATAAAGATAACCCCGGGGCATCATGAATGGTCCAACACATCATGCCTCGAAAGAAGAAATCTCTTCTCCCAATAGGTCTTGATATGTCATGCATTTCAAATCCCACCCACAATTGTTTAAGCTCATCAATGAGGGGTCTCAAATATACATCCATATTACGCACTTGATACTTTCCTATAACCATAAATAAGTTAAATATAATTAGATATTTTTATAAATTTTATATTTCATATGACATTAAAGAAATCAAAGATATAAGTTAGGAAGGTTAATCACCTGGAATAATTAGAGTCAACATTATATGTTCCTTCTTAATCGCCATCCATGGTGGTATATTATTGAGGATTGCAACTACTGGCCATGTAGACCATCCTGATGATTGAATTGAAAATGGATTAATTCCATCCATAGCTATCGAAATTCTAGCATTTCGTTTCTCACGTGAAAAATCTAGCCATCTCTCATCAATTTCTTTCCATGCCTTGCCATCCCCTACTGTTCGTAAGGTTCCATCATTGCTTCTATTCTCAAAATTCCAACCCATGAACTTTGCTAATTCTTTGCAATTAAACATTTTCTTGAGTTGAGGAATTAAAGGAAAATGGCGAAGAACTTTCCAAGGAAATGTTTTGACTCAACAACACCTTGGTGCTCATATCTACTAGTATGACATACATCACATTCTTGTAATGATTCTTTCTCACCATAGTATAACATACAATCATTAGGACATGCATGGTAAACATTATAGTTCAATCCTATATTTTTTAAAGAGTGTTTCACTTCCTTGTAGGATTGAGGAAGATGATTACCCTTCGGAAGAACCTTGACATAAAGAACTCTACATGAAAAGAACACACGAATCAATTTGAATCAAATAATATGAAAATTTTATGTATGAAATCATCATAAAACATGATTAACATTGTCTATATAGGGAAATTTCAAGAAACGTAATTTTTAGTTATTAAATTTTCATACCTCAACAAAGCAGTAAAGCTAGTGTCTGACCACCCAAATATAGCCTTTATGTTCAATAACAAAAATATTGTCGATAATACAGATATATCTGCATTTTCATACAACATTTTCCTTTCCATTTCATTCAATTCAGAGTCCTTTTCAGTGAAAACATCATGAAGAAAACCATCAATAGATGGATCCATGTTTGGAACTTCATCATTCATTATGTCGTTATCGTTTATGTTTTCCACATGTGTATTAGTTGTACTAGGTGGAATAACATTGGGAACCTACAAAAATATTTTATATTACTAAATAATTTGGCAAGGAGAAGGTGAAAGTAAATAATGCCACATAACTGGAAACAAGACAAGTAAAATAAAATTTCCATACATACCATGTCAGTAGGCTCCATATGACCGTTTAATTTCAAGTGAGAAATAACTATAGAACGTCTCCATCTTCTGCGTCCTTTACATTTGAAGCATTCACAATATATACTTTGCTCATACCAATCACTAGTGTAGGGTTGAGGACCACCACTAGAATCACTATCATTGGAACTAGTAGGCATTTTATAATCTACAAAATTTCAAATAATTATATATTAATTATAAAGACTAAAAATGATAACTCTTAGTATTTAATACTATTTAACTATTATAAATGCATAATTTTAGAAATATATAAATAATTTGTATATAACATTAATAAAATATAACTCTATAGAATTAATGCCAAATTTAATGGTTTAATTATTTGTTAATAAGAAGCCAACACAATTAAAATTTAATTTCTTTAGAAATTTATGAAAATATTAAAGATAATTCCACATAAAATATGTATATAAAATGTAGAAAAATAAATTTATGACTTAAGTTTGTGGTTTTTATAACATTTATACTTTAATCATTTAAAACATCCTTGAGGTATAATCATTATTATAAAAATAAAAATATAACTAACACCATTAATACTAAACCACTATGATTATTTATTAGTAAAAACTATCATTGAAAAAATCCATAAATATAAAATCTTATATATTTCAATTTTGATTTTATAATAAATTATTATAAATATTTAATTATTTATTATTTATATTATTGAGCATACTTTTCTCAACATTAATATTATTTGTTTGATTCATGATCACTAAAACTAGTATTTATAAATATTAGTTATTACTTAATGATAACTGTAAGTTTAGTTTTAGTATCTATCTGTCCAACTCGAGTCTATCCATAATTTATGGGATTCAACTTTTAGTAGTCTTTCCCGTGTCCATCTTCCACAATATTTTCCATGATTTATGGTGTAAACCTAAAAAAAGCATTTCAAATACATTTGAAACTCGTATTCACTTATGTTGCAGAAATTTGCAGAAGTAGGAGAAGGGAGAAGGTTTCTAGACTCGGATTTTTTTGTTGAAGGTAAGGATTAATGTTTTTTACAACTCTTATTCAACATTATGTACACAACTATTTTGCTAAACTATTTTTCTGTAAGCATTGATATTTTTAGAAAATCCAATGATCTGTGCCCTAAACTTTTAATGGATTATTTTTCTCTTATTCTTTATTTGAGGGGTTATATAATTTTTCAATGGGATCTAAAACTATTGCCCACATTTTCAAAGAACCGTTATGCCAATTCTTACTTTCAAGTGAATATGCATAACCTAAGGCTTATCAAATCATCGACAAAGAAAACATTCTCATCATTTGTAACTTTTTTATTGATAAATGAATAGTTCCAACCATCCCTTGTTGTGAGATCTATTAGGCAGCCAAGTTTTATGACTCAAAAATGTGATCCAACTTTGGTAGAGGCCATTTTAACTACACTTTTGTTTGACATTGTTAAACTCAAGTTATCATGCATAAATAGCTTGTAGGCCCCAATGCTTCTCCATGAAGGCAAGCTAGCCACTCGTATTAATTAGGATGCTCTTTTTAAATATTAGTAACCATTAATACTTGGCTGCTCTTTTTAGTCCTTACCAAGCCAAAAAAACTCGACTTTCCTTCATAAAATGCCTTTCAACCTGGGAAGCCCAAGTACTTTCCAATACAGGCTCCCAACTCCTAATGGCCACTAGATTTGATAAAATAAAATAGAATTCTTTAGCGTGTCAAAAATTTTGTGATCCATCCTGAGTCCATGCACATTATGTCTCAGAATCATCTAATAAATTTAAAGAATTATATTTTTATTGATTGTTCAGAAATTTAATATAAAAATAAGTGATAAAAAAGTTAAAAATTTCTTGTACAATAAGGAACACTGCACAGTTTAAGGTTAAAAAATCCTGGTAAATTAAAAATATTCAACTCTTAAGTTTACTGCTAAGTAGTAGTAATTTTTCTATTACTTTGCATGAACATGGATAATCTATCATATATATTCTCTAGTTGAGATCACGGGAAAAGGTTCCAAAATTTTAATGAACATTCTAATCAATTAAAATAGATTATAATAAATTAAAATAAATAACACGATTTGTTATTATTATAACAATGTTACAGTTAGGTAATATTAATCTTTAAAAAGAACGAAGATAAATTATGATTTTAATTAGCTTAACAATCATAACTCTAAGAAAACAAACTTGCAACATAATATTAATAAAGCTCATATTTTGTGATCGCAAAAGACAAAACTAGGGAGAATAGGGTTGTGGTTTATAACTGTCTCCATTTAAGTTGTGCTAATTTTATCAATTGATTTCGGTAATAGCTACAACTGGTAATTAGTAGTGATAATACTCCCACAAATATAAATACTTTCATCATATCTGACAAGTAAAGCACTGACATTTGGGCAGATATACACTACTCGCTATCACAAATATAACTTACAGTTCAATAGGTTGAAAGAGGGCAAAAAAAAAACAACAAAATGGACATGAGATTTTTTACAAAGATGTAATTACAATTAGCAGAGCTATACTGAACTCGTTAAAAGAGAGCAGAAAATATTGTACCATACACATGAGATATTTTACAATAACATGGGTTAACATATGAAGATAAGATTTTGCTATACACAGTTCGTAATTACGCTAGAAATTAGGTTTAGGCAATTTTATAAGTTGATTTCGGTAATTACTACAATTGGGTTTTTAGCATTGAAAATCAACATGCTGATTTAGATGGCTAGTAATATGTGCGGGAAGAAAGGAGATGATACAGTTGTTAAAAAATAACAATGTAGTGGGTATTAATATGTGTAAGATTGAAAAACACAAACTCGATCTCCGCAACATCTTGGTGGCCTCTACTTTCGGTCAGCCTCTCCTACCTTAGCTAATTCTGCAACAACTACTTCTTTAAATTTAAAGGTCGATTCAACTTTTTTTATTTATTTTTAGCCATGTATTTAGCTTTGGATATTTAAAATATGAAAATATTTCTTGCCTTCTTAATTTATATCAATAGTGCAGCAAGTAGTTATACGTCTGTACATAATTTGGAGGGAAATACTGAAAAGAGATTTGCTGGAAATAAAAGGGCACAAATAACATTAATCTACAGAATAAATGAGATCCTGTAGGATTGAAATGTAGGCAAAGTTTATAATGTTTTTATTAAATCAATTGCCAATAAAAAATTACAAGGTCGGTTTTGATAAATTGATGGCGCGTAAACAAGGTAAGTTTTAAAAGCTAGAAATCTATGTAAACAAGGCCAGTTTTAAAAGAAATATATCTGCAATTATTTTAATGAGTGCAGACTTGTGGTTCTAAAGTCAGCGCCACAACCTTTGCAAATACCCCATATCTAGGAAAATACAATTCAAGCTTGCTTGTAGAGATATTTAAAATTCTATAGGTAGGGTATAAAATTTACAAACATAAACTGTACATCTGGTTTATTCTATAAAAAAATACCTGTTTATTTTGCTTGGTCTTCAATCCGGAAGCTCGAAAAATCGCAAACACTTGAATATAAAAATTAAATATTTATAGATATGAGATGAAACTGCATGTAATGTAAAAGGTTAGAAATTAATTATTAATAGATTTGAAGCAAACTAAGATACTGCATGTATTTTTAGCGAGATAAATTAAAACTCCATGTTTAAGTCTTAGTAGTTTGAAGTGATTAATTATTGTATGATAAAATTAAAACTGCATGTTTAATTTTAAGTAGTTTAAAGTTATTAATTATTGTCTGTCACGCATTAACTATTATTAATTATTTGTTTTAATAAATATTTATAGATTTATTCTAAAATTATATGATATTTAAATTATTACTTACTTATATATTTAGTTAAAAATTATGTTGAATATTGTTTTTTTGAGTAATATTAATATTGAATGGTTCATTACCAATTTGTAAAATAATATTAGTAGATATTAATTTTTGTTAATCCAAAATAATGTTAGTAAATATTAGATTTATAATTATGTGCATGTATTTGAATAATTTTATAAAATTATTATTTTTATTTAAAATTTTGTATTTAAATAAAATTCTTATTTACTTTATTATCTAAGCTTTTTTAGATTTTAATAGTTAAGATAAATAATGTTCCGATTTTTAATAATTTTTTGCTTTTAGAAAATTTTGAACCCTATATTTTAAATTTTCACATACTCATGCATAAGATTTATGGATTATGTTGCAGGTACAAATTTTAGAAACTAAATTCATCTTTTACCTATATTTTTCCTTCTATCTCAAATATGATACAAAACCAGGTAATCATTTGTACTCTCTTCCTCTTGAATTTTATATACAATTGAATAATTATATGCATTTTATTATTTATTTTCTTACATTCTTAGATTTCACTAACTTATTTTTTAATGTTGTTGTTGGTTATAATAGTCATGTATATTTAAATTCAATATATTGTAAACGTAATTTTTTTATTCCACAGGTTTCAATAAACATTGACCTTGATCATGAAGAAAGAATTCTTCAAATGGAGGAAAGAAAAATAGCATCCCAAAGGGCAATGTTAGAAATCCAACAAAAAAAGTTAGAACTTCAAGAAAAAGAGCTAGAACTGAGAGAGCGTGACCATAGACTTAACATTGGATTTTCTTTTCCAAAAGGAATTCTCAATTGTCCTCCTGAACAAAACAATAGTCAAATAAATAGTGTCACAGATACCCATGGAATAAATGATAACATGAATAGTGTAACAAATCCTTCATCAACCAATGATGAAATCAACGATGGGCATTCAAAAATCCCTTCAAACAACACATCTTCTACTATAAGAAGATCTCATAATACCAATTGTGATCATCCATCTAATTATATTACAACAAACAACACCCTCTCTCTTAATTCTTCAATCCATGATAAAACATTAAATGTACAAAAGGTAGAGTCCATAGGGAGAAAGAAAGCAACACTTTATGTGGATAGTAAAGGGGAGGTCCTACATGTGGAGGGTGGGATAGAATTTTATCAAACATTGTATGATTATACAATGAAGTTATTTGGACCAACAATTGACAAGCCTTGGCCACAACAATCGAAGGATAAAAAACAAGATCTAGAAGAATTTATGGCTACTGAATATGGTCATTGTTTTGATAAGAGGTGGATGAAGTCAATGGCATGCAATCAACTTCATAACAAAAGGGGATATTTCAAAAATGTCTTAAAGAAGGATGGAAAGACACCCCCTGAGCCATATGTTGGAAAAGAAACATGGAATGTTTTAAAGAAAGAGACAAAACATGGTAGAAAGGATAAAAAATATGAACATTTAAAATATGTTACTAGAGATCGAATTCAAGCACATGGGTACATGCACAAATTGGGAAGAGGTGGTGTTGGCTTTAAAAGCTACAGTGGCGAGTATTTCTAATTTTTCAATTTATCTTGATATTTTATTTAGTTTATAATGTGGATGACATTTTTTTTTCATGAAGTGGAGCCGCTATCAAAGACTTCCTATTGAAGAAGAAATCAAATTTGTTGGAAAAGAGGGTTTTATAAAGATGAGGAATGAAAAGATGGAAAAAATTAATAAATCAAATGAAAATAGTGATACGTCAGATTCGGTAATGTTTTATAAGAACTACTTTTGCGTAAACATATTTAGTATTAGATAAAATATTTTATTTTATGACCATACATTTCTTACATTATTAATTCTTTCATTTTCTGAATACAGGAACCATCACAACCATGCTTGGGAGAAGATGATACTTTTGAAGGAGATGATATAACTATTGGTATAGAAAATGATGAAGATGGTCATGCAGTAGCAACAAATGAACAAAATCCTTTGACATGATTTGAATAACGATAGTTATTGTAGTAAATTTCTTATTTATTAAAGTTTTGTAAGGATTGAAAGACAATAACAATATGGAATTATTTAAATGTTACATTTATTTGACAATATTTATTGAGGAAATTTTGGAAATATAACGATGTGTACACTTTCTATAATAAAGAGAACATATTTTCTCTCCAGATATGATCTCTTTCAAGTTGTTATGTTATTATTTTTTATATTTTAAATAATTATTTTAGTTTGTAGTTAAATATTTATTTGAAATTAAAAATGAGTACATTCATAGAGGAAAAAATTATTTAGATTGTTAAATAGTTTTATTTAGATAATACAATACGAATAGTAAACATTTTTTTATAATATATTTTTTCAATAAATAAAAAATGAAAAAAAATACAAATTTAAAAATAAAATTGTATATTTGTGTGTGATTTAAATGTAGACAATCTACATAAAGAATTATTTAAATAAATTTGAAATTGGGTTTTGATAATAACTTTTCTACATTTGTTTAAAAGGTAATTTCACAATTAATTATTGTGGCAATCAAATTGTAGCTTCCACCTACAAGTTTAATGTGGTAAGGACAATTGTAGCAAAAAAATGTTGAAAATTCCACAAATATAATGTTATGCACAATTTTAAAAATGGAGGTTAGCTATAAATTTTATGAATTGTGGACCATCCATGGTATAATGAATTGTGGGAAAACTACAACAATATATCAAAACGTGGATTATCTACACTTCCAATGCCACAATTTTTTTTTTTTTTTGGAATTCCATATAACCACAAAAATATTGTTGAAAAATTGTGGAAAAAGATTTAATATGTTGTAGTGTGTTAAATGTAGGAGGAGGCCTCTTTATATAGCCCAATGGATAAAGGAATCACTACATCCCTTTGCATGTGGGATAATAGAGATGTTGAGTTAGTTGTGAATAAGGGGGTTTAGAAAGGGTTGATTTAACTTTAGGATGGTTTAGCTTGTCCTTTAGTGACTCATGTCGATAAAGGGGTTTATTAATTGATCAAGATGATTAATTAATAGATGTGCAAGCTTGTAGAAGCTTTTAGAGGAATATTAGCATGATTTAGACTATAAAGGGGATTAAATCAATTAAATATTAATTTATTGGTGTAATGAAAGGGAAGCTAATTAATTAAAAATAATTAATTAGTCTAGATAGAAGGGGATTTATTAACGGAAGGTCATTAATTAGGGTATTTGTTGGATAGCGACTTAATTAATTAAGTGTAATTAATTAATGATGATATGAGGAAGATGGGCTCTTTTGGTGATATGTCACTAATTTGTGGGAAAGTGGATAATTAGCGCAATTCAAGTATTTAAATTGCTCGGGTGTAATTATTGGTGTCTACAAGTTCTATAATGCGATGACATGAATGGAAATCAAGAAATAAATATGTTGGAACTAATTAATTGCATGTCCCACATCGCCCTTTGATTTATTTTTATTTATTTTTTTCATTTGGGTCATCCTTCGATCCTCTACCTCATGAAATTTTACTAAAATTGTGCCCTTCAACTTGAAAAATAAAATTTGGTTGATTTTTTTAAAGATTATAACCCATTTAATTATTTTGAAGATTATAATGTATTTATGACCTAACAAATTTAAATAATTAGAATGTATTTAATACATGGATATTGGTTGAGGACTGAATTAAGATTGAGTTTTTTTAAAGGCGTGTCATCTAATGAAAACTAGTGAATATCGGCGCCCTCTTGGCTATGGACACATGAGTGAAAGGAAAATTTTATCCAATAGTTGTGTTTTTGTATGTACGTATGTGACAAAATAAGCCATAGCCATATTATGTCTGTGGTGTGTTACATTTAAGTACCCTTATTCTCCTTATTCTAATATTAAATATGCATTTGGCATAATAAAATAAGACCCTAACATTATAAAATTTTAGAAAATTTTGGGCCCTTATTAAATCAAAAATGTATCACATGTGGACACATGTTTATCTCATGATTACACATATCTATCATGGTCCAATCACATATAGATCTATGTATATCCCTCATGCATCCATGAGTATCCTTTATAGAAACCAAGCACCCATCATCATTCATGTCAAGTAGCTTTGACTTGATTTGACAATAATGTTTGAGAGCCTTAGAAGTTAATTTTGAGGTATGCCTATGGCACAAATATTTTTTGGGTGATGGTAATATCTCATTACTTCCTTTCAAAATATAAATTTATATTATTAATATTAACTATATTATATTTATTTAACTATGATTTATATATATTTATGTGTAAATATAATTTATATATAAATTTGTTTTAAAATGTCAGTTACATTTTAAATATACAGAGTCACATGTGATGATTATTTCAAATTTGTATGAAATTTTTATCATTAAAATCACAAAAACATCTAAACGACCGTCAAATCAACCCTTACTTATTACTATAGTTTATACAGTCTACAAATATAAAACACGTATTAATATTGAATGTATCCTCACCCTTTATTATGGTGAGGTGTGTTAGAGTCAACAACCTCAACTTCAAGTGAAGTTTGGAAATACATTCGTGTTAAATATAGGTACACTTACATACTAGTCCTCATGCCTAAAATACATGTTATAAAGCTTAACATGTTGGAACTGCCACATACGAATGTAACGGCATGAGAGCATATAAAAAAGATAGAATTTACATTACTGACGTATATGAAAAAAATTCACCAATTTTTAATAAAGTTGGCATTGCATGAAACAATAATTATGGCTTCATAGGGATGGACTCCACATAAGAAATTAATGGCACGAAAATCTATAAAAAATACTAGTTTACATTTATTGTGTCATTTGAAGAATGTTTCAGCCGATAAGATCAGCATAGTAGGGATCGAGAAAGTCAACACAATAGTGTTGTGTATAGCATTTTTCTCTAACCTTCGTAAATATTCAAGCCTGGATGGATTATATCAACCAAAATTGTCTTTATTACTATGAAAGAATCGTGTGAATTTACGATGGAAATGTGGGTGGACATCGTAGAAAGATAGTGGGTTGTGAATATCAACGAATGATTGATATTCATTTTCAATCCATAGAATATTTCATAAAATGAGACCACAAATTCGGATGTAAATGAGCGGAAAACCAAATGTCTTTTCTCTGCTCTGAAATCATAGCGTTGCAATGTCCAAGTGGCTGAACACTAAGATTTGTATTCATCAATGTCCAATGAAACAAAGCCCGCAGATGTTTGTCATGTGTCACATTGCACAACATTCTACGCCCATATTATACATTGGAATATGTCTTTGGCATTATATATACATAATTGTCATTGTTTTTTAACATATCCGTTATTTGGTTTATCCTCTAATAAATAGATAAGAGTGGGCATCAAAATTGTCTAAATCAGAGTAATAATTGCATGGACCATACTTGTTATGCTCGAGGCAAGTTTCTTTGAAGAAGCCCTGGTCAGAAAGATTTGTATTATCGGTGGGATTGCTTATGGGAAATGTTTTCTTCTGTAATCTGATAATAGTGACTTATCAACAAGTTTAGGGAATGAAGTTAACTTCAAATAGTTGTCATCTTATAATACTTATTTCATTAAATGTGGACATATTCTAGTGAATATGGACTCCAATTTTACATGTTTTGAAAGAAAACTATCATCATGTTTTCCTATATTGAATTCCATTTTTGTTGATACTAGATTCCATTATTACTATTATTGGATTCCTTCAAGTAACAATATTGGATTCCAATATTGTCATTATTGAATTTATTGGAGATCCAATTTTAGTATTTTTGGATTCCAATTTCGCTATTATTGGATTCTAATTTCACTATTATTGGATCTTGATTTTGCTATTATTGGATTCCAATTTCGTAGTTCTTTTGGATTTTGAGGTTGGGAGTATGTAAGGTTAGCGGCCATGAACTATTATAAGTCATGCTCCCGTTGGATTAATAAAAAGAAAAAGAAAAACAAATTCCTCCAAAAACAAGCTCAAAGTGCAAGCCTCACAATTTGAAAAGGAAATACTAGAATTTTTCTCGCACTTTGAAAGTGCGAAATCCTTGATAAAAGGTTAGTGATCGCTAACTATTATAAGCCATTAGCTTATTTTATTAAATGAAAGTGCAAAATCCTTGGTGTAAGTTTATCGGTCGCTATCTATTAGAAGTCATGAGTCTATTGTATTAAATTAAAAAAGAAAACTAACAATAAATCCCTACAATAGAAAGTTCAAAGTTTGAACCACGCACTTTCAAATTACAAGCCTCGATGTAAGGTTAGTGGATGCTAAGTATTATAAGTCATGAGCTCGTTGTATTAAATTAAAAATAAAAACTAACAATAAATCCTTGCAATAACAAGTTCGAAGTGTGAAGCTCGCACTTTCAAATTGTGAGCCTTAATGTATGGTTAGTAGTTCTTAACTATTATAAGTCATGAGCCCTGTTGTAGTAAATTTAAAATAAAAGCTAACAATAATTCCCTACAATAGAAAGTTTGAAGTGTGAACCGCGCACTTAAAAATTATGAGCCTCACATTGTCAAACTTGTGAGACTCACACTTTCAAAGTAGTGAGCCTCGAACTTCAAAAATGTGGGCCCCAAACTTCGAAAGTACGAGGCCCACATTTTGAAAGTGCACACATCACACTTTCAAACAATAGGGCCCACACTTTGACAAAGTGTGAGGATCACAACTTTTATAGTGCAAGTCACACACTTGAAAGTGAAAACCCTTAAGTTTACAAGTGTGAGCCTCGCACTTCCAAAGTTGTGAGGCTCACACTTTAAATGTTGATTATGCACATCCTTAATATTGGCATTGGCCTCAAATGATAGTGGTGTTATTTTGATTTCTAGTGGAAATTATTATGCTCACCCCAAAATATACCTTATTTGTTATGATTCTTCTAAAATATGACCTTTTTTGTTTGATATTATAATAGTGAAATTATTACAAAGCAAAATAAGGAACTTGTGTGTCATTGGTCTTTCTGTATTTTGGGGTAATTTTATTTTGGTAGAAATAATGCTATGTTTTCTTATCTTAGTCATAGCATTGTAAAAAATCAAGTATTATTTTCTTAGATTGTACATGGAATTAAGTTTACTACTATTTATCATTATAAACTATATCTCTAAGTTATCATTAAAAGCGAGAAAACATAATTGGGAGTTATGTATATCAAAAAAAAAAATTATTGTGAAAGATAGTAGAATTTATGCTTGTAAATTGTTCCACTCTCTATTTAAATGATGAGTCACTTACTTTCATGAGAAACAAAATAGTATAATCCTTGACACATTGCAAGAAAATGTTTTGTGAGAAACACAATCATACACCATCAGAGATACATTAAACAAATATTAAATATTTTACATCAATAAAAAAACTCATTGTACAAAATTGTATTCTTTGTGAGTCAATAAATGCCACCACCTTTTTACCAATGTTGGTCGAAGTGAATTAGATACACTTACATCACACCCATTAATGTGGAATAACTCTTTTCTACTATTTGTTTTCACAAGTCTCCCTCTTGTAGCCTATTCTCTTATCCATTTAAAAATTGAGTGGATACTCCTTAGTTGATTCAAATGATATCTAACTACTAGGCCCTTATTGTTCATAACGATTGTGATTGGAATATCATTTTCAAATATTTTGAAATCCAAATCAATGATGCATGTTTTAGAGAACAAATTAAATATGAAAATCATATGTAGGTTAAAATGAGAGGTATATATGCCGCTCCATGTCTCCTTCCTTGCCTATGCCTATGAACTCGAGTCTATTCCATCATTCTCTCGATTTTTGTGATGATAGATGTATCTTATCATAATACAACTGATTTTTCATCATCTTTATTTACATCGAAGTGACGACACAAATATGTTCCCTTTGATTGGAATCTAGTACCTACACCACCATCAACCAATGACATCAACATCATAGGTAAACATCAATCCTCATGTCAAAATCTCACAAAACCATATGGCAAGTTTCCTTAATACCATCTTAACCCCTAAAAATTCATCTTGAAACGACCCACAAATTCACACACACGAACAACACAGTAAAAGACAAGAATTTTTTTTGAACTTGCTTGACACGTAACATGACGCAACATGTCGTCACCAAGGATACAACTAACACTGTGAACAACTTGTTACGGGGATGACCACAAGGTCAGCACGGAAACGTTCACACCCAAAAGGACAATACACTTTTTTTTTTGACATGACAACATAGAGGTCCATCCACATAACACACTAACAGTTAGGGCCATCCACAATGAGATATTCTTGAGGATTATTTATTTTAAAAATACATCTTGCAATTCTTAGTTTACGTTTTCAAGGATGCTCAAGGTATGATTCATATAATTCATCTTACCAAGCTAAGTTTATTCTTTTTACACTGAGTAATCATCTTTAATCTTCTCTATTATGACATTCATTTGCTTAATTCATTTGTTTAGAGAAAGGGGTAATTTAATTTCACAAGGCCATCTATTAACACTTACGCTACTAGAACTTGTTCATGCCCATATGACAACATGGGTTCACGTTCAACAACTTAAGAGAAAATTATGAGGTACCTTGGATAAAGTTAAAGGAAGAAGGTCAATTGAGTTCATCCTTGAGACATCATTAGTTCTTACTGAGGTTTAATTGGAGCTTGAGGTTTTATACGTAATTATTAATTATTTTACTTAGGCTTCGCTGGATGATTTTACAAAAGAAAACAATTTACCTTTCAAATGGTTGAGGGATGATTGCGTGGTTTCGAAACCGATCCCTCCTACTTATTAAATCTTGTTAACTTATATCAACTAACAATTTGTTTCACCTTAGGATCATTCTAAGAATTCACCATACAAAAAGGATAATGTTCGCTAGTGTAGCTAGGGATATCAAGTTATAAAATTTTTACTTCACAAATGACGGTTTCATTTTGATCACTCATGGAATTATTTGATTTCATGTAGATCACTCATACATTTATTTGTTGAATATAAAATTATTATTTGTTTAGCTTCTTAAGGGTTAAACGCGACCCATTTTACTTTACTTATAAAATATTGTCACTAAGTCTTAGAAAGATTTAACTTACCAATTTATTCTCAAGATCAAAGTTTACAATACTCATATCAATATAAAGATTGAATACCATTTCTCACAAAGATAAGCTACCGGTTTACCTACAGAAGGACAAGACAACATCATCATGCAATTTCTGAACAACCCAAGGCAAGAGGTCTTCTAAACTCCTTTGCAAGCACTATTACAAAATTTACCTCACATTGGACATTCTTAGAAGGAACTTCATAAATTGCACCGATGAAACCTTTACAACTCTTTCCTTTAATCTACTCGCATAATCCATCGCACAAATACTAACTAGAATCGAGTTCGAGAAGCCGAGCATGTTAAGGCTACACATTGCAACGAGAAGCTAACATTTAACAATATCAAGAAAGGGATGTTCTAATTCAAAAATGGATTAAAGCAAAACCCACAACTCTAAAATTATTCGCATGAGAAAGAAATCTAAACCATCCAACAAGGAGAAAGTCAAAATACCAGTAAGAACAAAATCACATAAAACAAGGCAAGACCTTATGGGTTAGGAACAAGAAAGTCAAGAGTGTTGATATCTCCTTCATGTAATCCTATGGATTACATGATTAGAATCCAAAACTTACACCATCCAACTAAAGGGGTCCAAGAGAAGACAAAACATACTAATTATGATTGTAGGTGCGAAACAAGACAACGTTATCCAAATCTCCCAGGGGAGGCTTCATAGCAATAATTAGGGTTCGACGTCCTTAAAAGAAAAACAACTATAGTTTCAGTTTTAACCAAGGAGTTTTACCACTACCTTCTTATAGGATTTCTTAAACGTAGGACTAGTTAACAATACAAAACCACTCTTCCAAAAGCGTACAAGGGAGATACAAAAAGGGCCATTATTCTACCAACAAACCTTATCCTAAACGTCAACTTCTCTACATAATATAAGGGAAGACTAAACCCAAAAGTCGTTAATAATTTTTATATATTTCAGACAATGTCAATAAGCATTAAAATAAAAAATTGATTTCCTTAACAAGGCCACAAAATGGGACCTTTTAGTAACCAAGTTTGAAGTATAAGATATTCGAGTTCGAAAACAAAGGGATTCGCTACGCAGAGGGTAAAACACCAATGATGCCCCAGACTCAAAGGACCCTACCACGAGTGCAAGCACAAAAATAAGAACCAACACACATATCCATCAGGAAGGTTACGCAGTGTAGTCAGGCCTAGAAGTTCTATGAGCTCCTTGCCAATGGTAAAGAAGATGGAAAATTTTACCCGATCCATGTGGGCTTATCAAGGAAAAGTCTAGCAAATATCAAACAGATAAATATAATAGCCACCTATTATATTATCACTGAAATCAGCTGTCATCTAATAGGAAACGAGTTCACGAGTCCAATACCATGGATTCACCTACAACTGTTTTAGTCCAGCTATTAATAGCTTTCTCGCGACCCTTAATAAAAATTGTAGAGATTTCATTCAATTAAACTTACAATGTTTCCCCCTTACTTTAATCAAACAAGAGTTTGAACCAGAAGTAGGTATAGTAATTCTATCGACACGTAGAGATCAAAATTAGAAGTCGAGTTATTCTTCCTCTAGAGGCTGGTACGAAATTCAACCATGTACAGTTCTACAAGAAGACCCTAATGTCATTTTCTAATCAAACAAAAAGTAAGGAATGCCCACAGGCTTAAACAAGTTTTAGAACACAATGTCACTATTAATGTACCATTTAGCAAAATAGGAGAGCCCTAAACAGAAAATACGTATATATTCAACCCAAATAGAGATATGAAGGCTTAACCTTTCATATAGTAAGCCTTCAATTATAATTACCATCACAAAGTTCTTTAAAAGAGAGTAATATAAGCAAACGAAACCCTATAATGTTTCCTTCCCTACGAACTAGATTGCATTACTCAAATTTGCAGTAACCCTTTTGACAAATATGAAATAGAGTAAGCTATAAGAGAGGAAAGAACATTTCAAGAAAAATAAACAACCACGAAAAAAATTTGTCTAGGCGCCATTCAAGAGGAAAGAAAATTCATTTCAAGATATTGAAAGAAGGTAGAAAACTATTACAAGGGGTAGATTTAACATGCCTGATTATAATTCTTCCAACCAACAAGCACGTCGACTAGGGCTCGGGCAATAGCAACACAACCTGCGCAACTTCTCTTCCTTAGCCTGCTGAAGGTCCAACTCTGTTAATGGCCATGCCCTTGACTTCATGAAATCAATTGTATAGTCCGCAATGTGCATCTCTGCCCATATACTGATGGGGTAAATGTTAAAGCCTCGTTTTACAATATCATGGGGATGCCGTGACATTGAACTGTTTTCGAGAAACTTGTGCAAGTCTGGGATGATAAGCTGGGGGTTTGGAGGAAAGGAAAAAGAAAAAGGAGTGGTGAAAAGATGTTCTGAGAGAGAAGGGTTTTGCAATCAATCCAGCACTTCAGGGACACTCTGAAATTACATGCCTGTTTTCCTTTGATATGCCATCATCCTCTCCTTTTGACGACCCATCCTGGTAGTTGACCGCACAAGAAAAGACTTTGAGTGTCCAGACCATAAGAGCCCCAGTTCCATCAATCCCTCCTTCCTTCCAAGCATCCCCACTCATATAATAACATGGCAGCCAAAGAGATAGGCAAAAGCAGCCACAAAAGTGATACGCCCACAAAGACTTCTGCACAGCAGCATGGAACTATAGCCCAGCGTCAAGGGCACCATAAAATGTAGATTTGACGACAACCCAAATGACAAGAAAGATAGCAGAGCTCCTGTAAATGCTGAGTACAGATGCCTTCCCGTAGTCCCCGGAATCAAACGCCGTCCCCAGCTCACTGGAATCGTTGCTACAAAACATAAGAGAAACCGCAATACTGGAACTGATAACCCCAACACACCAGCCATGCTTTCCAGGTCCATGATCCCAACTTGGAGACTCGGATTCAAAAGTATTTGGTTCTAAATTTTTAATTAGCGGTCAGCCAACAAATTTTCCCGCACCTTGCAAGCTCCGCCGTGACTCGAACCTGTGACACCAACAATAATCTCCTTATGCTTTTATGGGTAGCTGGATCTACAATCGAATTTACCAAACCCGAATTGAATCGATAAAAATATATATTTATTTTCTGGTGTTTAGATGCCTGCTTGAAATTCAAACTGCGACTGGAACCTATGCCAACAATAATGGACTCTAAAAGGTAGTACTGAACCACAAATGCAAGGAAAAACAATCTGCAACCCGAGTTTAGATCCACTATAAAATCCACAATCAACCCTCTCCACATACATTTAAGGGAAGCTTAGATCAATTGTTAAAAGGAACTACTAGTCACACTCTCACTGTCACATAGTCAAATTTGACAGAAATATCTTGAAGGGGAATCCCGAACGAGAGTATGCATTCTTCTTGCCGCACGTAAAACAACATAGTTGGACAACGTGTCATTGACAAAAATATGCCCCTGCGCTCATATTTATGGCCAACTCCTTTGTTCCCCTTATCTTGTGCCTCAGTCTCCATTTTTCGATTTTCAGGCACTCAAAAGTTTCTGGAAGTGGCACCATTGGATAGAGCTTTTTATCAGCTTTCAGGAAAGGTAAAATTTTCCCCCTAACTCCTCATATTTTTCAAGTTACGGCTCGGCGGAGTTTTTGTGGGAAATTTTCCCCTAAGAGCCCGCAGCCAATCGGAAGCTGCCACGTGTCCTAGGAAGTGGCAGAGAGTGGAGGAAAACTTGGAAAAAAATTGTAAAAGGAAAATTTTTGGCCCGCGGCCCCACCGGCGAATCAGAATGCGCCACGTGTCGGGGAGCGGGGTAAAAATTCGCTAAGTGTTGGCGCATGGGAGATTTTTGCAATTTTGGCCCGCAACCAATGAGGTGCTTCCACGTGTCCCAGGGGGGACGGCGGGTGTCGGGGGAAAATATCAGATTTTTGGCCAAGTTTTGGTCAAAAAGGTCAAAATGGAAGGATTGGCCCGCATGGCCCGCGAGCCAATAAAACGTCGCCACGTGTCCTCACCATCGGTCTCGGCGTCGATGCAAGGAAATCGGGTTTCCGGATCGGGTTTCATCGTCGGAGAAACAACAAGAGAAAACTTGTCTGGAGTCCACCAAAACCCGACACCAAAAGACATGTCGCAAGGTTAAAAAATCCGACGACAAGGAAATCGGGTTTCGGGCGGGAAAACAAGTCGGGTTCGCATGGTCAAAAGCATGTCCAGGAGCTCTAAAGAACCCGACACAAGATAATATGTTTTCGGTTGCCAAAACTGACGTAAAAGCAAATCGGGAAAACACGTCGGGGGATGCATGGGGGAAAACATGATGCGCCACCGCCCAAACCCGATGCACATGCGAGTCATACCTCCGAACCCGAAAACAAGGGAAAACTTGGAAAATGCAGCGGAACCGGAAGTCGGGAATACACGAACAACAAGCATATGACGGGACTTCTTTCAAACCCGGTTCAAAAAATATAGTTCGCCATTTTTCGGTGGTTGGGGTTCTTACCTACCGCCATGATGAGGAGTTAAGTACAGTCTTGGAGGTGGTTGGGACGAGATCCGAATCATTCTCTTCTCCCTCTCTTTTCCTCATATAAAATGTAAGGAGAGGCTGTTTTAAAAAGGGTCGAACATTTTTGTTTTGTGCCTCCTCCCTTCTTCTCCCTGGCAAGAGGATTTGTGGAGCTCAAACCTCCCATTTGAAACTGTAATGCACCTTTGCCTCTGGGCATTTTTTGCAGTGTATTGTATCAACCTTCGGAGCAAATAAATGCATGACTGTGGATGTTTCTCAACCCTCTATGTGTTTCATTTTGCATCCTCCTGATCTTTCACTGTGAATATGTTTATCTGTGCATAATATTGCATTCCATTTCTGTGGTCTGTGTTTAATTGGCAAAACATGTGTTCTTCATTCCTCGGTGCATCACCTCCTTAGCTTAGGTTTATTTTTATGCATTTCTCTCTCCCTGTCTCCTTGGTAGTTAGATTAGGTTTTTGGGTAAACCTCTGCGTTTCATTGGTGCATCTGAATAGAGGAATAGGAGCCGGCCTTCATCCGGAGAGCTTTTCCGATTTCGCGAGGTCCCACACTTGGGAAAAGCTCCATGTTGTGCAATCGCACTGGGAGTCTCAAACGATCGCGTTGCGGAGTCCTGTGGGTGATGTGATTCGTCAACAACGCAGATTTTGGCACGCCCGGTGGGAGCAAGAGGTCATTCCACCAAAATTTGAAGGAGTTTTCGTGAATTTTGGCTCAAGAAATTGCAGTGTTTAAATTTTGGATTTTTGCTTCTTCCAGGCTGAACTTCGAAATCATTTTTCAAGGGCTTAGAATTCTCGAAACAGGTCAAATTTTCACCGGTTGGTAGATCCGACTGTAATCTTCAAAAGGGTATTCTTAGTTTTTTGAGATTTTGATTTTCAAAATTTCAGTTTTTAGTGATTTCGGGATTTCGGGATCCGAGAGCATCAAAGCAGAAGCAGTAGTGTTTCGGGTTTTAGGGGATGCATTGCATGGTCCTAGTCCCGACAGCAGAAAATCAGGTTTTGAGGGGTGTCGGACATGTTCCAAGTTCCGACACATAGTAATTCGGGTTTTGTGAGTTACATCGCATGACCTGAGTTTTGACTGTGCTTTTCGGGAATCCGCAGCTGCACAACATGACATGAGTTCCGAACTGAAGATTGCATTCCTCCGGGTCTTTCAAATTTTAAATCTCGATTTCGATATTGTCAAGTTTGGTGTGTAACTTGGCAACATCCAGCCTTTTAGAGGCATTTTCAAAAAACACATCTGGCGACTCCACCTGATCAGCAACCCATTTCTCTGAGTTACAGACCTGTTCCCATCCATTTCCACCCATCTTTCTTTCCATCTCTTTCATTCTTTTCCATTCCATGAAGTTGTGCAACCATGACTTCATTTCCATCATGGAATCCACATCAACAGCAGCAATATATCACACCTCCAACATGTTTTACAAATCCTCCAAATCAGCATTTTGGTCAAGTTCAGGATCAACATGCATACCCATATGAGCAGCAATGCCAAAATCAGTTTGGCTATGAAGCATGTCAAGAGCAAGGGTACGCATGCAATGAAGACAATGAAGAAGAAAATGCAGATCTGCTGGAGAAAATCCAAAAGATGGAGGTGAACATGGTGCAATCTAGGGCTCAGGCACAAATGAAAGCATTTGGAATTGGTTGCAGAGCACCTTGTCCATGGGTGGGACCTTTTCCAAGGCATTACAGCTCTCAAGAGAAGTTAGACTTCATGATTGCAACACTGCCATTACTTACAAGGTGGATTGAAGGAATAGAGGTGTATGAGAGAAGTATTCTGCAACCTTGTCAATGGGTAAGCACACCACCTCATACTCTTTCTTTTCCTCCTTCTCAATCTATATCATTTCAGCAGTGTCAAGTTTTAAACTCACCATCTGCTGCCCTAAATGTTGAATCCATCCCTCTACCCCCTAGTCTTCCATCCCATCTCAGTTTTTCTGCCCTCTTCTCTTCCAAATCCAAACCCCCTCCACAAGAGCTAAATGAAGTACCTTCCACTCCAAAGAAACAAGAGGTTTCACCGCCTCCACCACCACACAAAATTGTCAAATCAGTTGAGTTTCAACCTATCCCTCCTATTGCATTCCCTAATCCATGTTGGGAGGATGAAAATCAGAATGCCAGCCAAGGAAAACCACAGCAAAAAGAGAGTGCCAACAAAGAGGAAGAAATTCAAAGTCTGAAGAGTTGGGCTCTTAGATTTGGGATGACAAAGATCCCCTTGATGGTTAGGCCTACAGAAGAGGTTGGGGTTGGAGAACAAATGGTGGTCAGGACTGATTCTGTTGCAGCAGAAGAAGGAGATCTTGCAGTCCCAACTTGTCCTCTAGAGCAGCAGATCGAAGAGTTTGACTTGACGAACTTCATGCTGGAGGAGGAGCTCATTCAAGAGCAAGATTGTCTTCGAAAATTGGAGGAAGAAGAAGCTGCTCCAAAGGCAAAAGAAGAGGAGCACATCCTAGTTGTGGAGGAGAAAATTGTGGATCCAAAGGGTTTGAGCACAAAGCAGGTTACAGGAGAACCTTCAGTTCTTCTTTCTACTTCACCTCTCACGAAGTTCCAGGTATTGAAAGGAGTTCGATCTTTCAAACTCAATATTGAGAGTGAAGGAAACCATGGTGATCAAGTTGCGAGATCAAGAGGACACCATGGAGGAAGTTGAGCATTTACAGCAGGACAGCCATGAGGCAGTTTATCTGTCAGATTTGGAAGATTGTTTTGATGGGGAGGAGCCGGTTGAGTTCCCACCACTCTCTTTTTCATCATCCCCATTCCAAACACTCGAGTCTGTTGTCACAAAGGAGAACATTCATTTGCAGAGCTCGCATCTTATAGCAGCTCTTTGGAACCGTGATTGGAAGATTTTAATCTTCCATGTTCTTCATGGAGGAAGGGAAAGGACAGAAGAATTCCACCATTTCTTCCACGCCATCCATTCAAGGAGGTCTACAAGAGAACTCCATTCCTGGAGTTGAAAATCAGAGCAATGGGCATACTCAAAGGATCATGCCGTGCCCAATCAGATACTTGGCTTCATTGGAGCCAAGGGAGAAGCCAAAACCAGTCATGCTCGCTTTTGAGCATGAGGGTGAGATACAAAGTACCAAGGATCAGCTGCCATACCTCTCAATCCAAATGTAGTGCAACTAAAAGAGGTATTGGATTTTTTAGTTGATACCTTGATGATCTGGGTGGAAGACCCACTTCTTGTTGGTGTTCCATTCATCCAACCAGCCATGTCCAATGCCAAATCAGTTGCATGGTTGCCAATTTTGAAGAAAGGAAGCTATTTTGCACTTGATTCTTAGGTTTGTTTAGCTCACCTTTGCTTCTAGTTAGAGTAGAGTAGGTAGGTTTTCTTTTAGTAGAAGAAGTGCTTGTGCACACTCTGCATGTTCCATTTGGGGCATGTATGATTTCCATTTTGTACATAGTTTTTGTGGTGTTGGTTTTGCTCTGGCACGGTTCATTTCAGTGGCCTTTTGGTGAGAACAACTCTAAGTCCAATGGGTTTCAAGTGGCTCAGGGGGAAGTTTCAAATTTCAGATCAGTTTCAGGCTTACTTATGACTCCATGCCCAATGGATGCTTCAGGCAACTGATATCTTCATCTAGCAGGCAGATGACCCCGCTGAGTCGCCAAATTGTTGACAAAAATATGCCCCGCGCTCATATTTATGGCCAACTCCTTTGTTCCCCTTCTCTTGTGCCTCAGTCTCCATTTTTCGATTTTCAGGCACTCAAAAGTTTCTGGAAGTGGCACCATTGGATAGAGCTTTTTATCAGCTTTCCGGAAAGGTAAAATTTTCCCCTAACTCCTCATATTTTTCAAGTTACGGCTCGGCGGAGTTTTTGTGGGAAATTTTCCCCTAGCAGGCCCGCAGCCAATCGGAAGCCGCCACGTGTCCTTGAAAGTGGCGGAGAGCGGAGGAAAACTTGGAAAAATTTGCAAAAGGAAAATTTTTGGCCCGCGGCCCCGCCGGCGAATCAGAATGCGCCACGTGTCGGGGGAGCAGGGGGTAAAAATTCGCTAAGTGTTGGCGCATGGGAGATTTTGCAATTTTGCCCGCAACCAATGAGGTGCTTCCACGTGTCCCAGGGGGGACGGCGGGTGTCGGGGGAAAATATCAGATTTTTGGCCAAGTTTTGGTCAAAAAGGTCAAAATGGAAGGATTGGCCCGCATGGCCCGCGAGCCAATAAAACGTCGCCACGTGTCCTCACCATCGGTCTCGGCGTCGATGCAAGGAAATCGGGTTTCCGGATCGGGTTTCATCGTCGGAGAAACAACAAGAGAAAACTTGTCGCGAGTCCACCAAAACCCGACACCAAAAGACATGTCGCAAGGGTTAAAAAATCCGACGCACAAGGAAATCGGGTTTCCGGGGCGGGAAAACAAGTCGGGTTCGCATGGTCAAAAAGCATGTCGGGAGCTCTAAAGAACCCGACACAAGAAAATATGTTTTCGGGTTGCCAAAACCCGACGCAAAAGCAAATCGGGAAAACACGTCGGGGATGCATGGGGGGAAAACATGATGCGCCACCGCCCAAACCCGATGCACATGCGAGTCATACCTCCGAACCCGAAAACAAGGGAAAACTTGGAAAATGCAGCGGAAGCGGAAGTCGGGAATACACGAACAACAAGCATATGACGGGACTTCTTTCAAACCCGATTCAAAAATATAGTTCGCCATTTTTGGGTGGTTGGGGTTCTTACCTACCGCCATGAGGAGGAGTTAAGTACAGTCTTGGAGGTGGTTGGGGCAGATCCGAATCATTCTCTTCTCCCTCTCTTTTTCCTCATATAAAATGTAAGGAGAGGTTTTTAAAAAAAGGGTCGAACATTTTTGTTTTGTGCCTCCTCCCTTTCTCTCCTAGTAAGAGAGGATTTGTGGAGCTCAAACCTCCCATTTGAAACCGTAATGCACCTTTGCCTCTCGGGCATTTTTTGCAGTGTATCATTGTATCAACCTTCGAGCAAATAAATGCATGATCGTGGATGTTTCTCAACCCTTTATGTGTTTCACTTTGCATCCTCTTGATCTTTCACTATGAATATGTTTATCGTGCATAATATTGCATTCCATTTCGTGGTCTCGTGTTTAATTGGAAAACATGTGTTCTTCATTCCCTGCATCACCTCCTTAGCTTAGGTTTATTTTTATGCATTTCTCTCTCCTGTCTCCTGGTAGTTAGATTAGGTTTTTGGGTAAACCTCTGCGTTTCATTGGTGCATCTCGAACAAAGGAATAGGAGCCGCCTTCATCCGGAGAGCTTTTCCGATTTTGCGAGGTCCCACACTGGGAAAAGCTCCATGTTGTGCAATTACACTGGGAGTCTCAAAAGATCGCGTTGCGGAGTCCTGTGGGTGTCTTGTGATTCGTCAACAACACCTCGCCTATTGAAGCACTCAAAAAAAGCTCCAACCAAACCGTAGCATGCTGTTTCTTGGCTATTTATCTACATGCAATTTGTCTTTGTGGATCCCCGACAAGAACACCCTTCGCAGCACCCAATGAAAGTGGAGGTAACACGCCTTCCTCACTAGCTTGAAGCTCCACGCCCCTCCTCCACAAGGAAACAGTCTCCAAAGGAGCCCACGCGGCCAGGAAGAATGCTCGGGAAAAAACCAGACTAAAACCAAACAAAAAGACTCCCCAAAATAGGGGTTTCCTTCCCCAAGATGCGGCAGACAAAGCATGAGGAAGTCAAAAAACAGCAGAGCTGGTCATAAAAGATGACAGTTTGAAGTGGTTGAAAAGTAGTTGGAAGAGACAGGCGGCCAACTACCCCCACTTGGCATTCAAACCAAAGGAAAGACCAACACGCCTAGACTTTACTAACTCCACCCTCCACGCCAAGAAGGAGATAAAGCATGCTGTGTACATTGTTATCCAAGTCCAATAAAAATGACCAATATTGGTAGGTGCAAAGCAAAAACGCCACAAGGAGCAAATTTCGTGCCAAAATGGGATGTTTGGAACAGCCTATGGGCATCCATCAAAACCATAATGGAGACGGGATTTTCGTCATATGTTGTATTTGCAAGTGTCCTGGCGAACATGCATGTAAATTTTGGAAGTATACACATGACACGCAAAAAAAGGACAAGGACGTAACAGCGAAGGTCGATGCCGAACAGGGCATTACATTCTCCTCCCCTTAAGAAAAGCATCGTCCTCGATGCGACATAACACAACGGAAAAGAAATGGTTCGCAACCAAGAATAGGTAAAGGAGAAAGTACACCCTATGGTTTAAAATTTTAGTCGATTAAAGCACGGCCACAGGGTAGCCTTAGGAACATTTGGTAGAAATTTTAACTTTCAAGGTTCTGTGAAGATTGGCAGTTCTTTCTTGTTCATCATTTCATTAGTTCCCTTCCATTAGCATTATTCTTAGTTTAATTTGTTTTAAAATTTCATCATTGAAGAGTTTTAGTTTATTCCTTATTGTGGGTGCCCAATCAAGAACTGCTAACACAACACCCTACCGGGGTCAGACAAGACATTACAGATTCACAACACCCAAGTATATACTTCATGATTGTATTACACCACAAAAGGTTACTCAAATACGGAATGGAATAGGCACAGTCCACATAACATAGTACTCGACACACATCAATGACTGACATACCAAATACTCAAACAAAAGAGTACTACAATCCACCAGACATTTCCTCAATTTACATCAATGAAAAATTCACATAACACCAAACCATGCTACAGGTATATAGTGTTCACAAGGGAATCAATGACATATCCACAACATCACAACACATATCCATCTGACATGAGTAACACATACATCAAAATACCACTACCAAGACATCACAATAACTCAACATATATCCCAAACATCAACCATACAGACAAATATCATAAGCCTCCTCAAACTCTTATGCCTCCCTCAAGTCTCTTATGCCTCCTCAAATTCTTATGCCTCCCTCAAGTCTCTTATGCCTCCCTCGAATCTCTTATGCCTCCCTCAAACTCTTATGCCTCCCTCAAGTCTCTTATGCCTCCCTCAAATCTCTTATGCCTCCCTCAAACTCTTATGACTCCCTCAAGTCTCTTATGCCTCCCTCAAACTCTTATGCCTCCCTCAAACTCTTATGCCTCCCTCAAGGAGGCCGGTTGACCCTATGGTCCAAGACACATAGAGTTCGAACACTCCTAACCCAAGTGACATAATAACGCGTGGTTCAACAACCCGCTAGTTATCTCATACTCCTTGGGGCGTACCCCTATACAAATGAAGTGGGTCCATAGGTCCAACCATTTCATGGTGCATCCATGACCCTATTCCACACATCATGACAATAGAAACCAACACAACAATCCAATCAAAGTGCTAA